>OV050030.1:321828530-322417439 GCA_920105625.2 Clusia tigrina
TATATATATATATATTATATATATATATATATATATATATATATATATATATATATATTATATATATATATATATATATATATATATATATATATATATATATATATATATATATATATATATATATATTATATATATATATATTATATATATATATATATATATATAATATATATATATATATATATATATATATATATATATATATATATATATATATATATATATATATATATATATATATATATATATATATATATATATATATATATATATATATATATATATATATATATATATATATATATATATATATATATATATATATATATATATATATATATATATATATATATATATATATATATATATATATATATATATATATATATATATATATATATATATATATATATATATATATATATATATATATATATATATATATATATATATATATATATATATATATATATATATATATATATATATATATATATATATATATATATATATATATATATATATATATATATATATATATATATATATATATATATATAATATTATATATATATATATATATATATATATATATATATATATATATATATATATATATATATATATATATATATATATATATATATATATATATATATATATATATATATATATATATATATATATATATATATATATATATATATATATATATATATATATATATATATATATATATATATATATATATATATATATATATATATATATATATATATATATATATATATATATATATATATATATATATATATATATATATATATATATATACAAAACATGTAGATACACATTCTGGTTTTTGCGGTCTATATTAGCGTGTGTGTTTACTACATGTGCAAATATTTCTATGCTTGCTTGCATGTTTACGACAGAGTTATTTCATGTCTGATAAAGAAGGAATGTCTGCAAACGGTGGAGTGTTATGAAATTCAATCTTGACAAATCATATACATACATACGAGGTGTGATCAAAAAATAACCGTTGTTGTGTGATCAAAAAACAAAGTATTTATTTATTCATCAACAACTATCTTGTCCACTTCAAAGTAATTCCCCTCAGATATAATACACTTATGTCAGCGTATTTTCCAATCCTCGAAACACTTCTGAAACGCTTTTTTTGGTATCGCCATCAGCTCCTGTTTCGATTTTTCTTTTATCTCCTCAATCGTAGCAAAACGCTTTCCTTTCATCGGTGTCTTCAGTTTGGGAAAGAGGAAAAAGTCAGCGGGGGCCAAGTCCGGTGAATACGGTGGTTGAGGCATCATAACGGTTTTGTTTTTGGCCAAACACAGCTCCTCAGCGATGTCCATGCGACGTTGTTTTTGCTCAAAATTTAGCAATTTTGGAACAATCTTCGCTGCCGCATGTTTCATGCCTAAAACATCCGTAAAAATTGATTGGCATGAGCAGAACGATATGCCAGCATCATCAGCAACCTCTCTGATAGTGATTCGACGATTATCCAAATCATTTTCTTCACTGCGTCAATGTTTTCATCGGTTGTTGACGTGCTCGGGCGACCAGGACGAGCATCGTCATTGACATCTTCTCGGCCTTCCTTAAACCGGTTATACCACAAGTGAACTTGTGTTCTGCTCATAGTAGACTTGCCAAAGGCCACAGTCAACATTTCAAATGTCCTTGCGCATTTAATTTCATTTATTACACAAAACTGAATACAGTTTCTTTGATCCATTTTTTCGAATAGTACAAAATCGAAGAACACACCAAAACACGACTAACCTTTTTATCTGTCAAAAACAAACTGACAATCCAAAATGGTGTGTATTGCCAACATATATAACAGACATGTGTACCAACATAACAGAAAAAAAATGCGAACATCGAACTCACGTAACTCACGAAAAGATGAAAATAATAATAAATAAATATTTTTTGATCACACCTCGTAGACCTTGATTGAAATCGAACTAAAGCCATCTCTCCCTTTTTGGCATTGATACGAGCTGGAAATTCCTCATTTAGAATAATTAGGATCTCGCGGGAGTTACCTATGGGCTCGCTTATCTTAACGACCTTCCAGTCATCCGTGGGGAGGTCATAGTTGCTAAGCCTAGGCAACTCCAGAATTTCGTTCGGCGAGGAGTGCTCTGCCGGAACCCAGGCCCTAGAATGCGGGCGGTTCGGGATCTGGTCTCTGGGAACAGCTGAAAGCTTGGCCCCCGGTCAGATTTCGCCAACCATTGGAATGGCCAGCTTGTAAAGCTCAACAGAGCGCTCATCTGAGCAGGCGATGAGCTTCACGTGACCTGATAGCATCCCGCGTCCCGGCATACAGGTGAGGGGCCAGGATTGGCCCTCAGGATGTCTCTATAGACCCTGAAGGGTGCCTTCTCCACCATTTTCCAGTTCGCTGGGGAAATGGTACCGTCACTGTTTCCAGTGTAAACGATGGCCCAGATGAGGCCCTCTTTGGCTACCTCATTAAATGACCGAGTCAGTCTCGGCTTGGAAGCCAGTCGTGGGCGTTCAGATTGCCGGACGTCTGAATATATATGTACGAGGGCGGATTGATATTGAATCTACCTAGCGCTAGATGGCAGCACAAACACAAAAACTTTTCTTTGCGATCTGTCAAACGTCAGCTGTTAAAATTTCAGCCAAATTCATCGATTAGTTTATTTGTTGTAGTCGTTTGAAGTAAGCAACTTTTGTGTTTCTTGAATAATGGAAAAAAGCGAATTTCGTGCAGTGATTAAACACTATTATTTGAAAGGGAAAACGGCGAAAGAGACAAAAGAAAAGCTCAATTAACATTACGGTGAGTTTGCTCCGTCAGATTACATGGTAAAATATTGGATTGCTGAATTTAAACGCGGCCGAACAAGCACTGCAACAATACCATCAACAGGAAGGCCAAAAGAGGTGGTTACTGAAGAAAGTATCAAGAAAATCCTCGATATCGTTATGAATGATTGCCGAGTCAAGTTGCGTGAGATTGTTGAAATGGTAAACATATCATATGAACGTGAGTTCAACATTTTGCATGAACATTTGCGTATGAAAAAGCTATCGGCAAGATAGGTTCCACGTTTGCTCAGTGTCAAGCAAAAACGAGTTCGACAGACCACTTCACAGCGGTGTTTGGACATTATAAAGCGTAATCCTGTTGATTTTTGGCGTGGATTAATAACTGTTGATGAAACGTGGGTCCACCACTACACACCTGAAACCAAAAATCAATCGAAACAATGGGTGGAAGCTGGTGGAAGTGCTCCGAAGAAGGCGAAGGCAGTGAAAGCGGCTGGCAAGGTTGTGGCCACTGTATTTTGGGATGCACACGGAATATTGCTCATCGATTATCTTGAAAAAGGATCCACAATCACAGGAAAGTATTATCGTGCATTATTGGATCAATTGATTGATGCAATCAAGGAAAAACGACCACATTTAAACAAGAAAAAAATGCTCTTTATTCAAGACAACGCACCGGTTCACACAGCATTAGATACGATGCAAAAATTAAGTGAAACACACTTCGAATTGGTTAATCATCCACCTTGTAGTCCAGATTTAGCTCCTAGTGACTTTTTCCTGTTTCCAAACTTGAAAAAATGGCTCGCAGGAAAAACATTCATCTCAAACGAAGAAGTGATTACCGAAACTAACGCGTATTTTGAGGGGTTCCCGAAATCGTATTATTCAGATGGTATAAAAAAGTTGGAATATCGTCTTACTAAGTGTGTCCAAGTAAAAGGAGACTATGTTGAGAAATAAATGGTTTTTGAAAAAAAAATTTTTTTTTTTCCTACTTAGGTAGCTTCAATATCAATCCGCCCTCGTATATATATATATATATATATATATATATATAATTTTTTTTATTATATATATATATATATATTTATATATATATATATATATATATATATATATATATATATTTATATATATATATATATATATATATATATATATATATTTATATATATTTATATATATATATTGTTAACGTCAGTTTATTAATTTAAATATTAATCACTAAGATAAATTGATATTCACAGAAAATATATATATATTTTTTTTTAGCAGATTGCTTTATAACTAGAGAACACTAAATGCTTAGTTAAGATAGGAAAAAGGCTTTATTATAGACGATTTATTAGTTTAAACGAATCACACAATATATGTACACCGGAGCTAAGTTCGTCGATTGTTGCTGGTTGAAGGCTGGTAAAAGAAGAGATCGGGTAATTAGCAAACTCGCCGCTCGTGGCTCGTGATACCACGAGGCGGCTGAATATTTCAGCAAAGGTTGTCCGCCATCCGGTGCTGAATCTGCCGTACCCCGCGATTCAGCAAAGCACAGCTGTGCTTTACTTATCGCAGGTCATGGCAGCTCCAGCACCGGGCGGCGGCGCATATTAGAGGGTTCCTGACGGGAACATGCCGCCCCCCTTGCAGTACTGCAATGGAGACCCCATGCCGGAACCTCTCCCTCTCCCCCTTAGCCGTGGAGGGTGGTGTGGTGCCCGCGTCCGCATCTGGCACACCTCGGCTCATGGCACGAGGATGCCATGTGCTTGATCCCGAGGCACCGGAAACATAACGTCCGCCGGATCACATGATCCCTTCGTCCTTTAGCCGAGAGCGCCAGAAATTGGGTGCAGCCCGCGAGGACGTGGTTCGCACTGCCACACATTTTGCAGCACGTTGATACGGTGGGGTAATGTTGCTGAGCTGGCTTTCCCCCAGTGTCCTGATGTTGAGCGGGACGTCGTGATCCCCCGGTGGAAGGGCCCATGGCGAGGACTGGTTTCGTCTCTGTCGACCGTCCAGTGGCGGGGGCTGGTTTCGCCCCTTTCGGGCACGGCAGGAACCAGCGCGGCGATGGGGAACGTGGCCGGATTTGTGGACCCCGAGGCCGACGTGCCGGTGGTGCCTGAGTGTCAGGGCGGTCTTCTGCCGCGATCGCTCCGGCCAACCAATTTCACAACTTGTGGAACTCAGGTGGCGGTGGGGACACGAGCAGATGCCGCAGTCCGAGGGTGGAAGCCGGCGGGCGTTCAACATGTTGGCTTCGGCCTAGTCCCGGTTGTGGTTGATGCATGCTAGATGGGAGAGACAAAAAAGAACGGCATTAGTACGGGTACAACGATCGAGATCTACGGAATGGCATAAGGGAAATATATAAAAGCTTTACGCTTCCCCTCGCAAGGGAGGGGGCTCCTCCAATGGGAGTATCACCATTTTAGCAAGAGGTCTGGTGAGTACGCCTCTTGCTGTCCGCACATCTGCGACACGCACTTTCCCATCGGGTCCTGGATGCGGCGCTAAGTTGTCCTCCCGTATAATGACGAGGTCTCCGGTCTTAAGGTTTTCTTGCACGGTTCGCCACTTGCTGCGTCGCTGGCATTCCAGGAGATACTCCGGTTTCCAGCGCGCACTGAATTGCTAAGCGAGTGCACGCAATTTTTGCCACCGGTTCATAATTGAAAGGTATGGAACCGCCTCCTCAGGTTCTGCGGGCGACAACAGAGGTCCACCCACCAGGAAATGGCCTGGGGTTAGCGCCTGTAAATCCGTGGGATCTTCTGAGAGAGCGCTGATGGGCCGAGAGTTTAGACACGCCTCAATCCGAGCTAGAAGAGTCAAGAATTCTTCGAGAGTAAATTTTAGTTGCCCTGCCATGCGTTTAAAGTGGTGCTTAAAACTTTTAATCGCCGCTTCCCAAAGACCCCCCATATGTGGCGCGTGTGGTGGAATGAACTCCCACTCAACTCGATTGAGGGGCTGCCCTGATACGGTTTTCTCCCGCATTTCCCGGAACACCCGCTGGAATTCAAGTTTTAATGCTTTCTCCGCCCCCACAAAGTTCCTGCCGTTATCCGAGTAGATTTTTAATGGGGACCCCCTACGTGAAACAAACCGAGCGAACGTCGCTAAAAACGCCGAAGTACTGAGGTCAGATGTCGCCTCGAGGTGTACTGCTTTTGTAGCAAAGCACACGAATATACAGACATATCCCTTGGTCACCCGGCACGCTCGCCCCTGATAGCTCTTTATATCAAACGGCCCTGCAAAGTCTACTCCAGTATAGGTAAATGGCCTGGTACATGTTGTTCGCTCTATGGGGAGAGCCGCCATAAGTTGACTCCTTTGACTCTTCTTGAACAACACGCACGTCTTACACTGCAGGATCGTGCTTTTGATGAGCGTCTTCGCTCTCGGGATCCAATATTGGGTTCGGATTAAACGCAACATTAATTGATTCCCCCCGTGGAGGGACACCTCATGGATGAATTTCACCACCAGACGGGTGAAGTGACTATAGTAGGGTAGGATGATGGGGTGCCGCTCGGAGAATGGCAACTGGGTAGTCAAAGCGAGCCTTCCGTTGACGCGCAGGGTCCCGTCCGAATGGATGAAGGGGTTCAAACTAAGGATAGGACTAGAATTGGGCAGCGGTCTTCGCTCAGTTAATTCTCGATACTCATTTGGGTAGTACATTTGTTGAGCCAACACTATGAGGCGAGTTGTAGTTTCATCAATTTCCCCCCGCGTTATTGGGACCCCTCGATCTGGGGTCACTGCTCGGCCCTTTGGACGACAGTAGCACATGAATCGGCGAACGAAACCTATCACACGCAAAGCTCTAGGTAAGGAGGAGAACCGCAGAATTTGGTCGTCCTTAGAGGACACATATACCATGTGGCACTTAGCAGGGCGTTGCTCTTCCTCAGTCGCGATCAGGGTCTCTTCTAGCAATGGTGGCCAGTGCTCCCTGTCAAGCTGGAGCCATTCTGGTCCTTGCCACCAAAGCGTGTTGTTGAGTAGTCCGTCAGGGGATACTCCTCTGCTTGCCAAATCCGCTGGATTATCTTCAGAGCGGACATGACGCCAGCGATTCACCCCTACCTTATTGGTAATAGTGGTGACTCTATTCGCCACAAATGTCTTCCACAAGTGGGGCGGTTTCCTCAACCATGCTAACACAATCGTGGAGTCAGTCCAACACATCAAGTTTTCGTCCGAGATGTTCAAAAGTGGCTTGAGGGGAGATATAAGTTCCGCCAGCAATGTCGCCCCGCTTAATTCTAACCGAGGAAGCGAGACCGTTTTCAAAGGAGCTACCCTCGATTTGGCCACCAGCAGATGTGAGTAGATGGAATCTTGTCCTTTACACCGAACGTAGAGGGCTGCCGCGTATGCCAGCTGTGATGCGTCGCAGAACGCGTGAAATTCGATATCGCTATCAGGAGCGGATCGTACCCAGCGAGGTACGCGAATTTGGGAGATTGCTTGATATTGCGATAAAAATTGAGTCCACCTAGTTAAGGTGGCGGGAGTAAGTGGATCATCCCAATTTATTTGATCCAACCAGATTTGCTGCATCAAGATTTTCGCGGTGATGACGATTGGCGCCAACCACCCCGCTGGGTCGAAAAGTTTGGCGATTAACGACAGCACTCTGCGCTTGGTGTATGTCGCCTCAAGTGGCAATTCCGCAACATGAAAATAGAACCAGTCCCCCCGCGCATTCCATCTAATGCCTAATGTGCTGGTGGCACTAGTCTCCTCTAGTTTGAGAAAATCCTCTCGGAGTAGATGCTCCGGAGGGAGGTTTGCAAGACTGGCTGCACAATTTGCCGCCCACTTTCTCATGGAGAAACCCGCTGACCCTAGACTCGCGATCAACTCATCCCGCGTTAGAATAGCTGTGGCCACATCATGGGTGCCGATCAATGCGTCATCCACGTACATTGACCCCCGCAACACCCGAGATGCCAACGGAAACCTACTCTCCATATCATCTGCCACTTGCTGTAAGGTCCTTATTGCCAAATAAGGCGCACAGTTCACCCCAAAGGTGACCGTCTTTAATTCATAATCTGAAATCTCAGAATGAGACGATAAAAACGATTCGCTGATATGGTCTGTGGCGTGGTTCTACCAGGATTTGTTGATACATTTTCTGGATGTCCCCGGTGAGCACATAGCGGAACATGCGCCACTGAATAATCAGTCTGGTCAGATCAGCCTGCAGAACTGGCCCAGTATGCAACACGTCATTTAAACTGACTGTGTTGGATGTCGCTTGGGAAGCGTTGAAAACCACTTGAAGTCGAGTGGTGGTGCTCTCGGGTTTGATTACTGCGTGATGGGGCAGATAGTAATGAGGCACCAGAGTTGTTGACGGCGGGGGTACCTTTTCCATGTGATTTAGCATCACATATTCAAGGACCACCGCGTCGTATTTCTGTTTGTCTACTGGGTGCTTGCCCAGTCGAGCTTCATTGCGTTCAAACTGCCGAAGGGCAATGTGGCGTGACGCTCCTAAAGATTTGTGTGGTACAAAATCATGCTTGAACGGGAGCGAGACTATATATCGCCCCGAAGTATCCCGGCGCGTGGTCCGGGCATACAAATCCAGACACTCTTGGTCAGGTTGAGATAGCTGCCGCTCACGAGGGGGCTCTTCGATTTCCCAAAATCGCCTCAAAATGCTATCAAGCGACGCGGACTCGGACATCCGGACACGTGTTGTGAATGCGGAGACTCGCTCAGCTGGCAGAGGCCCAGTAAGGATCCAGCCAAAAACTGTATCCTGCGCAAGTAATGACCCAACGATATTCCGATGCAACCCACCCAGCAAAATTTGAGGATATAGATCCCCCCCTAACAACAAATCGATTTGGGTTGAGTGTGAAGTGCCTGTGTCTGCCAACTTCAAACCATTAAGTTTGTTTTCGTCTCCTTCGCTCAACACAAGCGGCGCCAATTCCCCGGTCAAGGTGGGCAACACCAACGCCGCCACCCGTAGGCGGACAGAGGCATCGTACCGGGACCCGATAGTGAGATGACACGCCTTGGTGACGGTGCCAGCAAGTGTGTTGCTGACCCCCGACACCTGAGCGTGTACTGTGTGTGCCGGCAGCCTAAGGCGCTTGTGGAGGCGGTCTGAAATGAAGGACCCCTCGGAACCGGAGTCTATCAGCGCCCGGGCCCTATACCAAACTCCCTGGTGTTCAATATTTATTAACGCCGTACCCAAAAGAACCCGGTTGGAGAGGCGACCACACGGATGACTTTGACTCGGCCCCGCCTTATCTGCCGGCTGCGAAGTCTGCGAAGTGTGGTACGAGGACTTGGGTACGGCTTGAGGTGCCGGGGTAGTGTGCTCATTTTGATTAGAGCGACCCCCCCCCCCCCAGATGCTGATGGCGGGTGTGGCGTTGAGCCGGTAGGACGACTCTGCCTGGAGTCCGAGTGCAACAGCGTATGGTGACGCTCTTGACAGGTGAAACACGAGAAGGAGCTGGGGCAGTTATCCCCCTTGTGAGATGGCGACAGACAATTCACACATAACCCGTGTCGCCGCACCAAACCCCACCGTGCTGAGACAGTGGCAGCCTGGAACGCAAGACAATTTCGCACCGAATGGGTAGTTTGTTTACAAATTTTACACCCCTGTGGGGTGACTTTCGCTTGGTGAGTCTGCATCCGAGCTGAGCGAGACGTGCCTGGCTGAATCCTTGTGTTGGATTGCTGACTGTTCGCTGGTCGGGTCCCCGCTATCGCCTCAAGTGTCCGGAATCGCTGCGACAGAAATGAATCCATTGCCTTCCACTCGGGCACTTCCAAACTCCCCCCCACGGTTTGTTCCCATAAAGCCAGTGTGCCTTCCGGCAGACATCGTGCACACAGGTAGACTAACATGGGGTTCCATGCCACCATATCCACCCCGTAAGCAGTCAACGCTGCGATACAGTTGCTGATGTCGCGCTGGAGGCGTTTAATTTCGCCACCATCTTCGCGCTTCACCGGGTCCATTTCCAATAAGGCCTTCAATTGTACATTGATTTGCTGGCGCTTATTTTCATATCGCTCAAGTAAATGGGCCCACGCCTGCACAAACCCTGCGTCCGTCAAAGGGAGCTTCCCTACGATATCACGTGGTTCGCCCCGAGTTTTTAGAGTAAGGTGATACATCCTCTCTACGTTAGAGAGACGCGAGTTATTGATGAATAGTGCGGTAAACATATCCCGAAACGCGGGCCATTGGCCGTAGGTCCCCTCAAACAGAGGAATGTCGCAAGGTGGTACGTGGATACCAGGTAGCGCAGGAGTCATCGCCTCAACACGCTCGGGGCCAGGTTTCCCTTACAGCATACCTTCTTGCAGTCCCGCAATTACGACCCGCCCCTTCCTGAAGACGTCGAAACTCGCCTCAAAGCGCTGGGCCACCGAATGCAGAAGTTGGTCCCGCTCCTTGGCCTCGCGTGCTTCCGCTAGCACTTGGGCTTTCGCTACTTTAAGAGCGGCCCACCTCTCATTTAACTCCTCCTCATCGACCCGGAGCGATGATAACGAGTGACTGTCTGTCTGTCGACGCTCAAAGCGGTCGACAAACATCGTCAACTCGTCAGCGGCTGCTATCAACGGGGCCAACATCTTTCCTGCTTTGCCTGCCCCTGATCGAAGCTCAATGGCGGATCTGTTACGCCACAAAGGGATCTAACCGCTTAACGAACCAAACTCAAACGCCCCTAAATACCGATGGCGCACACCTCAAATACCAATTGCCTATGCCCCAAGCGAAAGTCAATCGACTGCAGGCTCAACCGCTCCCAAAAACACGCCTCTAAAGGCGAGGGCCCCAACAAACACAAATTCAAAACCCCACTGAACCGGCCCTGTACGGCAGTACGTCAGCTGATCGCACTGACCTACTTTCGTAATTCGTACTCCGCAGCGCCGGCGCCGCCACCGAAACCGTAACGAGAAAATTCCCAACAAACGCACCAATGAGTCTAAATTAAACAACGGCACCCGCTGCAGCAGCGAAACCGTTTGCTCTGTCGTGTGTACAGCGTACCGCAAGGCAGAGCAACTTAAAGCGGAATGCGCAGAATGAATGAAGATTATAGAAATAGATCTACATATATTATATAGAAATTATAGAAATAGATCTACATATGTATATAACTTTTATAATTATATAAAATTGTGAACTTACACTCACCTGGTTCCAATCCTGGGTTGAAGGACCATATGTTAACGTCAGTTTATTAATTTAAATATTAATCACTAAGATAAATTGATATTCACAGAAAATATATATATATATTTTTTTTTTTAGCAGATTGCTTTATAACTAGAGAACACTAAATGCTTAGTTAAGATAGGAAAAAGGCTTTATTATAGACGATTTATTAGTTTAAACGAATCACACAATATATGTACACCGGAGCTAAGTTCGTCGATTGTTGCTGGTTGAAGGCTGGTAAAAGAAGAGATCGGGTAATTAGCAAACTCGCCGCTCGTGGCTCGTGATACCACGAGGCGGCTGAATATTTCAGCAAAGGTTGTCCGCCATCCGGTGCTGAATCTGCCGTACCCCGCGATTCAGCAAAGCACAGCTGTGCTTTACTTATCGCAGGTCATGGCAGCTCCAGCACCGGGCGGCGGCGCATATTAGAGGGTTCCTGACGGGAACATATATATATATATATATATATATATATATATATATATATATATATATATATATATATATATATATATATATATATATATATATATATATATATATATATATATATATATATATATATATATATATATATATATATATATATATATATATATATATATATATATATATATATATATATATATATATATATATATATATATATATATATATATATATATATATATATATATATATATATATATATATATATATATATATATATATATATATATATATATATATATATATATATATATATATATATATATATATATATATATATATATATATATATATATATATATATATATATATATATATAATATATATATATATATATATATATATATATATATACATATATATATATATATATATATATATATATATATATATATATATATAATATATATATATATATATATATATATATATATATATATATATATATATATATATATATATGTTCCCGTCAGGAACCCTCTAATATGCGCCGCCGCCCGGTGCTGGAGCTGCCATGACCTGCGATAAGTAAAGCACAGCTGTGCTTTGCTGAATCGCGGGGTACGGCAGATTCAGCACCGGATGGCGGACAACCTTTGCCAACCTTTGCTGAAATATTCAGCCGCCTCGTGGTATCACGAGCCACGAGCGGCGAGTTTGCTAATTACCCGATCTCTTCTTTTACCAGCCTTCAACCAGCAACAATCGACGAACTTAGCTCCGGTGTACATATATTGTGTGATTCGTTTAAACTAATAAATCGTCTATAATAAAGCCTTTTTCCTATCTTAACTAAGCATTTAGTGTTCTCTAGTTATAAAGCAATCTGCTAAAAAAAAAAATATATATATTTTCTGTGAATATCAATTTATCTTAGTGATTAATATTTAAATTAATAAACTGACGTTAACATATGGTCCTTCAACCCAGGATTGGAACCAGGTGAGTGTAAGTTCACAATTTTATATAATTATAAAAGTTATATACATATGTAGATCTATTTCTATAATTTCTATATAATATATGTAGATCTATTTCTATAATCTTCATTCATTCTGCGCATTCCGCTTTAAGTTGCTCTGCCTTGCGGTACGCTGTACACACGACAGAGCAAACGGTTTCGCTGCTGCAGCGGGTGCCGTTGTTTAATTTAGACTCATTGGTGCGTTTGTTGGGAATTTTCTCGTTACGGTTTCGGTGGCGGCGCCGGCGCTGCGGAGTACGAATTACGAAAGTAGGTCAGTGCGATCAGCTGACGTACTGCCGTACAGGGCCGGTTCAGTGGGGTTTTGAATTTGTGTTTGTTGGGGCCCTCGCCTTTAGAGGCGTGTTTTTGGGAGCGGTTGAGCCTGCAGTCGATTGACTTTCGCTTGGGGCATAGGCAATTGGTATTTGAGGTGTGCGCCATCGGTATTTAGGGGCGTTTGAGTTTGGTTCGTTAAGCGGTTAGATCCCTTTGTGGCGTAACAGATCCGCCATTGAGCTTCGATCAGGGGCAGGCAAAGCAGGAAAGATGTTGGCCCCGTTGATAGCAGCCGCTGACGAGTTGACGATGTTTGTCGACCGCTTTGAGCGTCGACAGACAGACAGTCACTCGTTATCATCGCTCCGGGTCGATGAGGAGGAGTTAAATGAGAGGTGGGCCGCTCTTAAAGTAGCGAAAGCCCAAGTGCTAGCGGAAGCACGCGAGGCCAAGGAGCGGGACCAACTTCTGCATTCGGTGGCCCAGCGCTTTGAGGCGAGTTTCGACGTCTTCAGGAAGGGGCGGGTCGTAATTGCGGGACTGCAAGAAGGTATGCTGTAAGGGAAACCTGGCCCCGAGCGTGTTGAGGCGATGACTCCTGCGCTACCTGGTATCCACGTACCACCTTGCGACATTCCTCTGTTTGAGGGGACCTACGGCCAATGGCCCGCGTTTCGGGATATGTTTACCGCACTATTCATCAATAACTCGCGTCTCTCTAACGTAGAGAGGATGTATCACCTTACTCTAAAAACTCGGGGCGAACCACGTGATATCGTAGGGAAGCTCCCTTTGACGGACGCAGGGTTTGTGCAGGCGTGGGCCCATTTACTTGAGCGATATGAAAATAAGCGCCAGCAAATCAATGTACAATTGAAGGCCTTATTGGAAATGGACCCGGTGAAGCGCGAAGATGGCGGCGAAATTAAACGCCTCCAGCGCGACATCAGCAACTGTATCGCAGCGTTGACTGCTTACGGGGTGGATATGGTGGCATGGAACCCCATGTTAGTCTACCTGTGTGCACGATGTCTGCCGGAAGGCACACTGGCTTTATGGGAACAAACCGTGGGGGGGAGTTTGGAAGTGCCCGAGTGGAAGGCAATGGATTCATTTCTGTCGCAGCGATTCCGGACACTTGAGGCGATAGCGGGGACCCGACCAGCGAACAGTCAGCAATCCAACACAAGGATTCAGCCAGGCACGTCTCGCTCAGCTCGGATGCAGACTCACCAAGCGAAAGTCACCCCACAGGGGTGTAAAATTTGTAAACAAACTACCCATTCGGTGCGAAATTGTCTTGCGTTCCAGGCTGCCACTGTCTCAGCACGGTGGGGTTTGGTGCGGCGACACGGGTTATGTGTGAATTGTCTGTCGCCATCTCACAAGGGGGATAACTGCCCCAGCTCCTTCTCGTGTTTCACCTGTCAAGAGCGTCACCATACGCTGTTGCACTCGGACTCCAGGCAGAGTCGTCCTACCGGCTCAACGCCACACCCGCCATCAGCATCTGGGGGGGGGGGGGGGGGGGGTTCGCTCTAATCAAAATGAGCACACTACCCCGGCACCTCAAGCCGTACCCAAGTCCTCGTACCACACTTCGCAGACTTCGCAGCCGGCAGATAAGGCGGGGCCGAGTCAAAGTCATCCGTGTGGTCGCCTCTCCAACCGGGTTCTTTTGGGTACGGCGTTAATAAATATTGAACACCAGGGAGTTTGGTATAGGGCCCGGGCGCTGATAGACTCCGGTTCCGAGGGGTCCTTCATTTCAGACCGCCTCCACAAGCGCCTTAGGCTGCCGGCACACACAGTACACGCTCAGGTGTCGGGGGTCAGCAACACACTTGCTGGCACCGTCACCAAGGCGTGTCATCTCACTATCGGGTCCCGGTACGATGCCTCTGTCCGCCTACGGGTGGCGGCGTTGGTGTTGCCCACCTTGACCGGGGAATTGGCGCCGCTTGTGTTGAGCGAAGGAGACGAAAACAAACTTAATGGTTTGAAGTTGGCAGACACAGGCACTTCACACTCAACCCAAATCGATTTGTTGTTAGGGGGGGATCTATATCCTCAAATTTTGCTGGGTGGGTTGCATCGGAATATCGTTGGGTCATTACTTGCGCAGGATACAGTTTTTGGCTGGATCCTTACTGGACCTCTGCCAGCTGAGCGAGTCTCCGCATTCACAACACGTGTCCGGATGTCCGAGTCCGCGTCGCTTGATAGCATTTTGAGGCGATTTTGGGAAATCGAAGAGCCTCCTCGTGAGCGGCAGCTATCTCAACCTGACCAAGAGTGTCTGGATTTGTATGCCCGGACCACGCGCCGGGATACTTCGGGGCGATATATAGTCTCGCTCCCGTTCAAGCATGATTTTGTACCACACAAATCTTTAGGAGCGTCACGCCACATTGCCCTTCGGCAGTTTGAACGCAATGAAGCTCGACTGGGCAAGCACCCAGTAGACAAACAGAAATACGACGCGGTGGTCCTTGAATATGTGATGCTAAATCACATGGAAAAGGTACCCCCGCCGTCAACAACTCTGGTGCCTCATTACTATCTGCCCCATCACGCAGTAATCAAACCCGAGAGCACCACCACTCGACTTCAAGTGGTTTTCAACGCTTCCCAAGCGACATCCAACACAGTCAGTTTAAATGACGTGTTGCATACTGGGCCAGTTCTGCAGGCTGATCTGACCAGACTGATTATTCAGTGGCGCATGTTCCGCTATGTGCTCACCGGGGACATCCAGAAAATGTATCAACAAATCCTGGTAGAACCACGCCACAGACCATATCAGCGAATCGTTTTTATCGTCTCATTCTGAGATTTCAGATTATGAATTAAAGACGGTCACCTTTGGGGTGAACTGTGCGCCTTATTTGGCAATAAGGACCTTACTGCAAGTGGCAGATGATATGGAGAGTAGGTTTCCGTTGGCATCTCGGGTGTTGCGGGGGTCAATGTACGTGGATGACGCATTGATCGGCACCCATGATGTGGCCACAGCTATCCTAACGCGAGATGAGTTGATCGCGAGTCTAGGGTCAGCGGGTTTCTCCATGAGAAAGTGGGCGGCAAATTGTGCAGCCAGTCTTGCAAACCTCCCTCCGGAGCATCTACTCCGAGAGGATTTTCTCAAACTAGAGGAGACTAGTGCCACCAGCACATTAGGCATTAATGGGATGCGCGGGGGGACTGGTTCTATTTTCATGTTGCGGATTTGCCACTTGAGGCGACATACACCAAGCGCAGAGTGCTGTCGTTAATCGCCAAACTTTTCGACCCAGCGGGGTGGTTGGCGCCAATCGTCATCACCGCGAAAATCTTGATGCAGCAAATCTGGTTGGATCAAATAAATTGGGATGATCCACTTACTCCCGCCACCTTAACTAGGTGGACTCAATTTTTATCGCAATATCAAGCAATCTCCCAAATTCGCGTACCTCGCTGGGTACGATCCGCTCCTGATAGCGATATCGAATTTCACGCGTTCTGCGACGCATCACAGCTGGCATACGCGGCAGCCCTCTACGTTCGGTGTAAAGGACAAGATTCCATCTACTCACATCTGCTGGTGGCCAAATCGAGGGTAGCTCCTTTGAAAACGGTCTCGCTTCCTCGGTTAGAATTAAGCGGGGCGACATTGTTGGCGGAACTTATATCTCCCCTCAAGCCACTTTTGAACATCTCGGACGAAAACTTGATGTGTTGGACTGACTCCACGATTGTGTTAGCATGGTTGAGGAAACCGCCCCACTTGTGGAAGACATTTGTGGCGAATAGAGTCACCACTATTACCAATAAGGTAGGGGTGAATCGCTGGCGTCATGTCCGCTCTGAAGATAATCCAGCGGATTTGGCAAGCAGAGGAGTATCCCCTGACGGACTACTCAACAACACGCTTTGGTGGCAAGGACCAGAATGGCTCCAGCTTGACAGGGAGCACTGGCCACCATTGCTAGAAGAGACCCTGATCGCGACTGAGGAAGAGCAACGCCCTGCTAAGTGCCACATGGTATATGTGTCCTCTAAGGACGACCAAATTCTGCGGTTCTCCTCCTTACCTAGAGCTTTGCGTGTGATAGGTTTCGTTCGCCGATTCATGTGCTACTGTCGTCCAAAGGGCCGAGCAGTGACCCCAGATCGAGGGGTCCCAATAACGCGGGGGGAAATTGATGAAACTACAACTCGCCTCATAGTGTTGGCTCAACAAATGTACTACCCAAATGAGTATCGAGAATTAACTGAGCGAAGATCGCTGCCCAATTCTAGTCCTATCCTTAGTTTGAACCCCTTCATCCATTCGGACGGGACCCTGCGCGTCAACGGAAGGCTCGCTTTGACTACCCAGTTGCCATTCTCCGAGCGGCACCCCATCATCCTACCCTACTATAGTCACTTCACCCGTCTGGTGGTGAAATTCATCCATGAGGTGTCCCTCCACGGGGGGAATCAATTAATGTTGCGTTTAATCCGAACCCAATATTGGATCCCGAGAGCGAAGACGCTCATCAAAAGCACGATCCTGCAGTGTAAGACGTGCGTGTTGTTCAAGAAGAGTCAAAGGAGTCAAATTATGGCGGCTCTCCCCATAGAGCGAACAACATGTACCAGGCCATTTACCTATACTGGAGTAGACTTTGCAGGGCCGTTTGATATAAAGAGCTATCAGGGGCGAGCGTGCCGGGTGACCAAGGGATATGTCTGTATATTCGTGTGCTTTGCTACAAAAGCAGTACACCTCGAGGCGACATCTGACCTCAGTACTTCGGCGTTTTTAGCGACGTTCGCTCGGTTTGTTTCACGTAGGGGGTCCCCATTAAAAATCTACTCGGATAACGGCAGGAACTTTGTGGGGGCGGAGAAAGCATTAAAACTTGAATTCCAGCGGGTGTTCCGGGAAATGCGGGAGAAAACCGTATCAGGGCAGCCCCTCAATCGGGTTGAGTGGGAGTTCATTCCACCACACGCGCCACATATGGGGGGTCTTTGGGAAGCGGCGATTAAAAGTTTTAAGCACCACTTTAAACGCATGGCAGGGCAACTAAAATTTACTCTCGAAGAATTCTTGACTCTTCTAGCTCGGATTGAGGCGTGTCTCAACTCTCGGCCCATCAGCGCTCTCTCAGAAGATCCCACGGATTTACAGGCGCTAACCCCAGGCCATTTCCTGGTGGGTGGACCTCTGTTGTCGCCCGCAGAACCTATATATATATATATATATATATATATATATATATATATATATATATATATATATATATATATATATATATATATATATATATATATATATATATATATATATATATATATATATATATATATATATATATATATATATATATATATATATATATATATATATATATATATATATATATATATATATATATATATATATATATATATATATATATATATATATATATATATATATATATATATATATATATATATATATATATATATATATATATATATATATATATATATATATATATATATATATATATATATATATATATATATATATATATATATATATATATATATATATATATATATATATATATATATATATATATATATATATATATATATATATATATATATATATATATATATATATATATATATATATATATATATATATATATATATATATATATATATATATATATATATATATATATATATATATATATATATATATATATATATATATATATATATATATATATATATATATATATATATATATATATATATATATATATATATATATATATATATATATATATATATATATATATATATATATATATATATATATATATATATATATATATATATATATATATATATATATATATATATATATATATATATATATATATATATATATATATATATATATATATATATATATATATATATATATATATATATATATATATATATATATATATATATATATATATATATATATATATATATATATATATATATATATATATATATATATATATATATATATATATATATATATATATATATATATATATATATATATATATATATATATATATATATATATATATATATATATATATATATATATATATATATATATATATATATATATATATATATATATATATATATATATATATATATATATATATATATATATATATATATATATATATATATATATATATATATATATATATATATATATATATATATATATATATATATATATATATATATATATATATATATATATATATATATATATATATATATATATATATATATATATATATATATATATATATATATATATATATATATATATATATATATATATATATATATATATATATATATATATATATATATATATATATATATATATATATATATATATATATATATATATATATATATATATATATATATATATATATATATATATATATATATATATATATATATATATATATATATATATATATATATATATATATATATATATATATATATATATATATATATATATATATATATATATATATATATATATATATATATATATATATATATATATATATATATATATATATATATATATATATATATATATATATATATATATATATATATATATATATATATATATATATATATATATATATATATATATATATATATATATATATATATATATATATATATATATATATATATATATATATATATATATATATATATATATATATATATATATATATATATATATATATATATAGAATTATATAGATTTTCCTTATACTTAACGTGGAACCAAACGGGAGTGTAATCACATGAGCTCCGCCCTTGTGACATTTATCGTAATAACAAATAACTAATTTTACAAAACCCGCGAAAGAGACGCTTAAACGAAACGGCAAGTTTTCAATAAAGTGTCTAGTTCTGTTTAGATAAACTAAATACTTATAATAACTAATTTATAATTCAATAAAAGTGATAAATAAACAATCAAACAAACAAAGGAACTCTTATATACATATATGAGTTAAAAGTTGAAAGAGACAACAAATAAAGTTATCCCGGTTGTGTGTGGTGTTGCCACAGTGGACTCTGGCCATAATAAGTGATTAGAGCTACGACACCAATTTTTTTTTCGTGATTTTTTACATACTTTATAATAGTAAATAAGATTAAAATATATCAAAAATAATAATAAATAATATTAAAATAAACGAATAAACAAAGTATAGTCGGTAATCGCCATGAGTTTGCAGCGCTCTCCCCCGTGGGAGAGAACGAGATCCATAAGCAAGTCAGAAAATATGTGCCAACAAAGAAGAATATGCGCGAATACAATGCAAAGCCAAACTAGTAAATTGGTCAAAGAGGCAGCCCAACCTATTAACACTAATGTTCGCTCTTCGTGGAGTGCATATGGCAAACTTCCAATAATGTCCTGCACCGGTATAGCAGTGGATTGTGCGACAACTACAACAAATTCTTCAGCAACAACAACATCTGCCTTCTCTACGTACGGTACAATAACTACCTACTCGACTACAACTGCGACATCAACATGTTCTTCTGCCTGTGTGCAAATTCCGCCAAAAGGCGTTCAGGTAAGACAACTGCAATCGCTACCAACGAGAGCACGAACCTCTCCCACGACAGATAAAGCGAAAAGAATGCCCAATACTATCAAAAAGCAAAAAATAGCAAAAAACCCAAGCCAAAGTAAGTTATCAAACTACTGGTCGAGCGATACTACTTCGGAAAGAAAAAAAAATTTACGGCTTTGACCGTTTATGATGACAAACTTGATGAACCCACGCACAGTGGACAAGTAGTACAAAATGAGTCCGAAAAAAAAACAACTAGTCCGAAAAAAAAAGATTAAACAAACCACCCCCTATATACATACTCGTACAAGGCGTAGAATGCATAAAGACGTTTAAAAATGCGCTTACCGCTGTTGCAGACAGTAACTTCATATATAAAGTATCAACAAACAATGAAGTACGAGTTCAATCGAATGACTCGGAAACATACACAATAATATTCCAAATGCTAAAGCAAAAAGGTACGAAGCTATACACACCTAAACCCAAAAATAAAATGGGTTTGAAAGTCATTCTTCGCAATATGCACCCCTTCCCAGACCAAGAAGAAATTAAAAATGAGCTTGGTCATCATAAAAGAAAAGTCGCGCAATGCACTAAATGCCAAAAATACGGACATACAAAAAACTACTGTACAAGGGATCCAGTATGTGTGAAATGCGTTGGAAAGCATCTAACAAGTGAGTGCCAAAAAAAATAACCAACGCAGCTGAAATTAAATGTGCCCTATGTGGCGGAAATCATACTGCAAACTACAAGGCCAAAAAAATTCAAAGGTTTCCATCTTTACGTAGAAAGGATCCATTATTACTACAGATTAAATATATGGATGGATCAGTAGTTAAACCAGGAGTAAGCTATGCCGAAATTGCAGGGTCGTCAAATCCAAATAAAATCGAAGAATATCCAAAAAATTTAGGCGATAGTGATATTAATGAACTTAAGGACATGGTGAAATCCCTAATCACTCAAATGATTAATATGATGAATATCATTACAATGTTACTAACAAGCTTAAATGCACGAAAGTAATAGTTTAAAAATTGTAGCTTGGAATGCAAACGGCCTAACAAAAAGTATCATGAGTTGAAGCAATTTTGTCTGACAAGAAAATTGATATAGCACTAGTTTCAGAAATACATTTTACAAACAAAAACTATTTAGTATTTCCTGGATATAAAATTTATGTGACACATCATCCTGATGGTAAACCTCGTGGTGGGACAGCTATCATAATAAATTCACTATTAAAATATAATGAAAGGCAACCATATGCAACAGCACATATTCAATCCACTACTGTGTAAATTGAGGATACAAGTGGGCCAATATTCATCTCCTCAGTTTACTGTCCCCCCAGATACCTAATAACGACGGATCAATATGATGACTACATAAAGACGCTTGGCGTAAGATTCATTGCAGCTGGAGATCTGAATGCAAAACACACTGACTGGGGATCTAGGCTAACCAATAAAAAAGGACGAAATCTGATTAATGCTATAAACAAAAATAACTGCAGATTTTTAAGCTTAGGTGAACCCACATACTGGCCAACAGATAGGAAGAAGATACCAGATCAAATCAACTTCAGCATTACAAAAAATATAAAGTGTAACCAATTAAAAATTAAAGCTTGTTTTGAACTTTCTTCAGACCACTCTCCGATAATACTTGACTACACAACTGACTTCAAACCCATAGAAGCAACAGTTAAGATTTTTAACCACAAAACAAACTGGAATGAGTATAGGCAGCATATTGAAAATTAACTGAATATGTCTATCACACTGAAAACACAATTAGACATTGAACGTGCCATTATTCACTTCAACGATGTGGTCCTAGACGCAGGAATCAAATCAAGCCAATAGCATAAATTTAGAAGAAATAAACCTACAACGAATATTTTCATAAGAAAGCAAATTATTGAGAAGAGAAAGCTGAGAAAAAGGTGGCAGCTAACTAGATCGCCTGAGGATAAACACAATTTAAATATAGCCTGCAAAAAACTCAAGAAAATATTAACTAAAAAGACAAAATATAGACGCTGAAAATTACCTAAAAAACTTGACGCCTACCCAGGATACTAACTACTCATTATGGAAATGCACAAAGAAATTAAAATATCAGATAAGGTATCAGCCACCACTACGGAAAGATGACAACTCATGGGCTACTATCAATGAAGAAAAAGCAACAACATTGGCTAAATACTTTGAAAAAGTCCTATCAAATGACGAAGATAAATATATTGAAACATGCAATGACTTAAATATAGACATTACAACCAAAATAAAGAAAACAAACATAACAGAAATAATTAATTGCATTAAAAAACGGATAAACCACAAAAAAGCACCAGGATACGATATGTTGACAGGCAAATCACTGGCTGAACTACCTACTATAGGTTATAACTACTTAAGGAATGTTATCAACTCAATGTTCCGACTAAAATTTTTCCCCAAAGTATGGAAAGATACTGAAATTATTGCACTACAAAAGCAGGGAAAAGATGCTACAACTATTAGATGATAGACTTAACCAGATCCTTGACAATAAAAACATTATACCATATCAACTTTACTTTTGAAAATAAGTCAAAATTTCAAATACTTTACGAAATATGAGCCCAAGAAAATTTGCAAATTTTCCAAAAAAATAAAGTCTGAGAAAAAACTGCAAGTCAAAATCAGAAACGCGAAGCTCCCATTAAGATGTTCAAATCCCCCCACCCTAATATACATATATATATATATATATATATATATATATATATATATATATATATATATATATATATATATATATATATATATATATATATATATATATATATATATATATATATATATATATATATATATATATATAAATATATATATATATATATATATATATAAATATATATATATATATATATATATATATATATATATATATATATATATATATATATATATATATATATATATTTACCCTTAAAAAGGAAAATGGATAAACTGAATTTTTGGGGTGTTTTATAGTTCTATAAAAATGCAGCACTTATCTTTCAAGAATAATGAGAACACATTTTGTTAGTCTTCTTATATCACTCTTAGTACTCTCAGCCGAGCCCATTACGCAATAAATGCACGGCCTCCTAAGTGTTTGAGATTTTCTACCAATTGCTAGAACACAGTCGGTCCAGATTGCATCGAAGGCGGTAAGGAATCTAATAGGTTTAACTAATTCGACTCAGATGATGTCAGATGTGAACTATGCAGGCCGAAGTCACTAAAATTTGTATCCCGTATTGGCGATTAAAACCTGTACAAATTAAAAAAACTGCCGCAATTCACTTGCAGAAATAAAATTAATGTCTTCTTTCAGATCTTCACTATTAAAATATGCAAACACATTCACTATTAGGGCAGTTTGGTATACCTCCCTTTTGCCGTATTTCTGCTCTTTATAAATTAACTCGCGAACAAATTCAAAAAACGTTGTTGGGTCACAGATTGGGATTGACGGCACTTGCCATCACTTGAGAGCAGCAGCAATACATTCCTGCATATTTTCCAGCAGAGTTACCGTATTCATTTTCAATAATCACTCTCACCTTAATGTAACAGTATACATATTACCACATTTACATACTGTGCATTATTGCTCAATCGTCTGTAATTGGTAGTCTATATCAAGTCCGCTGCTGGTTGCCGCTCAGTGGTGAATTATGTTACTATTGTAAATAATATAAATCTGGCAACTCTATTTATCATTTTTATTCTTCTTCGCATTATATATTATGTTTCTACTTTTACTGAATAAAGTCAGTCGCCATCTTACATTGAAACTGTGCGTGTTATTTCTCTGCTCAATAGGTTATGGGCCCAGCCACTATTCGAAAGAATGTTTAAAAGTTTTTTAAATTTATTAAAATGGTAACTGGAATGAAAAGCTGCGAGGTCGCGAAAATTTCGACATATGGAAGAGAAATGCCAAGTCCTACTTGGTGTTAAAAGGTTGCTGGAAAATAACTCAGAATGGTTTGTCTAAGAATCCTTCGGAAAAGGATCGTGACGCGAATGAACGGGCGCTGGCGGAAATTACGCTCATGGTGGAGCCGAGTAATTTCTCGCATATAGCAAACGCTGAAAGTGCAAAAGACGCATGGGACTCATTAATAGTGGCATATGCAGACAATGGTTTGACTCGCAAAGTAGATCTTTTGAAAAAACTAGTACAGTTAAAATTGGAGCAGTTCCAATCCACACAGGATTACGTGAATGAGGTGGTGATGACATCAATCAAGCTCCAAAATGCAGGTTTGAATATAAGTGACGAAATTGTTGCTTCACTATTGCCGCTGGGTTGCGTAATGAGTATCAAGCACTCGTTATGGCAGTAGAAAACTCGAAATCAAATTTAACTGTCGATAGTGTAAAGAATTTATTGTTACAAGACGTCAAATTTGACTGCAGCAAAAATTCCACCGACAATGCCTTATATTCCAAGAATTAGGGACAGAAAAGGAATGACAAAAATTATTATAAAAAAAAGTTTCGATGCTTCAATTGTGGTCAAGAAGCCCATATGCGGAAAGAGTGTCGCAAGACTATGCAGTCGAAAAAACCTTCTGAGAACAAAGGTAAAAACAGGACGGTGATGGCTTCCAACTCGCTGTTAGTGAATTCTAGTTTCCGCTCTCATAGCGGCGAAAGTTTGTGGTATGTTGACTCAGGACGCAACGTCACATATGACAAATGATCAGCGGTTGCTTTCGAAAGGGAGAGCGGCAGAGCACAGTGAAGTGATTTTGGCAAATAAAGAAAGAGTGACTGTCAAAAGTGTAGGCGATATCAGCTTAGTTCTGAACGTAAACAAAAGAAAAATTGCAACTAATGTTCGAAATGTGGAGTATGTTCCTAGCCTTTGCGCTAATCTTTTGTCAGTGCGGCAAATAACAAAGCAAAACAAAAAGATGTTCGAGGGAATGTATGTAAGATTTTCGATTTGAAAGGCGAATTGATTACAACAGCGCATGCGGTTAACGAGTTGTATAAGTTAGACTGCGAACAAATTCCAGTTGGAAGAGCAATGACAACGATTGATAGTTTTGAGATTTGGCATCGTTTGGCAAGCATGAAGCAGGCAGAAAATTCAAAAGTTGGAGTTAATTACAGCGGCGCAAGTGATAAAGGGAACAATTGATAGATCCGCTGGAGCACGTGCGCAGAATCTATTGAACATAGTACATTCCGATGTTGTTGGTTCAATTAACACAAAGTCGTTCAGTGGTGCAAGATTTTTGTTGGTGTTTGTTGACGATTTTTCTGGAAAAGTTTTTGCTATACCAATCGTGCGCAAATCCGACGTATTTGAGAAATTGTAGCTATTCAAGAGCGAAGTCGAGACACAGTGTAGTCGTAAAATTAAAGTGCTAAGAACAGACAATGGCACTGAATATTGCAATGACCAATTTAGAAAGTTTGTGCGCGATTGTGGTATTATTAATCAAAATACCTCTCCATATACGCCTGAGCAAAACGGTGTGGCTGAACGAATGAACCGTACATTAATTTATCGTTTCAGGTGCATGTTGCTAGTGTAGGGTTGATTGATTACGTTGGAAACGCAGGATCGGCTTATGAATCGTCGATTGCAGATTCCATACAAAGTATAGATGCAAAAGAGTGCTGTGGTATGAAAAGATACCTAACACGAAGTGGAAATGTCGCCCTCAGCAAAAGTTTTGACCGGCAGAGTGTGCCGTTGGCCAAGCTATTTGTTGTGCTGTTCTAAGTCTTTCCTGACTTAGAGTACAGGAGATAAAAATAATAGACTAATGCGAGTTGCAGTTTTAGTTATCTTCAGATTAACTCTGCTTTATTTAGTGGCTCGCTGGCTCTTTTATATCATTCAAATTATATTGTTTTCTTATTCTATCTAACATAAAATATACCTATCTTATTTTTACCAATTGCAAATCATACTTCCTAAATACTCTCAAGTCTCAAATTACCGATAATATTCATTTACGAATGATATGGTTTGTTTACATTAATATATTTGAGTGCAAGCGCAGGGCCAAAGTCACTGCACTGTCCAATAAGCATACGACGCTGCAATATATGCAGCGCATGTCAATGTACCACCAAATGTGCGTTTCTAGCATATTTGGGAATTGAATGCAGTGCATGCGTTGCGCTATTGTCTGTTCATTTGCATAGGCGAATTGCTACGGTGCTTATGACGATGTGGTCGTCAGTGTACACTTGTGTGGTACACTAGACTAGATTCTGGTCTGGCAAACATATTCTGGGCAGAAGCGGCAAATACAGCAGCCTACTTGGTAAATCGTATTCCGTGTAGAGGCAACAATCAAAATGCAGAAGAAATATTTTCTGGTGTGAAACCGAATTTAAAGCATTTACGCATATTTGGTTGGACGGCGATGGTTCATATACCGAAACAGAAACGTTTGAAGCTTGATGCGAAATCAGATGAGTGTATATTTGGAGGGTATTGCACAGTTTCTAAAGCATACAGACTTTACCGAAAATCTGATTATAAGTTAATTGTAAGCCGTGATGTTACGTTTTTAGAAAATACAAGTAACGCGACAAAATATACAGAACCTAATTTGTTTGTCGATATTAGTGATGCAATGGAAGTTCATGACATTAACAATTCAGGGGAGGAAAATGATAACGTATTGTCAGATGTCAACAAATTTTCTGACAGGGAATATGATACTCCTGATGAGAGCTGTTCAGCATACAGCGAATAACAACAAAATGGGTCCAGTTCGTCGTTCGAAGCGTATCGAAGGCAAGGCAAAAAAGAATTTGTTGTTGAGTGCAGTGTCTGATGCTGATGACCCTGTTGAAGAAGCGTTAAGTAGTGCTGAAGCGTGCGCTGGAAACATGCGATGGAAGAGGAGATCGATTCTCTTAAATCAAACAACACTTGGGTGCTTACGAAATTGCCTGCTGGTAAAAGAGCCATAAATTCGAAAGGGGTCTTTAAAGTTAAACGCAATGCTGATGGTGCGCTTGTTCGTTACAAAGCAGGGCTAGTTGTAAAGGGCTGTTCGCAGAAACAGGGCATTGACTATTCGGAAACATTTTCACCTGTAGTGAGATACAATTCACTACGATTTTTGTTCGCAATAGCGGCGAAGCATGACTTGTCAGTGCATCACTTAGATGCGGTGACTGCATTCTTGAATGGTGAGCTTCAAGAAGAAGTGTACATGAAGCAGCCTGAAGGTTACGATGACGGGTCAGACAAAGTTTGTCGGTTGATAAAGTCTTTGTACGGTTTGAAGTAAGCAAGTAAAGTTTGGAACGATAAACTGAACACGGCGCTTATCAGTTTGGGGCTTATTAGAAGTGATGTCGATCAATGCATCTACTATTACGTGAACGAATGCAGCATGGTGTACGTGGCGATTTATGTCGATGACGTTTTGGTGTTTTCCAATGACAAAAAGGCTAAGCAGCGTATTAAGAACGAGTTGTCTTCTAGAGTTAAAATGAAAGACGTGGGTTCAGCTACATCGGTGCTTGGCATGCGACTTCAACGCGACAAGGTAAAAAAACTAATCAAACTTGATGAATCTGAATATATTTCCAGTGTATTGAAACGTTTTGGAGTGGACGACTGTAATGCTGTATCAACGCCATTCGACTTGTTACAAAAGCTAACTGCTGAAATGTGTCCACAAACTGAAGACGCAAAGAAAGAAATGGAAAATATTCCATATATGGCATACATGGGCACTTTGCAGTAGCAGTAAAATTTCAGTATAAAAAAATTTTACTGATAATGCGACTCAAATTTCATTACCAGTAAAGTTTTACTGGTTACTGCAAAAAAATTCATTGTTCAGTAAATTTTACTGAATACTGAAAAATATTGCACAAAATGCACAAAGCTATTTAATTGAATATGCATTTCAGTTTCTTTTCTTTATAAATTGAATACGTATGCAATAAATATTTTTGATTGTTATAATGTATTATTCATATTAAATATATATTTATATACATATTGAAATGTGGTTGCATATGAGTGAAACGGGATTGCATACTTTTAAGATCCCATCTGGAGTTTGAGAATGAATGCACCACCCTTTGTGTTATTTAGTCAAGACACAATCTATTCGAATAAAAGCTTCTTTCGTTGTAGAGATGGTGGTGTAAAGAAATATCTCGAAAGTAAGAACTTCCTGTATAAAGTTCTAGAAACATCGAGAAAATTCTACACTATTGTAGAATTTTCTACCGCAACCATTCGAAACTATAAAAGCACAAGACTGTGCAAAGTAAAATACATTCGAACAGAGATCGTGGCAGTGTGTACATCGAGCATTATAATCGAAGCAGCAGTATTTGTAATTGTGCAAAGTGATGATATTCATTGTGAAATAAAGTACAAACTGTAAAGAAGTAAACTTTAAGCCTAATATTAAATGTGTAAATATCAATAGTTAAATAAAGTTAGTTATTTTAATTTAACTAGCGATTGTTTGATTGCTACACGATCCAGTGGTACGAATCCGAGTACAGAGAGTTAGAGTAAATTGTCAGGAGGGCAATTTCGTATCAGAGTAAATTGTCAGGAGGGCAATTTCGTAACAATTGGTGTCAGAAGTGGGATCGTGCATCTGTAATAAACAATGGTTAAGTTTGAAAAACTGAGTTTGGAGCAGCTCAAGAAGGAGCTTGATCGCTTAAATTTGAAAACACAAGGGCTTAAAGCCGAGCTGCAGGTGCGATTAAGAAGCGCGTTAGAGGAGCAGGGTATAGATGTCGATGAGTATGAATTCCAATGTGAAGAGCCAACGACATCTCGACACGAAGAAACACCGCAAGGAGCTAATACTGGTAACTTTGACATGAGCGTACTCATCGGGGTAATACAATCTTTCAAACAGGAGATGCTGCAGCAGTTACAACAACAAGCTCAAGCAACCGAAGAGAGGATGCAGCAGCGAGATGAGAAGATGCAGAAGTTCTTCCAGCAATGCGATGAGGATATACACCAGCGATTAAAACCATATGCTCCAGCAGTCAAAGACGATGTCAAGGAATAGATACAGCAGAGTGAAACGCGATTTACTCAACTAGCAGAACAGAACTCACAGCAGAAGAATGAAATGTCCGAGATGGGGGACAAGAAGGTTTGTGACGTTGGGACACGACAGGAGTCGTTAGAAGGATTTATGGAACAAAAATCCAATGCGAATGAGTAAAAGCAGAACGAACTTGAAGCTACCGGTAGCACAAATGGTTGGAGTAATCGCGAAGTACTGGCACCGTTGGCTATGTCAATGAAAGGTGCTGATGTCCTGCCGACCATCGCAGAGGGTGAGACTGTTATGAAAACGTGATGAATGCCGTTCAGCAGAGGAGTGGTGAGTCTCTACAACAGGTTGTGGCGGAGGTGCAACGGTTTCCCCATGTTGCCTGTCCAGGCGAGATTGCTGAGAGAAGTATGATGGATACTTTCATATGTGGTATTCCCGATGCGGAAATGGGCTGTTCAGCAATGACAAATCCAAAATCTACATGTATGGAGACAGTGGCTGGCGCTTTACCTTTGGAGATCGCGGCCGTTGGTTGCCAGCCAGTATGCGGAACCCGTCAGCTGAAAGTTGAACGTGGTCAGGGTTGCACGGGCAAGTACCTTGCCTGCGGTGAGGTTAGATTCGCGACTCGTGGTTGTCGGACGAGACGCAAACGTTCTCCATCACACTCGCATGAGGGACCGCAAAGGCAGGGAATTGGATGATGTTGTTAAGCTGTCGACAAACTAAATGGAGTCAGTCTCGAGGGGCATGATCTGACTCCCACAACATGCAGCCCCAGAATCCTCGTTTCTCAGATCCCACGGAAAGTCAGCGGCCTAATTGCTGACAGTGTGATAAGCGAGGAGAAGTAGTAGATAAGCAGACGAAGAATGGACTAAAAAGTCATCTACAGTACTTCGATGCAGCAGTTGTATACCTGAAAAACGAGAACAGCTGAATGAAATTCATGGAACCATCAGAAAGCGCACACAACTGATGAGTGATAAAATGAAAGCCAGATATGATCTACGAGCAAACTCTAAGGGATTTCAGGAAGGGCTGCTAGTTATACTTCATAATCCGCAAAGGAAAAAGGGATTATCGCCAAAACTGCATAGGTACTGATAAGGTGATAAAGCGGCTCAACGATGTAGTATACCGCATCCAGTTGGCGAGAAATGTCAGGAGCAAAATGAAAGTCGTTCATTTGGAGAGGTTATCTCCTTATAAAGGTTGCAGTACTATCCTTGTTCGGGACGAACAAGATTAAGCGGAGGGCAGTGAAACGTGATTGCATATGAGTGAAACGGGATTGCATACTCTTAAGATCCCATCTGGAGTTTGAGAATGAATGCACCACCCTTTGTGTTATTTAGTCAAGACACAATCTATTCGAATAAAAGCTTCTTTCGTTGTAGAGATGGTGGTGTAAAGAAATATCTCGAAAGTAAGAACTTCCTGTATAAAGTTCTAGAAACATCGAGAAAATTCTACACTATTGTAGAATTTTCTACCGCAACCATTCGAAACTATAAAAGCACAAGACTGTGCAAAGTAAAATACATTCGAACAGAGATCGTGGCAGTGTGTACATCGAGCATTATAATCGAAGCAGCAGTATTTGTAATTGTGCAAAGTGATGATATTCATTGTGAAATAAAGTACAAATTGTAAAGAAGTAAACTTTAAGCCTAATATTAAATGTGTTAATAGCAATAGTTAAATAAAGTTAGTTATTTTAATTTAACCAGCGATTGTTTGATTACTACACAATCCAGTGGTACGAATCCGAGTACAGAGAGTTAGAGTAAATTTTCAGGAGGGCAATTTCGTAACAGAGTTAATTGTCAAGAGGGCAATTTCGTAACAATATATATAGAAGAAATAATAAATTCCCCCATGACTATAGGCTAATGATCATATAGGCTGTTAGCTTTACTTAAAACTAGCATTTCAAAGTTATTATCGCTGAGTTTTTGTCTTCTGATTTCCATATTCGGCACACACACTATTATGTACCCCATGAATATTTCTGCCAATTTTTATTCCGCTGGCATCAATACGAGCATACGTAGGCTAATTTTAATTTTAAACCAGAAATTCCTTATATCGAAAGTGGGCGTATCTTTTCCCTTATCAACCCCATTTTTTGGAGATAGCTTTATAGTGTCCACATGTCCATTTCCGTAAAATTTCGTCCGAAAATCTCCACCAGATCTGAAGTTATTATTATTTCTTAATAGTGGGCGTGGCAGTTAATATATACAGCCCACTTTTTTCATAGAGTTTAGTAAGACCCGCATCTCTATAACTGCCAAATTGCGTCACGATTCCATCAATCGGACCGAAGTTATAGTCATTTTGAAAAAGGTGAAAAAATTTGCTTATAAGGGAGATAGGCGTGGTCTTTGTCCAAATCGGCCCATATAGCAATCAGGTTCTGTATCTTTGTCCAGACTATACTTTTGCAAAATTTCATTAAAATAGCTCTAACGGCCGGACAGACGGACGGACAAAATATAAATTGCTTAGAAAGTGATTTTGATCATATATGTATATATACTCGTATGTCCATACCTACCAAGCCTCCTTCTTGAAATTGCAACCCTTCTTAAAAGCACAAAATTAGTATACCCTATTTACCTTTTTTAAAGGTAAAGGGTATAAACATCTCCACTCCAACTATAATAAACCGAGAAACCACAAAAGAACAAATAAAATACGAGAGTCCGCTCTCAAAAAACAATAAAACCATATTTCAACTCACTGTTCCAGCAAAGCATTCTCAAAAGAACACTCAGTCTACAAATGTAAAGAAAGCATTTATAGAATCACTCAGCTCTGATTCAGAACGGGATATAGACAATCTCTCTTAATGGTATAACACTATACGATATTTGAGGAAATTACACTGGTTAAATTATAGTCAGTGGAATCTAAATGGATACCGAAATAATTACAATGAGCTTTGTCTACTGACACGTAATCAGAACGCTAAAATAATCGCAATTCAAGAAACCCATCTCAAATCAAATCCACACCATAGCATTATTCCTAAAAACTTCTCCTATTATGGTAAAAACGACATTGAACATAACGCTACAGCTAAGAGAGGAGTTGCTCTTATAATCTCCATCTCAATTCAACATGAAACTATAATCGTCAATTCTCCAATACTAGCAATAGCAGCCAAAATCCAAACTCACACACCCTTTACTACAGTTAACATATATAGCTTTCCTTCAGATATCCTGTCGGAAAATGACTTACATAACCTGCTATCCAGCATTAACTCACCGATACTACTTCTTGGAGATTTCAACACCTGGAGTCCACTATGGGGATCAAAATATATACAAAACAACAGTTTTATTATATTAAACGACAAATCACCCACACACTTCTCCACACATTCAACTCTAACACATGTGGATCTAACTATGTGCACTCCACCATTAGACTTGTCAATTAAATGGTCAGTTATTCATGACTTACACGGAAGTGATCATTTACCAATATTGCTCACTTTATTCAACGACATCTCACAATCTATTGGACATAGTACACCCAGATACAAATTATACTACTCCGTATTGCAAACATTTCAAACTGCAATACAAAAACACTTCTCCAACCTACCAGCAGGTACTGATATAAAGAATAAAGCAGCTATCCTACTGAAAAAAATTAAAAATAGTGCGAATGAATCCATTTCCAAAACTACGCATAATAAATTTAGGAATACAGTTTATTGGAGGAACGACACATTAGCTCAACTTAGATCCAATAAGAATAATCTGTGGAAAATAGTAAAACAAAATCCCACTAGTGATAACATCTTAAACTATAAAAGAGCTAATGCTAGATTTAAAAGAGAAGCAACAATCTACAAAAGAACATCATTTATGGAACTAACAAAAGATATTAACTACAATACGCCATCAAAAATCTTTTGGGATAAAGGTAAAATCTTGTACGGAAAAAATATGACAAACAACATCCACGTTATAAACCATAGATGGGAACCAAGTTTCTACATCAAAAGATATATCTGAGAAATTTTTTAATAAATCGAAAAATACGGGTCAAGGTGAATCAGATGGTGTCGGAACTTTGGCCTCTTGATAACGGCATACCCCAAAGTTCCCCGTGTTCTGATAGCTTTTGATAAACTTAGCCGGATTATAAATGAACATAAATTCTTTCAAACACAAAATATACGCAGATGATTTATACATATTTTCTAAAGTACAAAACATAACCGATTTTAAAACAGAATTGCAAACACTTTTTTACAAAATTCTTGCTTGGTGTCAAATTAGTGTCACAAAAATATCAAAAGAAACATCCAAACACCTCCACATTTGCAAAAAACGTAACTGCGATAGCCTAAATATTTATTTAGATATGCATAAACTAACTGATGTAACAAAATTAAAAATATTAGGCTTAATCTTTAGTAGTAACTATCTTTGGAATGAACAAATTTAATACTTAACCAAGGCATTAAATGATAGAATATTGTAAAATGTGCAAAATTGTAAAATGTCTAAGCCACATGAAATTAGAGTGTAATATTAACATACTTATAAATATCGTCAAATCAACTATCCTATCTAAAATAGATTCTGGGCTCCCAATCTACGGTAATACATCAAAAAATAACCTAAACAAACTGTCTTCATCGCAGCCAGATTGGCACTTGGAGCCTTCCGCACAACCCCTATAACTAACATCCTTCCAGAAACCGGATTGCCAACTCTTCAAAACAGACAACTACAACTTACCGAACGTATGATCGTCAAACTTACCAACTCAAATGGATCCATATTAAATAAAGCACTGACTAACCTGCTTAAAAGGAAAAAATGCAACCGTAAGAAATCAGCGGTACAAAGGGTAGCTGCCATGGCGAAACAATTGGATGTTAAACTTAATCTCAAGACCACACCTACCCTAAAAGCGCCGCCGTGGACACTTCAAACAGATTCAATCATACTTGAACTAACAAATCACCATAAGGAAAACACGCCGCACGATATATTCGCAAGAGAATTCTTAGTGATTCGCAACCAACACCAAAACTGGAACATATTATTCACTGATGGATTAAAATCTGAAAACGCCGTTGGATTCAGTGTTGTAGACGAAAAAAACATAATTATGTATATACTTCCAGCATATGCATCCGTTTTCTCAGCCGAAGCCGAAGCAATACTTCAAGCAATACTCATAGCCAAATCCAGCAAAATGAAAACTTTAATTTGCACAGACTCTCTCTCGACGCATTTAGCATTAAAAAACGTAAACAACAATGACAACACAATATCTCACATCAGGGATATAATCATTACAAGCCAAAAGAACATCAAAGTTGTATGGACACCCAGCCACGTTGGAATTCATGGTAACACTTTAGCTGATTCAGCGGCAAAACCAGCATCAAATTCCCCTCATTAGCTAACAAACTTTACCAACATAAAAAAAAAACTGTCGACAACCTCTACGTTCAGACCATTAGACATAACTGGACTGAACATGCACATTCCTACATATCTATAAACCCCAACCAAATTATTCCCCGGTTCTCAACTACGATCTCTAGAAGACAATTTATACTAAATTCCGACTTGCCCACACACGGCTAACACATATAAAACATTTTTAGCGGTATAGTCGCTTTTGGCTAAATAGCGATTCCCCAGTATTTTTGAATAGTCCAGATATTGTTCTTTTGTGTTATTATAGACAGCAGATACTACTATTTGTCCTTTCGCGTATTTTAGTACTATTGTGGTCGCTTGAAGGTTTTCCTTTTTATATGAGTCAAGTTTAATGTATATCAGATTTTTTTTGATAATGACTTCAGCTTTGTTGTCAGGATGATTTGTGTAATGGATGTCAAAGTTAGGGAAATTAACATATATTTTGTCTATAAATTAACTCTATTGAATTATTTATTTAGAAATTCTTCACTTCTAGTTCATGGCGCGACAGTCCATTTGCATTCCATATTGCCAAATTCATCTTTCATCTCGTTCATCTATTTTGCATACAAGCATAGTTACTATATACACTGGGCATTAGATTTATTAGTTTTTTCATCATTGTTTTTAATTCGTATAGATCGTCATTGTTTGATAGTATTTCAGAAGTGTTGTTCCTTTTTATATGATTTGACTCCTGTCATATTGTTTCCATTTGTGCAGCTTGAGCGTACGATATATCAGAAATGATATTCATTTTTTTAAAGAAGATGAAGCAGCGTTTTCGTTTATGAACACCTCACATTTTATATTTTTTAATAGCCGCCGTTATCATTCTCGTCATTTGGTGGGCAAGCAGGGCAAATTTTTCATTTGAGTCCCCAGGATCAATAACGAATAACTTGTATACAGAAATAGATTGTAACGTTGCAGATATAAGCCTTTCAGAACATACATAGACACTTTGCAGTAGCAGTAAAATGTCAGTATACAAAAATTTTATTGATAATGCGACTCAAATTTCATTACCAGTAAAGCTTTACTGGTTACTGCAAAAAATTTCAGTAATCAGTAAAGTTTTACTGGTTACTGCAAAAAGATTCAGTAATCAGTAAAGTTTTACTGGTTACTGCAAAAAAATTCATTGTTCAGTAAATTTTACTGAATACTGAAAAATATTGCACAAAATGCACAAAGCTATTTAATTGAAGATGCATTTCAGTTTCTTTTCTATATAAATTGCATACGTATGCAATAAATATTTTTGAATATTATAATGTATTATTCATATTAAATATATATTTATATACATATATATATATATATATATATATATATATATATATATATATATATATATATATATATACATATATATATATATATATATATATATATATATATATATATATATATATATATATATATATATATATATATATATATATATATATATATATATATATATATATATATATATATATATATATATATATATATAGCTATGAATATATATACGAGTATATATATATATATATATATATATTTTTTTTTTTAAGTTATTACTTCTTGATTGACGATCAAGGCGCTGCTCTTTTAACGCTTTCCAGTCGCTGCGGCGCACAGTGTCGTGATTTCATACAAACGGTGGCCAAAAATAGAAGGAGTTAACATAGAAAGATGAAAATTGGTACACATTGCTTTTATACATAGGAAAGAAAAAAAACGAAGTTTTGTAAAATTCGGTCAAAGGACTCGCCTACCTCCCATATATCCTGAAACGAAAAAAGCTTATATTTTCCAAAATTGTTGTTGGAATTGAACTATATTTGACTCGATTTGTCTCTAATATATTACTGGTAACTGTGTTAAGTTATATGCAATTATCTCAAAGGACATGCCCACCTCCCATATATCCTTGAATGAATATATCAAAGATTAAAAAAACCTCTAAATTATTAATAAGGTACAGTATTAAGTCTTTATTACAATCAACTCTGCTTTGTTTTCTCGTGTGCATTAGTCGTGGAATTTTAATTATTATAATAATAAAACCTATATTATAATAAGAGCAAAATTTTACGAATTTTATTTATTTAACATAACATATTTAATATATATACATACAAAAATTATTTATAGATATTACAGGCAATCAAAATATATTAACAATTATCACTGTCATCACTCTCAGATTCTACCAAATTCGCTGTGTTTATGTCGTTAAATCTTTCTTTTGTAACTAAATACTCTTTCAGATCATTTAAATCACTTTTTCTTAAAAGTATTTTCTGACTATGCATCGAAATTGATGGCTCTGACTGCAGAATAAGATAATTTATGAGGTCTCTCATGGAGGCAATCCTACTTATTTTTCTCGTATGTTTTAATCTTGCATTTCTTATAATTTTATGACTTGATTCTATTGCTTCTTCTGATAACATTCCAATGGGAATAGTGGAATATTTAATAAAATCTAGACCATGAACTAGAATTTGATGCACAGTTGAAGGCATATAATACCAAGAATATAATTCGAAATATAAAAGTGCAGTGTCTTTTAAAAGCGTTTCAAAAATTGATGTATTTATATAATGACCACTTGAAAGTGTTCTTAAAATAATAGAAGAATTTTGCTTGAATACTTCTCTTTTGCTCACCAACCTGATCTTTATTTTCTTTTCCTACCACTCTCCATTTCTTTATAGGCAGTTTGTAAGAAATATGCAAAATGCATTCAAAACATTTAATCCATGCATGTAATGTCGACAATCCATATTGATAGCACTGCTCATTCACAGGCCTTTCGAAAATCGATAAGCTGTTCATTTCGGATGGCTTAGCTCGACATAAAGCACAAGTTGAACTACTACTGTTTCCACTTAATACATTTAAAACTGCACCATCTATCATCGTCAATTGCATTTTATAATGAACATTAAGATTTTTTTTTTTTGAAATGTAATTATATGTATCTAGACCTTCAATTTCTGTATTTATGCTATCCCTTACTGATTTGATTACATTTGGATTCTCCTTTGTAAAAATAATTTTAAGTGGTCTACATTACCTCCACGACGAATGTTTATCATTTTCCCAAACTACTTGATCATCTGCCCAATCCAACAAGCGTAAAGGAACGAAAGAAGTAACAAACATAAATTCATCACTACCTTCCTCATTTTCAAATTTTTGTTTGTATACACTATGACCACTACTGCCGTCAAATCCCCACTTGCATTCCAGGACTATATCATTTTTGGTATTAATATCATGAACATCTAAAATGCTTCTTACAGTTTTGTCTAAAATCTTTTGTAAGGGTACCTCTGCAGAAGATTCTGTTATTTGAATGTCATCAGGCAAAATCTTTTTTTTAGCATCTGCAATCATATAGTATGATGGGAAGCAATCTTCGTGAATAGAATTTACTACTCTTCTCATCATATTGTACTCCCTCATGGATAAATCCATATCAATGTATAATGCTAGAGCACTTTCAACAGAAATTTTCTCATTAGTGTTTGAACCTGTTACCCTTTCTGCGGCTTTTTTAAGAGCTTCAGATGAAGTAGAAGCGACAAGTTCTTCCACACGCCTCCTTTTTGTTCACATTGAACCCGCCTGATAAGAAACTTTCGGTCGGCCTCTACCACTTGTACTTGCTTCCTAATTTGGTATAACATAATTTAGTTTTATTGCAAAACCAAAACTTTACACGGATACTTACATTACAAATGATTCCACAAAATAATTCGCTATCTAGCCAGTCACTCAACTCAGTTTCAAATCTGTCTCTAATGCGATGATATTTAGACCAATTGTTAGAAAATTTTAATAGAGTCAGCTGTATTTTCTGTTGTTCACTTTCTAATAATACGCGTTTCAAATGCTATTCTACAAAATCTTTAACATGATGCTTAACATCGCAGGGTCTGTTTTGCTTTATCTCTAGCCACAATTGAAAAATAGTACGAATCCGCAACGAGGTTGACACTAAAAAACAATCATAAAAGAAATTTGTGCAAAATCGAGCAGCTGAATTTTAAATATATTAAAGTACATACTTGTAGCTACAAAATACCAAAAAAATTACAAAGTATTATTTTTATTTTCTTTTAAATTCTCTATGAAAGTTCGCTGTTGCTGAAAAATCTTGACAATGCCTCACTACTACCTTTTTTCTAACTGTATCTGACATATGATCAATATTTGTATACAAAAACAGTGTTGTAATTATAAGAAAAAGCTTCACTAACAACCCTATTACACATTTTGGTAGCCGCTACATTCAAATAATTAAATAATAATGAACATAAAATTTGGGATTTTCCATAAATTTCGTATGCTGTACACAAACCTTAACTTTGAACTACTGTAACTTTAAAATTTATAAAAATTTCAAAAAGATATTTCAGATATCATCTAACCAGAGTGTTTAAAAACATTTTTTTAAAAACATACGTTCAAATTCTAACATTGACGTTAACCATTTTTGGCCACCCTCGCGACACAGTGCGGCGCATGCATAAAGAAATAATAAATTCCCCCATGACTATAGGCTAATGATCATATAGGCTGTTAGCTTTATATAAAATTAGCATTTAAAAGTTATTATCGCTGAGTCTTCTGGAACGGTTTACAATCCCTGCGAAAGAAAATAGCCGTTCAACAGGTGCAGAGAAGGGTAATGGGATGTTGTATTTTAAAAACACTTTTTAATCGCCGAGTAATTTCTAAGACAGTTTGTTGTTGTGTCTCCTTCGACAAAATATAAAATTGTTTCCTTTAGAAAGCTTTCCGTATCAGTGGAAACACACTCTACGCCAGCATCTGTTTAAGATAAGTTGATATACAAATGAGTGTTAAAGGCGAAATTAATTGTGAAAACTTTACCATTACTCTCTTCCCCGAAATCAAGGAATGATTTTTGCGGTGTTTGAGGCATAACACGAGTTTCCAGGTCACATATTTTCCCATATGTCGTCACATAGGTGTTAAACATTTTTTTATGTCCTCTTCCGTATGTGCTGATACGGTTTCTAAGAGAGCTTTTACATATCTTAGTTTTATTTCTGGCACAGATATAGCCGCCACGACAGTATCCCAGGCTTCAGGCTGCACCAAGAAATATGTCTCAAATCTCTTGAGCAAAGCTTCCTGCATTCTCTCGTTTACTGCGGCTAAGTACATAAAGCTCGCAGGCTCTAAACGACGCATTTTTAGTCTTAAAGAAACTAAAGCAAGGACAAAATAGCCAAAATAATGGTATTTTCGCCTTGTAAAAAATCAATTGCTTCAGCTATAGGTCCCATAAGCTTTATGTATTCCTCCAAACATGCAAGCTCATCATTAAGAACTGTTGGAATTCCTAATCGATAGCACAATTCGGCAATGTTCGGTTTATGTTCCAGCAACTTTTTAACGGCGTCGTAAACAGAGTTCCATCTTGTTACGCATGGAGTTGGCAAATTTGCGTTTATTACTGCCCTTATTGTTTCAGCTGATTTTGGTATGTTGCATTTGTTCCATATCTGTGTGCATCTATTGAAAAAACCAGAATAAGATGAAGAAAGTATGCCGTTGGAAAAACTTATTTTTACATATTGAAAGACCTTCTATTAATATCTTTTACATCAATAGAATTAATAATTTTGTTGAAGTCAGTTGTGGGCAGGAGATTCAAAGTGTGGCTCGCACAACGAAAATGCCTTGATAGCCGTGGAGGCGTTACTGAACGAAATTCGAGACTTGAAACATTCATCGAGTCATCTGAAGTAGAGCCAGAGTCGGATTCCTCATCAATTTTATGTTCATTTATAGAGCCTAAATCAATGAATCAAAATCAACAATAGCATTTTTATGTTGGAAATAAATAACCATATCACTTACTCCATTCAACTCCAAATTCTTTAAATGCCTTCACAAAATTAGACCCATTGTCAGTGATCGTATAAACAAATTTTTCCTCAGGTATTTTATACTGATTATTGATGTCGCATATCATCTTTGTTACACGATCAAACGAATGTGTCCCCGTAAACCGTCGGCAAGCCAGTGCTGCAGATTTCCTGGTAAAATTATCATCCAGCCAATGGCAAGTGTAACCCAACAATGATTTTTTTCCACTTGACCACACATCAGCAGTTACGCACACGTAATCAATTTTATCGATCTCGATTACAAGCTTTGCGACGTATTCATTGTGGCTTTCTAGAAGTAATCTTGTAATTGATCGCCTACTTGGAATACTTCTGCCAGATAATAATTGTTTAAAGCTTTTTGTTTTAACAATGGACAAGGGAGACGCAGTTTCGGAAATAAAATTCAAAATGTCCCTGTTAAAAGTACATCTGCGACCGGCACTTTGCCTTTCTTCATCTTTTTTTAAGTTGAAGGCGCCAAGTTTTTGGGGATGCTCATTTTTTAAATGTTTCATGAAATTTGAGCTTACACGCAGCGATCCTTTGACCTTTTTGCCACAAAATTGGCAAACAGCAATCAAGCCACACATTTTTCTTTGATGGGGAGTTGTATTCATCTACATTTTAATAATATTTTCAACCGTTAAATCAAAAATTATCACATGTTTTTTTAAATTTACCTTCTCCACAATTTTTAAAAATTCTTCGTTAAATAGAACCCTATTAACACCAATCAGTTCGTCATTCAAATCTGGCGTACTCTTTTCACTTTGCTGACCCAAAAAGGTGAGCACCGACTATTGGAACAAGTTGGGGGATCTTGTTCCCAAATATAGTCTGGATCCTTAATTGAATCGTCGCTTCCAAAAGCATTTTCACTCATTATTAGAAATATTTCCGAAAAACTAAAAGCAAAATTTTACTTCAAATTCACTTCACGTGTAACTTTTTTAATCACTTTATCGCAAATGATAGAACTGTTAGAACATATAAAAATAAGTAAGGAGTTTTAATCGGTCGAGGTCGGCTTTAAAAGACCTTTCGTCTTTGGCATTAAACAAACCTAGCCCATTTTGGTAGTGTAACATGATTAAAATGTAAGATATAGGCTTCAAATAGTATATTTGATTGATATACGAGTATTTATGTATAAGTTAATGCAAGTAAGTCTCCAACTGCATTAAAACTAGCCACAGGCTGCAATGAGCGGATTCAATGCTCTCTCGCTGGCTGGGGAAAAGTAGTGCTCGCGACAAACTACCTAAGTGGCATCTGCAGCTCTCTTCGCATAACGTCATGTGGAACGAAGGTCAGCGAAGGTCACGTAGGCCTTTCTTTTAAAGGGTTTCTGTAGTTTTTAGTACTTTTTAGTTTTAAGCTCTCTTAGTTATACCCTTTACCTTTAAAAAAGGTAAATAGGGTATACTAACTTTGTGCTTTTGAGAGGGCTTGGAATTTCGAGAAGGAGGCATGGTAGGTATAGACATATATCTATACAGATATGATCAGAATCACTTTCTAAGCAATTTTTATTTTGTCCGTCCGTCTGTCCGTCTGTGGCCTTTTTTTTCTACACCGTTAGAGCTATCTTAATGAAATTTTGCAAAAGTATAGTCTGGACAAAGATACAGAACCAGATTGCTATATGGACCGATTTGGACAAAGACCACGCCTACCTCCCATATAAGGAACTTTTTTCACCTTTTTTAAAATGACTATAATTTCGGTCCAATTGACGGAATCGTGACATTATTTGGCAGTCATGAGGATGTGGGTCCTACTAAACACTGCACAAAAAGTGGGCGGTGTATATAAACTGCCACGTCCACTATTAAGATCTGGTAGAGATTTTCGGACGAAATTTTACGGGAATGAACATGTGGACATTACAAAGCTATCTGCAACAAATGGGGCTGATCAGAGAAAAGACACGCCCACTTTTGATATAGGGAACTTTCGGATCTAAAATTAAAATTAGGCTACCTATGCTCGTATTGATGCCAGCGGAATAAAAATTGGCAGAAATATACATGGGAAGGTCGCAGGTACTAACATTAAACACCACACAAAAAATGGGCGTGCTATTTCTACAGCTACGCCCACTATTCACATATTATTATAACTTAAGACCTATATAATATTTTTGGACGAAATTTTATATTTGTACGTAAATGGGCCCTACAAAGCCATACACAAGAAATGGGGTCGCTATAATCAATTCAAGGTTCCATACCGCAATTTAACGTAGATATGCTCCTAATGATGATTTATGAAGAAAACATCCCAATTGTTGAACTCGCACTCACAAGAAAAGGTAAAGGGTATTTCGTAGTCGGTCTAACCCGACTTCTTTACTCGTTTTATTGTTAAGTCTATCTGCGACAGACATATTTATTTTGTAAGAAATTAGTTTCATTCAAATAATAAATTAAAATAAATAATAAAAACAAAAGGTAAAATTTATTAATTTGTATATTTTATTTATTAATATCGCCGCACAGTTTTACATTGGATACACGTCTAGACGTTTCAAAAATAGATTTCTTATCACTTATTACTTGACGTAGGTATGTACGTGCATTAATGTTTGCAACACAAAAACAAATTGCCTTCGAAATCTATTCGCATTATATATACCTGCATATTTTGTAACACATGTTCTTTCTTTTTAATCGAAGAAAATATATAAATATGTATGTGGGTATATGTACTCGTATGTACCTAAACTACATATTTACTAAGTTGAAAGAAAAGAAACTGAAATGCATCTTCAATTAAATAGCTTTTGTGCATTTTGTGCAATAGTTTTCAGTATTCAGTAAAATTTACTGAACAATGAATTTTTTGCAGTAACCAGTAAAACTTTACTGATTACTGAAATTTTTTGCAGTACCCAGTAAAACTTTACTGATTACTGACATTTTTTGCAGTAACCAGTAAAGCTTTACTGGTAATGAAATTTGAGTCGCATTATCAGTAAAAATTACATAATACTGTTATTTTTTCAGTAAGCAGTACCCTTTAACTGAATACTGAAACCTTTAATGCATTTCAAATATACTGCAGCATGCCCATGTATGATATATGGAAGCAATTGGTTGTCTTCTGTATGCAGCGCAAAATACTCGTCCCGATATCAGCTTTGCAGTCAATTAGCTCAGCCGATTTTCACAAAACCCTTTTCACCCCGAACTAAACATGTGGACATAAAGATGAAGTTCATACGAGAGAAGTTTGAGAATAGATTAGTCAAGCTGGACTACATTCCTACCAACGACATGCTGGCAGATGGCTTGACGAAAGCCGTACCTGCAATTAAGATTAAATCAATAAACGCCAAGATAGACTTACAGTAAATTTATGTAGCAGAATTATTTTGTAAACTCAAAATTATATATGTTTTTTTTGGCACTTTGCCAGATGTTCAATTAAAGGGAAGTATTGTAAATAATATAAATCTGGCAACTCTATTTATCATTTTTATTCTTCTTCGCATTATATATTATGTTTCTATTTTTACTCAATAAAGTCAGTCGCCATCTTACGTTGAAACTGTGCGTGTGATTGCTCTGCTCAATAGTTACAATTGCTAACTGCTGTTGACGCATTAGCCGTTGTCGTTCACGCGCCTGCTTCCGTAGCGACACCATTACTCGTTCTGCGAAGGTTGACACCGCGTTCTATTTAGCAGGTTACTCCAGCATTGCATCCACCATGTTTGCTGTTGTTGGGATCTGACCAAGGCATACCGTAGCTCCTCCCTCGAATTCGCCCATGCTTTTTACGCAGTAGGGGTCTTCTGATATTTTGAAACGAAAGAAATATTTATTATGGGTCATATTCCTGCCTCTGTCTCGTACAGTAGCACCCTGTTGCCGAGTTAGTTGCTAATTACGCGCCGCAAGTATGTTGATACTTTAAAATTGCCCGGAGCTTGCATGATTTGCCCCCCAATTCGCTGAATTAAATGCCTTCTTAATATCCAGATTGACCACCGCGCAGTCCATCTAGTGCCACTCGTCGTATCCCGAGCAATGCTTACAGTGAACGGGAGTCGCTGATATTTTGTTGGACATTCGTGGCATCGATGCATCACATACTTGCTCAATATATTCCGCAGCCATGGTATTGCAGTTTCGCCTTCAATAGACGCTGAATTCCAGACAACGTCAAACGATTCCGCGTCGAACGCCCCCTTTCGCCAGCCAATTTTTATCGCCTTACTCACCTGTGTATTGCTTTGTTGTTCGCTCCATGTCTATTATAATGGCATTGTGATCGCTACCCGTGTATAAATCACTGACCTTCCGGAGAATTTGACTGGCAGTTGTGTCGTCCGCAAAGGCTAGATCTATGATGGACCTTCCTCTGTCATTGTCGAATGTGTAATGGCCTGGCGCATTCAACAGCACTAATTCAAGAAGTGCGAAGTCATCGACTACGCGGTCTCTAGCATTTGTATGGTCACTGCCTTAAGTCCGACACCACGCGTTGAAGTCGGGTTTTTGTCCTTCTTGGTGATTATCGGGTTTTTGTCCGTCGCTTCTTCAATCACCAATGCCATCATTTCCCCGAACTGTCGCATTGCCCAACTTGGAACAGCGTAGCGGCTGAAGAAGTAAATATTCTCCACTTTCATTCAGGTATAACCGCTCTCTTTGTTTGCCATCTTGCTTTGAGGGGTGGTCTCCCCAATCGACCAGATGGCTGCTCTGCTTGTTTCATCCGCACATCAGTTTGGGGAATCCTTCCTTGCATAATGTTCCAAAAGTAGTGCCACATCTGCCTTCACTTCGTTCTTATAGTGCATCAGAAGATCCTGTGCAGCTTCACAATGGTTTAGATTGAGCTGGACTACTCTCATTCTTTCTTATTTTCTGATGTCTCCCGGTGTCGTGGACATTTCATCCTGCTCGCTGGATGCGTGCTTTGCTTTATTTTGGCAATTCGCTGCCAGCCTCGCCACACTTTTGGTAGAGTACACTTCGATCAGACTCTGTTAGCTCAAAAATCGTCGGCATCAAAATTCAGTATTATCATTAATGAAATCTCTTAGTGTCCCATTTTTAATACTGAAATGCATCTCTAGATTATTGGGAGATTTAGTTTCAAACGATTCGGATAAAAATAAGTTATTCGGAGGGAAGACCATTTTGTTATATGGTAATTTTCGATAGATTTTGCCTGTTGTACTGCATTGTTTACGATCAACTTTGATTGAAAACTGTATCACCAGTTGGAGTGAATTTGCTTTATTACACCGTGTTTTATTGCCACAAAATATTTTAATATTTTAGTAGCGAAAAATCTACATCATACGAACGATTTATTAGAAATAATATCAGATCTTCAAAAATAGGGTCTAAAAGCGATAAGCGCAGTTCACAAGCTAAAATAGAAGATGAAAGAACCTATAGATATGTTTCTCCTTACCTTTGATGTAACCGAAAATATAAAAAATATATGAAATAAAAACTATACTGCATTCCGTTGTTGTCATTGAGGCTGTGAAACAATCCCTAATGTAAATTATGGCAGTCGTAGGGACACACGCAAAACTACTGTGGCAAATAGTCAAGATATGTCAAATGTACAGGGAAACACAAATCAATATATTGCAATAAGACTGAACAACATCAACCAAAGTGCTGCAATTGTGGCGAGACCCACCCCGCTAGCTACAGAGGATGCTTTGTTGCCAAAGAGCTACAAGAAATACGCGACCAAAGAATCGGTAAAAAAAAAGAGCGATTCTCATGCCCAAAGCTCATTAAGCAAACCTGCAGAAACCCATTCAAAAAACTCTGTTCGCAGACCAATTGCCCAAATAAACGATGCAATATTAAATTGTCTACAATACATACTCCCAACTAGTAGAACAGAACAAACATCAGGAAGAAGCAAACATTTTACAACAAATATTATAAAAACTCACGAAACAAAATGAAATTAATATAGAACTTGAAAAGAGGTTGCAAAATCTTCAAAAAACCCTACACCAGGCCAAGGTCTCCATCTGACAAAAACTGGATTAATAAAATATCAAAAGACCATACCCGTAAAATAAAGGCATTCAAAAATAATTCTCTTAGGCAATCAAATTAACCTAACGCTGACTACTCGATCCCCCCAATAAAAAAAAACCGACAATACATAGGCCAAAGACAACACAGAAAAAGCTGCAGCTTTTTTGGAGTACCTTGAACGTACCTTTAAGCCGAACGTCACATCGAGTTTAGCCGAAATGGAATCTCTGCACCATGATAAATATGTCGAAATCCCTCCGGTTACAGACGTTGACCTATGAACAGAAATAAGGAAATTAAAGCCTAAGAAGTCGCCAGGATTCGACCACATCACTCCCTCAAAATGTAATATCTAAAAGAACAAAAAATATGAAATCTACTTTTGGATTGGAACATCCATCTACTGGACAACCGCCGAGGTAATCATGTTCAACAAGCCAGGGAAGCCAGCGCACGATGTAAGATCATATCGGCCTACTGCCCATAGGTAGGTAGGTAGGAGTGGCAGCCTAGTTTACCAAAAGAACACTTGTTCGCCCCTAATGGCACATTGTGATACTACGGAGTGGCGCCTTTCAAACACTGACTAAAAGGTTCTCTTACTGGAGATGGTGATAGTCAGCGTAAGGACAGTGCCAGGAAACGCACGACTTCTCTATTATGTTGCAGGAAACCATCCTGATAGTTTGATGAACCTTGCTATGACCCTAATATTAAACGATAGCAGGTCTGTCACACTTGTAAGAAATTAGGCACCAAAGATGGAATTTCTTCTTCTGCTCAAGGATGGGAGAACCGTCTCGTCCTCCTTCTAGGAACCACAGACTCGGCAGAAATCGTTAGGGTAGGCCCAGTCTTTTTGCGTGCTTTCCCAGTATGCAGTGGCCAGTCAAAACCGACACAGTTGTCGAGAGAGACATGCGATCAAGTCGAAGAAGTTGATTGGTTCTATGTTTGTCCATTCTTGCCCAAGTTAGTCCCGCCATGTGGCAGGATTGCTCGTCAACCCAGGATTTGTATGCTTGGCTGTTGCCAGAGGGATGCCAATATTTACGGAGGACTGAATTTCGTGCAGAAGGGTCGCTCACCTCGCAGTTGCCCGGGATGTCGCTATGACCGGGAAACCAGACTAGGTGCACCCTTAGCTATGTTCGACATTCATGAATAAGTCTTGAGGTGGCCGTAGAGCCAAAAAGAGATTTAATGGCGGCTTGGGTGTCTGAGACGATAGCTATGTCAACTGCCCCGATATCGCTACTCAGCATCTATTTAGCTGAGTGATAAATGGCCATGACCTCAGCCAGAAAGACGCTGCAATGGTCAGGGAGATGAAGGGAGATTTTTGAGTCCAGTTTTTTAGAAAGGATACCGCTGCCGTATACTGCCCATAATTTCAAAACTTATAGAGAAGCTTCTTGCTAAATGTCTCAACCACATAATTGAGCATAGAAAACTTACACCTGCGCACCAATTTGGTTTGCTCACGAATTGATCAAGTCTACAGGATAATGCCTACTGAAAAAATGTGTATCCGCATTTTTTTTTTTTTTATGTGTCAAAAGCATTCGATAAAGTATGCCATGGCGGGCTCCTCAACAAAATGTATGCTCAGTTACCAACATAGAATTATAACATACTAAAATCATACTTATCACTTCGCTTTTTTCGAATCAAACAGGTAACCACATACTCTAATCTCATGGAAATAAAAGCTGGTGTACCTCAGGGTAGTGTGTTGGGACCCATCCTGTACCTACTCTTTACATGTGACTTACCTAAAGACAAAAACTGCGTCACAGCAACATTTACAGACGACACAGCAATTCTATCGGTGGAAAAATCAGTAACTGAGTCTATCACGCAGCTGCAGCATCATCTAAATTAAATCTTTGAGTTGAGAGCCATATGGCGTATCAAGCTGAACGAATCTAAATCGGTCCATATAGACTTCACATACAATAGAGCCCGATATCTTCCATTATATATAAGCGGCGTACTAATCCCGAACCATAACACCGTTAAATAGTTAGGTGTGACCCTGGATGCTAATCTTCGATGGAACGCTCACGTCTAAAAGAAAACAGAAGAACTTGAATTAAAATTCAGAAGTATATATTGGCTCATGGGCAAACCATCTGCGTTATCCGCCTTATCAAAATTCCGTATACAAGCAAGTGCTTATACCGATATAGACCTATGAAATTCAACTATGGGGTTACTCAAGTTCCTGCAATATAATGTAGTTTCAAAGCTTCCAAAATAAAGTACTAAGATTTGCCGTAAATCCGCCTTGGTATAGCTGAAGCAGCGTCATCGAACGGGACCTTGGCATCGAGTCAGTTGCCGCTACAATACAAAAATATGCAAAGTCCGACAGACTTTCTAACGATGTGCACAGCGAAGCCTCAGTCCTTACTGATCCAAGCGAGTGGAAGGAACGTTTTAAACGTAAAAAACCGAACCATCTTATATAGTAACCAACTTCTCTGCAAGTATTGTACAGATTACTTGTTTTATACAAAATTAGATATAAATTGTTCGATAGTTTTTAAATATTTTAACTAGTTACAATGTAAATAAATATAAAGAAAAAATTTCCACAAAATATGAGAGCATTACTTGATGAAGATCAGTTTTTAGAATTTTTAAAATCTATCGGGAATGGAGTAGCATCACAATTTCCTCCATTTCTTGAATATATTATATAAATACCACAGCATGTGATCAGTGACGAGGCAAATATAATAACTGATTCTTTTGGAAACGTCTCTGAGAACATTTTACCAGATCTCATGTTTAAATCAGTTATGTTAGCTCCAAAAAATTATGATTGTTATTTAGTCATTTCGGATATTTTGAACCGTTGTCTAGTGAACAGAAAGTTTATGATACAATTATTTGTGACAACGATTCAGAAGTAAACAATTATCTTGTAGAAATTTTGAATTCTTTGACAATTAGTGGCTTACCACCATATAACTTAGCATTGAAAGTCAATTGTATTATGCGTCTCATTAAAAATTTGAATGCTAAGGATGCATAGATCAATGGGAACTAAAGGCCACCCCGGAACTGGCCTATAAGAAGTGTATGGCTGACTGGGCTTCGAAAGGAGCGAGAAAATACATTTTGATGGTTAAATGAATATTTTGTGTTTTATTATGACATGAATTCCGGGTCAATATTTGACAATATATATTAGTTCACCAAGTTGTTGTCACAGCCTCAGAATTAGTACCTCAACCAGTTAGTATGGAATTGTTAAATTGAACCGATTCATGTTCTCTATCATGGAAGCAAGTGCCTTTGAAGGCGTTATTTTATTTTAAATTTTCTTAGCCCACTGCGAATTGCAAAAAGTTTTACTAATACCTTCAAAGCTATTTTGCTTTTCCTCCATTTAGAATTAATTAATGGCTAATTTTATTACGTGTAATCGGTATGAATACTTGTGTACTTGCTTTTTATATACATATATATATATATATATATATATATATATATATATATATATATATACATATATATATATATATATATATATATATATATATATATATATATATATATATATATATATATATATATATATATATATATATATATATATATAGATAGATATATATATATATATATATATATATATATATATATATATATATATATATATATATATATATATATATTTATATATATATATATCTATATATATAAAAACAAGTTGTCCTATGTTCGTGATTTTTTAACTCAAGAACCACTCAATCGATTTTCAAACGAGTATATGCGTTGGAAAGGCCTACTTTCACTGATGGTTTAGAAAAATTTTTACGAATATGCGTTATACGCACACTTTTATGATGGTGTGTTTTCCCCATATAAAATGTATTTTTTTTCTTATGAAAATTACATTTTGTCGGTATAAGGCTCTGCTTGCTCGCGTCATTTGACTTATTTAATTTGTGTGTGTTTATTGATTGGCATTTAAGTTTACAGTGTGAGCATTGATATTTTTTTATATATTGATTTGTAATCTTTCAGTTAAATTTAAAATCTTTTGCATCAAAAAAAAATTAAAAATTAATCAACAATGCCGCGACGAAGCCGTTCACAAATTGGCCGACGAACACGCCACAGCAGTCAAATACGTTTAAATAGATGTAATCAGGATGAACAAGAGCGATTAGAAAGTAATGAATTAGCAAGGCAACGAATGGCACGATCAAGATCAAATCAAAATCAAGAACAAAGAGAAGAATGTATTGAAAGTGTGAGAGTTAGAAACAGAAGAGATCGTGAAACTGAACGTGACAATCAAAACAGGCAACATTGGAGACGTAGCCATTCAATTGAAAATTTGGATCGTGCAGGTTTTAATTATGATCATAACATTGATTACGCTTCGCATCCATCTATTCAAATTGGCAAAATGGATAAAGTTTGTAATAAATGCAACGCATTTAAATTTAAAAATGAAACCGATGGAATATGTTGTGCTGGCGGAAAAGTTAAATTAACACCATTAAGTCCACCACCTGAGCCATTATTCTCTTTGGTTGATGGCAGAACAAATCAGTCAAAAGATTTCTTGAAATTCATTCAGTCGTACAATAGTTGCTTTCATATGACATCGTTTGGAGCACAACACATTGTTCGTGATAGATTTATGCCAACTTTTAAGGTAAATAATGTGGTTTTCAATTCAGATATTTATATATGTTTGATTTATACGAAACTTCTAACCAAATTTATACGAAAATTCTAACCAATTTGTTGAATATTAATTAAAGATTCAGGGTCAGGTGTACCATAAAATTGGTTCGTTATTGCCATTCGACAACCAAGAGTATCGCTTTCCACAAATTTATTTCATGGGAAATGGAGATGAAGAAGTTGATCAGCGTTATTCAATAAATCCGAAATTAAGCAAACCAGTTATTCGTGAATTACAAATATTATTACATGAACATAATGAATTGGTTAGAATGTTTAAATCACAAATTGATAATGTGCCTGCTGACAATTATGGAATAAGAATAAATGCGGATAAAACGCCAGCTGGCCAACATGTAGGAAGATTTAATTCACCAAGATTTGAAGATGAAGTAGCGATTGTCATGGTTGGAGAAGAATTCAATAGGCGTGATATTATTTTGCAACGTAGAAATGACCAGTTGGAAAATGTTAGTGAAACACACCGTTCTTATGATTCGTTGCAATATCCGCTAATTTTTTGGCAAGGTGAAGATGGGTACCATTTCAATTTATGAATGATTAATCATTCAACCGGTGCGTACAAAATAAAATAATTTTAAGGAATGAAATTTAAACATAATTGATTAATGGAATTTATTTTTATATCTTTTTATGGCAGGTGCGGGAACTGATAAGAAGGTTAGTGCTATGAATTATTACGCGTATCGATTAATGGTTCGACAAAATGAATACAATCACATAAGCTTTTTCATCAGTACATTGTTGATATGTATGCAAAAATTGAAAGTGAACGTTTAAATTTCATCAAATATAACCAAGCAAAACTACGTTCAGAAGAATACATTCATTTGCGTGATGCTATTAACAATGATGTGGATCCATATGATATTGGCAATATGGTGATTTTACCATGATCATATGTTGGTGGACCACGACATATGCATGAATACGCGCAAGATGCAATGTGTTATGTGCGTCATTATGGAAGACCTGATTTATTTATAACTAGGGCAAGGAATCTCATGCACTAAAAAATCGAAAATATGCGCATAAAACATGCACTTAAAATTAGAAAATATGCTTTAAAAAAACACAGAAAATGTGCAATTAAAAATATTATTTCAATATTTTATTTAAAAAAAAGAATGCAAGTAATTTAAAAAAAAGGCTGAAAACAATTCATTTAATATATGTACATATAAAATTAGCATAAAGAAAAAAAACCATAAATTCAAAAAAAAAAAATTGTTAAATTAAAAATAAATAAAATTATAGCAATTAAGTACATATAAGAGAGATCAATTTTAATTTATTGCGTTATTTGCATAAACAAAAAAGTTCTTTTTTAAGTTTTCAAACACAAAGCTTTCCCGATTAGGTCTTAAAAAGTTCTTGTACAAAGAAAAGGAGCGCTCAACATCAACAGATGTTACAGGAGCATATTTAAAAGCACACACTTCTTTTACGGTATAATTGGTTTGGGATGCATTTTCATCAATTTCCAAAATTTCTGCAAGTTTCTTTATTTCAAGGAAACCTTTATTCTTTAAGAGAACATTGTTTACTTTGTCAATAATTTTTTGGCCAACTGACCCTTTTACGTAATTTATTTTCTTCACAGAATTATTTATTAAATCGACTGCATCTTTCAAAGAATTTCTTCCTTCTAATTTTTTTATTACTTCGCATAAAAACCCATAATTGCTGTGTACAAAAATCAGTTGAGATTTGAGAGAAGGCAAGTCTAACAGTTCTTTCACGGTTTTAATCGATATCGAATCGGAATCGTCAAGCTCCTTTACTACTTCTCCAAAATTGTTGATGTTCTGGGCATAATATTTGACAGCATTTAGCCACGTTCCCCATCTTGTTATAATTGGCTCTGGAGGAAGCGGAATACCAGGAAATTTTTCATTAAAAATCTGTACACGCGAAGGCGCTTTCAAAAAGATTTTTTTCCCATGTGATATAAGAGAATTCAGTTCAATAAAATTACTTCGAATTTCTTCCGCTACTCGGTGGACAGCATGAGCGATACAAGTAACATGCAATAGCTTCGGATAAAAAATTTGTAACCCCTTTGCCGCTTCTACCATGTAGGGCGCTGCGTCGGTTAAAAAAAGAAGAACTTTATTCTTGTCAAAATCCTCACCGAGCAAGGCAATGGAGTCGTTGAAGGCACGAGCTATTGTCGCGTGATTAGTTTTGTTCATTTCTACGACATTGAGCAAAAAGTTTTGTCGCACATATCTTCATTTTCATGTAAAATTCCCACAATAACATTTGCAACATACCTCCCCTGAATATCGGTGGTTTCATCTATGGAAATCCATAGGAAATGATCTGTTAAAGCATTTTTGATTTTTTTTAATGAGCGAACATACATTTCGTCGATATAAGTTTTGCGCACTGACGTTTCATGTGGAATGAGCTCGTTAGTATATGTCTTCAAAAAATCTCTTAGTTTTGGGTTGTTGAGCTTATACAATGGAATATCTGCTGATATGAAAGCTTCGCATAAATCCATGGAGAATTTGCTAAGCCCCGCTGCTACAGAAGTAGTAATCAAAGGCTGTGTTTTTTCGGAGCGTCGATCATGCAATTACTTATGTTTCGTGCTTTTCAAATGCTGGGCGACTTGAAATTTCCTTTCACAGCCCACTACCTTATTGCAAATTTTGCAAAAAAGGACAACTCCATCGTTTTGAAATACACTCGGATGTTCAGACGCGTATTTATTAAGTTGCTTTGATTTTCGGCATTGTACTCTGAAAGTATTATCAAATGTTAACTTCGATAATTCTGCGGAAAAGAATCTTAAAACCAACTCACTTTTCACTTAAAACGTGTTATGTTGTGTAAAGTTTAAAATTTTTCAGGGAATTCCCGAGCAAAACAGCAAAAATGTTGTGTTAATATAAAAGTTGACAGTTCAACAGGGTGGTTCAGGCGAATATTTTGTAACAAATTATGTGCCAACTTTTACCAGAAGATGTCGCACTAAGTATCAGGGGCATTTTACTTTTTCAAATGGTAGCTAACCAAAATAGCAAAAATATGCAAAAAAAACATGCATTTATTATAAAATGTGCTAAAATATGCAAAAACGGGTATTTTTAGCAAAATATGCAAAATATGCAAAAACAATTGAATGCCATTTTAAAGGAAATTTCACGATTTGCAAAGATAACTTAACCGTTTCCGTTTTAGGATGCCTAGTAAAAACATGCATTTGAATGAGATTCCTTGGCCTATTTATAACTTTCACGTGCAATCCGCAATGGACAGAAATTAAAGAACATTTATTTGAAGGTAAAGGGCCAGCAGACCGGCATGATATAACTGCACGTGTATTTAAGCAAAAGATGAAATCATTAATGGACATGTTGATAAAATTAAAAATATTTGGTGAAGTACGTTGCTGGATGTATTCGATTGAATGGCAAAATAGAGGACTACCACACGCTCGCATTTTAATTTGGATGGTTGACAAAATAACACCAGAACAAATTGATAGCGTTATATCAGCAGAAATTCCTGATCCTGAAATTGATCCTAAATTGCATGAAATTTTTACCAAAAACATGATTCATGGACCATGCGGTAGTTTGAATATGAATTCAGTATGTATGCAAGATGGAAAGCGTACAAAAAATTATCCACAAGCATTAGTTTCTGAAACCATTACTGGAAATGATGGGTATCCAAAATATCGTCGACGATCAACACAAGAATGGTACATCTACAACTGTCAAAGTGGGAACACAAGAAATCGAGGTCGACAATCGTTTGATTGTCCCATTTTCACCAATTTTATCAAAAACTTTTAAGGCTCACATTAACATTGAAAACTGCAATTCAGTTAAAGCGATCAAATATATTTGTAAATATGTATATCACGATAGGTAGTGATATGGCTGTTTTCGGTGTTGCTGAAAATGATGAAATAAAACATTACCGAACTGGTCGATACATCAGCAGTAATGAAGCAGTATGGCGTATACTCTTTTTTGCAATACATGAAAGATACCCGACCGTTCAATATTTAGCTGTTCATTTGAAAAATGGTCAGCGTATTTGTTTTAATGAACAAAATGCAGTACAAAGAGCAATTGCGCCACCAAATACAACTTTGACCGCATTTTTTAAATTGTGCCAAGAAGATTCATTTGCAAGAACATTGCTTTATGCTCAGGTTCAATCATATTATACTTGGAATACATCAAAACAGGAATTTCAACGTCGAAAGCAAGGCAAACCTGTTCAAGGTCATCCAAATGTGTTTGAAACTGATGCTTTAGGTCGAATTTACACAGATCACCCAAATAATGGTGAGTGTTTTAATTTGCGTTTGCTTTTGATAAATGTTCATGGTCCAACATCATTTAATTATTTGAGAACTCTTGATGGACAATTATGCGCCACTTACCGTGAAGCATGTCAAAAACTAGGATTGCTTCAGCACGATACACATTGGGAAAATACATTAACTGATGCATCGGTATCAGCATATCCACAACAAATTAGAATTTTATTTTCTATCATCTCAACGTGCAATCCGGCTAATCCATCTGATTTATGGATGAAATTTCGTGATTACATGACGGAAGATATTTTACATCGAATACGCTACGCACCTTAAATATTAATGCTCAATTGAATTATACAGAGGAAATGTATAATGAGGCTTTGATATTGATTGAGGATATGTGTTTAGGAATGGCGAGTAAACCTTTGGCTCAGTTAGGTATGCCATCACCAAATCGTTCAAGAAATGATATTTTTAATCAAGATTTGCTTCGAGAACAGAATTACGATCCAAATGTGCTGACAAATTATGTTCAAGAAAATATTCCTAAATTAAATCAACAGCAAAAACTAGCTTATAAAAAAATTATGCAAGAAATTGATAATGGTAATGGTGGGATGTACTTTTTGGATGCACCTGGTGGTACTGGCAAAACTTTTTTGATAACTTTAATTTAGCAACTGTACGAGCACGTGGTAGATTTGCTTTGGCACTTGCATCTTCTGGAAATGCAGCCACTTTATTGGATTGTGGTGGGACAGCGCATTTAGCGCTGAAATTGCCTTTGAATATGTCGATTGCACCATCATGCAATTTATCAAAAACCTCTGGCATGGCTAGAGTTTTGAAACAATTTGATATTTTGTTGTGGGATGAATGCACAATGGCACACAAGAAATCAATTGAAGCTTTGGATCGAACAATGAGAGATTTCCGTGGAAATCAAAATTTATTTGGTGGTGCTTTAATATTGTTAGCAGGAGACTTTAGACAAACATTACCTGTTATCTCAAAATCAACACCAGCTGATGAAATAAATGCGTGTTTGAAGCTATCAAATCTATGGAGATACGTTAAAACGTTAAGTCTCACCACCAATGTTCTTGTGCAATTGCAAAATGATCAATCAGCTGCAACATTTTCAAAGCAATTGCTTTTAATGGGTGATGGTAAAATGCCAATTGATAATGATGGTTTCATTACAATTCCGAGAGATTTTTGCATATTCACACAATCAAAAGAAGAACTAATTGAAAAAGTCTTCCCAATACAAATCAATACAAAAATCAAGCAATACAAAAATCATGCTTGGTTGAGTGAAAGAGCTATATTGGCAGGAAAAAATAAGGATGTCAATGATTTGATTTTCATCATTCAATCTCAAATAGATGGTGAATTGATCACATATAAATCTGTTGATACTGTGTAGAATCAAGAAGACGTAGTACATTACCCAACTGGTTATGTGGAATTTGTGTCAAGATTAAGCCAGGATTAGTTTGAAGTGATTTTGAAAATACCTACATACGAGTATACATACTTCGGTAGGAAAGACCTAATTCTATCATGACAGATTGAGCACCAGACTTGAGACCACAATGTTAATAATCATAATCGGAACTTACTAAAAATGACAGTTCCAGAAAATTTTTAGAACTTTTGCAATACAAGAGCTCATATTTTAGGAACGAAATTTCGTCAAATTATGCAAGTTTCTAACTTTTTTTTATATAAAACTCATTATTTATCTAACAAAAATTTCCAATTATCTAATTAATATTTTAAAATTAATTAATTGCAGGCCATAACAACTGGTATGGGACTTATTGCTACCAATACCTATGATATTGTAGTGGCCGGGGGAGTTGAATTTATGTCGGATGTCCCTATCCGCCATTCCCGTAAGATGCGTTCTCTTATGCTAAAATCTACGAAAGCCAGAACACTTGGACAGAGGTTATCTGTAATCTCCACTTTTCGACCAAGCTTTCTTATACCCGAAGTAAGTTTAATTTATGTTTCTCATAAAATAAAAAGAAATTATATCTTATATAATATTTGCTTTTTTTCTATTTTGATTTTGTTCTATGCAGCTGCCTGCTGTGGCCGAATTTTCTTCCGGTGAAACAATGGGCCATTCTGCAGATCGCTTAGCAGCTGCATTTAAAGTGACTCGCGAAGAACAAGATGAGTACTCGTTGCGTTCCCATACGCTAGCAAAGCAAGCGGAAGAAAAGGGCTACTTCACAGACCTAGTGCCCTTTAAAGGTTGAACTCATAAAAGCGATTTTCTAAATAAAATATGCAATATTGCTTATAATCTTTTCTAAAGTTTTAGGGTTTGATAAAATTGTTGATAAGGATAATGGAATACGCGTATCATCACCTGGGAACTTGGCTAAGTTGAATCCTGCTTTTATTAAACCACACGGATCCATCACCGCAGCAAATGCCTCCTTTTTAGTGAGAGTCATTCTACTTTATTACATTCATATATAAATATATATATATATATATATATATATATATATATATATATATATATATATATATATATATATATATATATATATATATATATATATATATATATATATATATATATATATATATATATATATATATATATATATATATATATATATATATATATATATATATATATATATATATATATATATATATATATATATATATATATATATATATATATATATATATATATATATATATATATATATATATATATATATATATATATATATATATATATATATATATATATATATATATATATATATATATATATACTCGTATATTATCTATTTATTTTTTTTATTATTTTTATTTTTATATTTAATAGACTGACGGGGCATCTGCCTGTCTTATAATGACTGAAGAAAAGGCGAAGAATTTTGGTCTTCAACCTAAAGCATATTTGCGTGATTTTTTATACGTATCGCAAGATCCTATGGATCAATTACTGCTGGGTCCTGCATACGCTATTCCTAAACTATTGAAAAAAACTGGTCTCACTGTTAACGACATAGATACTTGGGAAGTACATGAGGCATTTGCTGGTCAAATTATTGCCAATTTAAAGGCAATGGAGTCTGAATGGTTTTGCCGGACTTACATGAGCATGAGCGAAAAATATGGTAGTCCTGATCTTAGTAAATGGAACAATTGGGGCGGTTCTTTATCTATCGGACATCCATTTGCCGCCACAGGTGTGCGGCTCTGTATGCATACAGTAAATCGATTAGTACGGGAAAATGGACATCTAGGAGTTGTTGCGGCATGTGCAGCAGGTGGCCAAGGTGTTGCAATGTTGCTTGAAAGATATCCTGGAGCAAACGCAGACTGATACATCAGCTTTAGTTTAATATTCAAGATTTGATTTTTAAATTCTGTAATTATTTTCTTCAGACTTTTATCTGAAAAAAAACTTGAAAAATTAAATCCGAAACTAATTTCTTAAATATTTTCAATGAATAATAATAAAAAAATTAAGTGGGAATACTATTTACTTTTATTGCTCTAACTTTTAATGAGTTACATAGTTTGGTTGTGCCTAATACCTAGTCTGTCTTTGCAATTCTGATTTCAAAATAATAATATTGATAAATAGTAGCTAGTTGTAAATTGAACCACATAAAATATACCACCGTTATCTGGATGTATTTGTATGTGATATACCATGTAATTGATTTCTTTGATGATATTCTAGGGCCCTTCATTGTGTATTTGAAATTTTGGATACAAGTTTTTTCGTTTCCAAGAATTCCATTCAGATTTTAGCACGCTGGAGCGAAATTTCTAATTTGGTGTTAAGATAGTATAACAAATAATGTGTTTTAAACGAACTTGAAGAAAGCACACGAGCTGTATTTAAAATACTAGGGTCTTATAACATAAAATTACAAAGAGGAAAGTTCGTTTTGTTCCAGGCAGACGGAGTATTTACGAAATATATTAACAAGAGAAGGTGTTAACCCGAATACGAGTAAAAAAATAAGGATTCAGAAAGTTACCGTAGACAGCCAAATATATTAAGTCTTTTTTAGGTTTCATATACTATTGTAGAAAGTTTGATCACGCTAACGTAACTCACTGTATGACTAAATACTTAAAAGCAACAGAAAATTAACAATGTTGATAACTTAGTACACACTTAATTTAGTTCATTCTTAATTTTCATTTGTAACCCATATGGGATACCATTTATTATTATTGATGGATTATTCTTCTTATTCTACTTCCTTCTAATAAATGTTGTCAAACCGAATGGTAATATTATTTATTTCCCCATATTCATATGCTAACAATGGTTATGGGCACAAGATCCTTGTTTAATGACTGAATTCCTGTTGAATTTAATAATGCTTGGAATCGATGGTGCGCTCCTCGCCTTATCTTCTTTATTATAATTGCAGCAATATAATTGGTTATAATAATTTTTCGTTTTTTAAGGAAATTATGTTTGATTTTGGTCATCCTTGTCGCTCGCTGGTTTCAAGACAAGTGGCCGGGTCAAGTCGCGAGAAATCGCATGCAAACACTTGACAGGGCAGATCGGTGCTTGATGCAACGACACAGGTGGTGCAGATAAATTTTGAGAGAATTCTGATCTCGCTTCTGTCAAAATAGTCAGCAGGCGGGTTCCGGAGGCATGACAATATTTGTAGTAACGAGCGAAAAATTTCTTTTACGGCTGAAATTTTAGTTTTATAACGGCTGAGATATTCTCGTCACTTGGAACTTTGAAACACTTCACATTTTCTTTGCCCCAACTTTTGCGACAGGTTACACAAAATTGGCCCATTTTATTATTTTCACTTAATAATAAATAAATAAAATTTATAAACAACAAAATTTTATGTTTCGATAATTTCAATAAAGCGCGGCAATTTTTTTGGCGGCACCGGTTTTCATAATTTGACAGAACCGAGACCGAAAGAGAACAACAAAACAGAATAGGCTAGGAAACGTCACTTATCTGCACCACCTGTGTCGTTGCATCAAGGATCGGTGGTAGATCATAAAGATGGCTGTCGACCGGCACGAATGTTTGACAGGCAGAATATGGCCACGCTCGCACCGGGTAGCAGCCATCGGGAGTAGGGGTTCACGGCGTGAACAATCCTAATGGTACTTTTTTTACAAAACGTGAATCGGTCCTTTTTACATCCTTGGTAGATTAGAATTTGGTTCTGTTTTAATTTATTTAAAATGAACTTTATTAAATTGAGAAATGAGATTATATCCAAGACATTGGAATACATGTGGTAGAAGATCTACTCAGTATAGTATTGCTGTGCATTTTACCAGATGATACGGACAACTTTATAGTTGAAACTATAGGAGCTTTGGTTAAAATCATAGAAGAAAGTGAGCGTCGCGCTGAACTGAAAGAAGTAAAGAGCGAATGCGTATTCTCCACGAATGAGATGGTGCCGACACTGTCATGGAGTCGACAAAGTAGAACACCAACAACAAATATAACCTGCTCCGCAACATTCCAGACAAAAAATTTATTTGCCGATATTGCTTTGACTGTAAAACAGCAAGTACTGCTGCGACGACACTGGCATGTACAATCACAACTACGACATCTATAAGTTCATCACTTCTGCTGGCAATGTATGCACATACACTTTCGTAAGATCGACACTCCGCATACATTGATCATGTAAACACACTGATAACATAAAAATTTCAAAGAGAGCTCTTAGCTCACCTAACAGATCTGGATCAGGGCTAAACAAGAAAGAAGAAACAAAAACCAACCAACAAACTCTCACGCCTTACTGGTTAAGTAACCCCTCTATAATAAATAAACATGATATCCAAGACGAACTTTTTACATCAAACAGTGGCCGTAGTGCGCCATTCGTAATCGAGTAAATTATTTGGTTATTTTGACGTTTTGGATCACGGCATTCGTTAACGAAATTTTGGATTGTCGCATAGGATAGCGAGTATCCAATCGAATGCAAACATTAGAAACGCTATTCAATACATCAGCGCCTATCGAAATAATTACAACATGGTTTTTAAGAGTTTTCTCATAATGTAATGGCATTTAAAACAATAAAATGAGTAAGAAAAAACTTCCATAATGGGAAAAATTCATTTTTGAACTGCCGGAAATGAATATCATGAGTAATTAGCAGTTGGATCTACTTGGGAGTACTTCGAAAATATTCTGTTATCCCTTTGTTTAAAAAATGCATGTTTACTTTGATTATTTATTATAATTTTTGCTATATTGTATTTCATTATATCATAATTGATAATATTCTAAATATTGTAATAAACACAAAAAGTAAATGGTTAACATATCTCGTTTGTAGTTGGCTTCTGCAGACCTATGTGCCTTCCATCTATATGTCCAATTACTGAACAATTAAGAAATTTATCTATTTTATAAAACTAAAATTGGGAAAACTTACTCTTGTATTTATTCATGAATTATTCAATACAATTTGTGGAGTTTTCGGGGAAAAATTTAATGAGCTTGGAGCACAGTGTCTCTTCAATTTTTTTTACCACATTTGAAATTATTCTACATACTTTGCTTTGATATATTCCAAGCAGGAATTGTCAATTGAGTGCTAATCGCTACCACTGGCCAACAGAAAAAAGTGTTGGATTTAATTGAGTTTTGTTCGGGCGTGGCACTATTACAACGAAAGCTGGAAAATCTTGTACATTTACTTGAAATTTCGTTACGATTCGTATCGATTGCAGTGACCCACTGATTTGAAACGTCACGAAATTTCATTCGATCAGTAAGGCCGCGATTCGGCCCCAGGTTTGGAGCTTTCTTTCTATCTATCTCTTGCTGATGAGACTGATGAACAAATAAGAAAATTGAAACAGAACTTGGAAGCCAAAAAATACAAAAATTTGTTCCTAAACCACCATCAATATATAGCAAAATGTACAATGTACAAATATTTTAACAAAATCCCTAAACTCAATTCCCTAATGCATTTATGTTATGAAAGCACTGAACAGTAATGTATTTAAGATTCAACTCTCTGAATCAATTCACTACTTAGAAATAAAAGTTATTAAAAGAGATCGATACTCAATATTATAGTTATAAACCTAAAGAACTAAATGGATTTAGATATGCATGTTAAAATTGGCTGATGCAATAATTTATTATTGTTCATCATCATTGGAAATTAAAGCTTTAAGTGAAATAGATGTCTTAAGTGTAATCGATGATGAAGTGCCGGACAAAATAACAACCGAATGGAAGAAATTGGAGCGAACTGCGAAAGGTATAATAATTAAATATTTAAGCGATTCATTTCTTGGTTTTGCAGAGAGTAACTGCAATGCAAAGCAAATTTTGGCTAATTTGGACGGTATCTACGAAAGAAAGAGCTTAGGATCGCAACTGTCTGTACGTAAGCAGCTCCTAACCTTAAAATTGAAGGGAGAGTGTCCGCTTGTGAACCATTTCAATGTGTTTGATGACTTGGTGACTGAATTACTGGCTGCTGGAGCAAAAATCGATGAAATGGACAAAGTGTCTTATTTATTGTTGTTGCCATCATCTTATGATGGAATCATTACGGCCATTGAGACGTTATCCGAATCAAATCTGACATTGTCTTTTGTGAAAAATCGATTGCTCGACCGCGAAATAAAATTAAAAAACGCCAGCAAAGACACAAGTGCCAAAGTTTTGCAAGCTGTAAATATGAGTTACCAAAATATGCCTAAGAGTAAAACATATGGCGTGAAGGACAGAACTGGATACAAATCACTTAAGCCACATTCAAAAACCTCAAAAAATGTCATCATTGTGGAAAACCTGGGCACATAAAAAGGAACTGCTTCGCCTATTAGAAAATGTCAGACATGAAAAGTCAAGAAAAACAGAAACAATCCCAAATGGTAACTGTTCAGCCGGATAAAAGCTTCGCATTCATGCTAAGACGTGATAGAATTAATCAAAGAGAGGGATGTATTTATTTCCTGCTGGACTCGGGAGCTTCAGATCATGTGATCAATGATGAGACTCTATTTGCTGAATAGATCAACCTGGAGCCACCTGTCAAAATAGCAGTGTCGAAACTTGGCGAATTCATCCATGCGAAAAAGAAGGGCATTGTGGCCTTAAGCAACAGTTTCTCGGATATGATCACATTGCTGGATGTCCTGTTTTGTCCAGATGTTCCAGAGAATTTAATTTCTGTTAAACGAATGCAGGATGCTGGAATGACGATTGAATTTCATCCAGGAGGTGTGAAAATAACTAAGGAGCAGCAGATAATTATGGACGGTAAATATAAAAATAATGTACCCATTATTGAATTTATGGTTTGTAAGAAAATTAATATGTCGAATGTTCTTAAAACTAATGAGTATCGTTTGTGGCATGAGAGGTTGGGGCATATTAGTAAGACAAAATTTTTAGAGATGAAGGGAAATAATATATTCGAGGACACTGACCTCATAAGAAATGAACAGCCAGAAAATGATTTATGTGAAGCATGTATAAACGGAAAACAGGCAAGACTTTGTTTCGAAAAATTTAAAAATAAAGACCATATAAAGCGACCTTTATATGTTGTCCACTCTGATGTCTGTGGTCCGATAACCCCTACAACAATTGATGGTAAAAATTATTTTGTAATTTTTATTGATCAATATACGAATTTTTGTGTAACTTATTTAATTTCCCACAAGTCGGATGTCTTTGCAATGTTTAGGGATTTTGTAGCAAAGAGTGAAGCGCATTTCAATTTGAAAATTGTTAATTTCTATATTGATAACGGTAGGGAGTATTTATCTAATGAAATGCGGGACTATTGTGTTCAAAAAGGTATTACATACCATCTGACAGTTCCACATACTCCACAATTAAATGGTGTATCTGAAAGGATGATTAGAACTATTACAAAAAACGCTCGTGCAATGGTTAGTGGAGCAAAATTACAAAAAACTTTCTGGGGTGAAGCGGTATTGACCGCAACATATTTAATTAACAGAAGCCCCAGTGGTGCATTGAAGGAACATTTAAAAACTCCATATGAAATGTGGCATAATAGAAAGCCAAATCTTAAGTTTTATGGAAAGGTATACTTGCTGGGTATGAGCCAAATGGATTAAAATTAAGGGATGTGGAATCAAAAAAATTTTCAGTAGCTAGAGATGTTATTGTTGCTGAGAAAAATATGATAAATTCTAGACCTGAAATGAACAATAAATTTGGTAAAAATGATTCCCTGAATGATAGTAAGGAAGATTTCCCGAATGAGAGTACGGAATGTGTTCAATCGAATTTCCTAAATGAGAGTACGGAATGTTTTCAGTCCAATGTCCCGAATGAGAGTACGGCAATGAAATCTGATGAATTAAGATCAGTTGAACAGCCTACTGAAGATTTAAATGAAATCTATGAAAAGAATAATAAATTAAAAGAATCATGTGTTGAAACCAGAAGAAGTGAACGAATAAAAGAGAGACCACGGATATCATATATGTACCTAATTGAGATTTGCATAATGAATGCAAATGTTTTGTTTAGTACTATTCCAAATACATTTAGTGAAATAAAAGAAAGGAATGATAGAGTACAGTGGGAAGAAGCCATTAGGGAAGAGCTGGATTCACATTTTTTAAATAAAACTTGGTCCTCAATAAAAAGGCCTGAAGCCAAGAATATAGTTGATTGTAAATGGGTATTTACAATAAAACATGATGAGTTTGGCGGGCCGGTTAAATATAAAGCAAGGTTAGTTGCTCGTGGTTTTACTCAAGAGTATTTAGTAGATTATGATGAAATCTTTGCTCCAGTGGCAAGAATTGCAAGTTCTCGAATTTTGTTATCTTTTTCAAACCATTTTAACTTAAAAGTCCATCATATGGATGTTAAAACTGCCTTCTTGAATGGTACACTTCAAGAGGAAATATAGATATGTATTCCTCAAGGATTATCATGTGGGAATGATGAAGTATGCAAGTTACATAAAGCCAGTTATGGGCTTAAACAGGCAGCTAGATGTTGGTTTGAGGTTTTTGAGCAAACCCTGAAAGAAATTGGTTTTGAAAATTCACCTGTTGATCGTTGCATTTATGTTCTTGATAAAGGTGACACCTTAAAGAACATATACGTATTATTATATGTAGATGATTTAGTAATATCAACAGCAAGTATGGAGACTATGAATAACTTCAAGGTTTATTTAATGGGAAAATTTAGAATGACTGATTTGCATGAGATTCGATATTTCATAGGAATAAAAATAGATAGAGGAGAGTATAAGGTTCATCTTAGCCAATCTGCTTACATTGAAAATGTATTAAGAAAATTCAAAACGGATCAATGCAATCCAGTTAGTTCTCCACTTCCTAGCAAACAGAATTATGAAGCATTGAATTCAGATGTTAAGTATGATGCACCATGTCAAAGTGTGATTGGGTGTCTAATGTACATAATGCTATGTACTCGACCAGATCTAAGCACAGCCGTTAATATTTTGAGTCGTTATAGTAATAAAAACAACGAAGAGCTATGACAATATTTAAAGAGGGTTCTTAGATACCTTAAGGGAACTACTGATTTGAAATTAACATTTGTTACGACTCCAATATACTCGTATTATGATCATTTAATTGGTTATGTAGCTTATGACTGGGGTGGATGCCAGAGCGATAGGAGAAGCACTACTGGTTATCTATTTAAAATGTTTGACACTGACCTAATTTCTTGGAATACGAGAAAGCAGGCTTCTGTTGCGGCGTCATCAATTGAAGCAGAATACATGGCATTATTTTAAGCAGTTAGAGAAGCTTTATGGCTAAAATCATTATTAAAGAGTTTGCGAACAGATTTGATTGAACCCATAAAAATTTTTGAAGATAATCATGGTTGTATAAGCATAGCAAATAATCCCTCATGTCACAAACGGTCGAAACACATTGACATTAAATATCATTTTTCTAGAGAACAAATTGAGAATAAACTAATTAAAATTCTATATATATCCACAGATAAACAAATTGCTGATATTTTGACAAAACCTTTGGCGAACCCCAGATTTAACGATTTAAGTTGGGTCTTAGCATTTAATGCATGTATATACATATATGTATATGTATTTGAAGATTAGTTTGAATTTATTTTTATTGAAACCTGAATAACATTTAACTTGAATTTTAGCTTTTATTTTTATAAACATAAAGTTGGATGAATTGATTTTAAACTTAATTTTAAATTTTGTAATTTTTATGAATTTTGTATTTTTTAATTTATGTTGGTCTAGTTCCTGGGTTTTCCCAATCCTAGCAACAAATGTTGGACTGTTATACTCCCCAGAAAGCTCGGCTTGTCAGATTAGGTTTTTGTATTGCCTATATTTTATAATTTAAATTTTATTTCATCATGACCTACATGCGTATGCTTCTTTTGAGGAGGTGTGTTGGATCTAACAGATAATGTTAGATGATTTAGATATGCATGTTAAAATTGGCAGATGCAATAATTTATTATTGTTCATCATCATGCACAAAAGCAACATGCGTATGTGATTCAATAGTATAGAAAGGGACAACACTATTATATGCATAGCGCGGTAAATGCCATTTTAAATGTGTCGCCCTTTTCTAACTTCTTTTTCTTTGTTACTTCTTATTCAACTGTGTATCCGACAAGCCGCAGCTAAGTGAAAAAAATAAAGAAACTATTTTTTATTAAACTAATAATAATAAAATAGAAAGTGTTTTATTTGGAATTAAGTCAATAATTTTAAGACCGCACAATCCCCCAAAATAACAATAATAACAAATGCGCATTATGTGGTGAAAACCATACCGTCAACAATAAAGGCTGCTGGTGTATGAATCCTTAGAAATTAAACATTTCCTAACTCTAAGGGGAAAATAACTTTTTCCAAACACAAACGATTAACAGCAAGTACAACTACGGCAAAACTGTAACAAAAATACATATAATTATACAACCCCAAACCTACCTTATGCTGAAGCAACAGCACCCAAAAATTCATCAGATATTGATCTAATCGCACAAAACAAGGCTCTCGCTGAACTTAAAGACATGATAAAATAACTAATATATATGACTAACATGATGAGCATTATTACTTCAAAAGTAACTAAATTCAATGAACAAATATAGCTTAAAAATGGATCTGCGTATGGCGAACGCACTAAGCCTACACTCTCTTGAACTAACATCATTCATATGTGATAATTCCAATGACATAATGTAGTGCATATGACTATGCCCTAAGCACATGTTTTAAAACACAACAAAAATGCATTGGTCAGCAGATATTAATGCAAGCAGTATTTCCGGATTGTAGTCGGTGGAAGCCGGCATAGCACTACAGTGCAATGCACTCGTATTGAAATCTGAAGCCAGACGCTTGCAAACGACAACGTGCGTTTCAAGGTTGAGTCGCTTATTTGCAATGTATTGATTATGGTGACTAAAACATTTGGACGCATAAGTGCCAATATATTTTAGACCGCACTAAATAACTCAAAATAATAATTCACTCATGCAGGCAATGTGAGTTATGTGAATTAAATATATGAACATATATTTATATGTTTAAATGTGACGTTATTTATATGAATCTAAGTAAATATGTATAATTAGAAAAAAGCAATGAAAAATTAAAGGAGCAAGATTATTTGCACAGATACTAAACTGACATGTCTCTTCATTTTTATAGCCTTTGTGGCTTTGTATGCAACTAGGACAAGACCTATGAACGTTACAGTTCCGATGAAATAGAAATTGGTGCAACATCCATTACAAATGAATGAAATAAAGAGGGAAAGTGATCCTCGACCAATTTCATCGATTGTACTCCTCCTGCATGTACCTATTAAAGATCTTCTATTAGTCCAACAGTTCTAAGGAAACTTAGCACTGTTCACTGCTCTAATGTGTCTGCCCTCGGGCCAGCAATGCCCCAAATATTTCTCTTTACTGCGAGCTAACGATTCGCAGTAATTAGAAGGTGCTCTGGTGTTTCTTTTCCTTCCGTGCAGAACCTACACGTGTTTATTGGTGGGAGTGCCAGTTTCATGAGGTGTCTTCTTAAACGACAGTGACCTGTGAGGTGACCTGTCAAAGTTCTTAAATTTCTTTTGATTAACTGTAGACATAGAGGTCCTCGTTTTGAGTTGTAGTCCCCAATCATGAGCTTGGATTGTCTTAGTTTTGGTAGTGGGGCCCAGTAGAGTGATCTTCTGGATTTTTCCTCCTATCTTAATTTATTGTTATGCTATTTGCCCCTATGCCAAAAATGGTTCATGTCCAATAAAAGGAGTGGCTGTCCCATTCTTGGCAAGACTATGCACTTTTTCATTTCCAGGGATCCCATTGCGTCCTGGGACCCATATTATGGAAAGTAGATTGGGGCTCCCTAACTTATTTAAAAGCTTTACGCATTCCCAAACGAGTTTAGAATGAATCTCGTACGAATTCAGTGATTTTATAGCTGCTTGGGTGTCAGAATTAGAATTGAATCTGTTTTTAATTTATTTAAAATGAGCTTTATTAAATTGAGAAATGAGATTATGTCCAAGACATTGGAATACATGTGTTATGTCCTATTGCTGTGCATTTTACCAGATGATAACGGACAACTTTATAGTTGAAACTATAACTAAAGCTATGGTCAAAAATCATAGGAGAATGTGAGCGTCGCGGTTAGCGGAAAGAAGTAAGGTCAAGCCAACTGACCTACTCAATATAAGAATGTCGATGGTGCATTATATGGGTCAATATCAACTCAAAAACGGAACTGTAATACCTTAAAAGTTTACATAATATTTGAACCAATAATCAACGCACTCTAAAAGCATGTACGTGAATATGACTTAAATGTTAACTACACTTAATTTGTAATATATGTTAGGACATGGTGCTGTGAGTCAACTACACGCAAGTAACTTGAATCTGATTCACAACATCTCTTCCCTCATTCTAGAATTACCTTCTAATTACCTTCTAAGTGAATATTTACAACCTTCTTCTTGTACCGTAAACAATTTTGTGCACTTTATTAATACATATATATTTTTTTAAAATCGCCATATTTTAGGTTCTATTATTGTCATTATTCTTTTTTTCTGTATATTTCATATTTTTGTTTTCTTTTGTATCTTTTCTTTTTTATATTTGCATATTTTTTGTTTCCCCTTTTTTTATATCTTTTGGTCCTTGAATGACTCTTCTCTCACTGACGTATATACAATCAAAATTACAAATTAATTACAAATTTAGTTTGTGCTACGCTACTATAAACCGGGTCCTCTGCAATTGTTGGTTCTGGTAACGCCCATCATTGATTGACTGAAGTACGACGAACTCTGCATACCCCCCCTTCTTTCTGGATCGGTACGGATAAAGATGATGCAAGCTTGTGCGAGTATTTGCGATTCTGATGAAGTCAAAATAAATATTCGCTTAGTAAGTGACTGTGGAGATTAATTATCTATTCCTCTTCAGACAATATACACACGGACATATGTAATAACGGCAAATACGTTGGACTTTCTATACTGAAAACGTAGATTTTAATGATGTTTTCATTCCAATTTGTCACATATGTAATTAATATCAAGTATTATCAGCTTCCTAGTTGTTAGATAGATTCTAGTATTCAGCCGGTACCATCTGCATTTTTTCAGAAGTCTCAAATCGTAGTCAGCTCGCGCATGAGAAGTTAGATGCTCTTCCACTTTTTTATATAAAAAATGTCTTTCAACTAATTTTGTGTTTCTTCTTTTCTTTCCACCGAAAATTATTTCATGACAGCATCGTTTCAAATATCGTGTTTTTTCCTTTGTGGCTTATTGATTACTCTTCTTCTACGTTTTCTTCACTTCATCATCAGTCAGTTTTTTTGTTCGCTGCTATTGCATTTGGTCTACCGGTCTCATGAATGTTGGTTAACCTCGTAATCTGTTTTCGACGCTGTAGCAAGCCCATCTCATGCCAGAAATAAAGTTTGCGCGTCATATTTTCATGCAATAACTGCCGGGTGCATGTGCCTATGGTAGGTAGATAAGTACAGGGTGGCTGATGAAAGCCGCTACCAAAAAAAAATGTAATAACTTTTTTTCTATTGAATGAATTTGGTTTTTTTTTTTTTATTTTGCAGATTGATTGTTAGATTTATCAAAAATGGATAACTGGGACACTGAAACAAGAATTTGGATTGTCCGCCGCTATCACGCACTGGAGTCCGTAGTTGCGGTTCAAAGGGAGTATAGGCGCACGTTTGGCGGCAATCCACCGAGCAGATGGACCATAATGAGACTTGTAAACAATTTTGCCGAGCATGGGACAGTCAACAGAAGACCTTACCATCGAAACCCTTCAGTTCGGACGGAGGAAACAATCGCTGCAGTAGCTGCTGCCATACAAAATAATCCAAGAGTTTCGACAAGAAGTTTATCTGCTCAAATGGGTATAAGCAGACAGTCATTGCAGTCAATTATGCATAAAGATTTGGACTTATTCCCATATAAAATTCTAATGGCCAACAAATTGAACGCAGCAGACTTCCCGATTCGCTTGGAATTTTGCCAGAAGATGCTTCAAATGGTGGAAGAGGAGGGAAACATGATCAACTGTCTTTTTATGTCTGACGAGGCCCATTTCGATTTAAACGGCAACATAAATAAACAAAATTGTCGAATATGGAGTGCTTCCAACCCACAGATACTCCATGAGACGGAATTACATCCACTTCGTGTTACAGTGTGGTGTGCAGTTTCATCACGCTGCATGTCGGGCCCTACTTCTTCGCTGAAAACGGTCACACCGTTACGGTTACTGGATACCGTTACTTGGCCATGTTGAGAGACTTTTTCTATCCAGAATTACGCCGAATGAGAATTGCTTTCAACTCAGTATGGTTTCAGCAAGATGGTGCAACTGCTCACATAGCCCGGCCTGTTATGACAGAATTGCGACGAAAATTTCCCAATAAGCTGATATCCAGAAACTCCACATTCCGTTGGCCCCCCAGGTCGCCGGACCTTACTGCACTTGACTTTTTCTTGTGGGGTTATTGCAAACAGGAAGTCTACAAAGCAAAACCAACAAATTTGAACGAACTAAAGCAATCCATTCGAGAAACAATTGCGGCTATTCCTGTCTCAACTCTCCAAGCAGTAATGAATAAATTTTTGGTAAGATGCCGCACATGCTTCAACGAGCAGGGGGGGCATTTAAATTCCATTATTTTTAAAACTAATTAAGCTATATTTAATAAAATTGAATGAGCTTTAACATAATTAAAAGAAAAATGAATTCCATACACTGAAAAAAAAAGTTATTTGAGTTTCTTAATGTAGCAATATTCATCAGCCACCCTGTAGGTAAGGCGACCGCCCGAAGGGCGCACTTAGGCCAACATTGACCCTTTGTGATACCGCAGGAGATATCAGGTCCCATCCCTTTGAAAGGTCCAGCCATTTGGAGCTTTTAATGAAGCAGTTGATGGAGCTTTTTTTTTGAGATATCTCCCAAAGAGTCCAGAAAGTAGTCGCCTAGGAAAGTGCGCCTCCTTCTGGACAGCGCTGGACACGTTCATAACAGGTGTGCAATGGACTCTTATTCCTCGTCCATGCAACTCCTGCAGAAGCCGTTAGAGGCAATCCTGTTGCGAGTTAGAATCAAACTACCTACGAGTAGTTGACTCACCATATCGACTCCTAATAGATGCCACACTCTGTGGGATTAGCATGTGCTAAAATTATTTAACAGTAAAACCTACTTTTAGGGTCTAAGTATTTTAAGCTAAAATGGTTTGTGTAATGTTACTATGTAAACTTTTAGGGTATTACAGTTCCGCAGTCGAGTCGACGAGGGCAGCGTAATGCACCGTCGCCACTTTTGTAGTAGGTCAGTTGGCTTGACCAACTGACACCAATTAGCAGGTGCGGAACTGGAACACCAGAAAGGTCAGTTTACAGACTGAGATAAGTGTTAAGAAATAGTATATAAGATTTAGTATTTGTAAGAATAAAGCTCTTGTGTTTTTGATTTTTAAACAACAAGGGTCTGTGAGTTTTCATTTGGACAAAGTGATTTAGGGTTTCAGATACACACGCGCCCAGGACGAGTTTACGAAAAGAACGTCCCACGACGAGCAGCGAGGACTACACTCCAACATTTTGGCGCAGCCGGTAGGATCCAACGTCGAGTGCCAGGAAAGGAGTTCAATGGAGGGAGCAAAAATGGTGAGTATGCTTATAGTAGGACATTTTAGTATTTAAGTGAATTTTGTCGACGATTCTTCGGTGGCCGTGTGGGCGCTTTCGCGCCGGTCATGCAGAAGAAGCAGCATCGGGGCTGAATAGCTGCTGCGGTTAGGTGACACTAGGTCGACTCAAAATAATAGTTAACGGTCAGGTTGTATAGGTTTGTTTCACTAAGATTAGGTTCATATTTTTACTTACTGTTTATTTCAGCATTCTCGGGGGGTGTGAAACGTGTAAAAGTGATTCTAAAGGAAATAAATTTCCTCGCGGGTTACTAATTCCTATTGGATTGCGAACTTGTGCATACCGGTTGGTTTGGTTCGGAAAGACCGTGCCGCGGTATAGGGTTCATGAGTTCATAATAGGGGATGGTGTTCTTTATGCTCGTTTCGCGGGACTAAAAGTTTGATTCTCTTGTCCGTGTCAAGTACCGGAATAAAATAAAATATTAAGTTCACTTTTTGGGGGCGTCGCGAGTATTTGATTGACAGCGTGTTTCGTGGCCGCGGTTAGGATAATTTAAATTTCGGTTCATATAGTAAAATTGGATATTTATTTTCTTTGAATGTCAGGAAATAAATGACCAGAGTACCAAAGCTGAGGCCCATTTCAAAGGTGCCGCGCACACACCCTTATTGGCATAGACGTGGTGGAAAAGCAGCACGGGAGAGAAAGCGGCTGGCATTTCTGAGGAAGTTTCTGGCAGAACAGGCGGGTCAGGAAGCTCCTCTGTCTTGGAGCGAAGCCAATAGATTGTGGCAGGAAATGTTCAGGCTAGAACAAGCGGAGGTTAAATTTTACAATTAGCTTTAAGAGTTTTATTGTAAGTAAAATCGAAGTGATCGTTGAATTGTATTGTTTGATAAAACGAGTTAATTAATTTATTTATGTTTTTGTTTGGTAAATACATTCCTATTTGTTTATGAATTGAGTTAATAAATACATTGTGGAGGTATGTGAATTAATTTAAATAGTTGTTTTAAATTTTTGGCATTTGAGTTAGGGTATTAGGTGAAAATATTGGAAGAGGTGCCGTCAACACATGTTGTCGCATCAAAGTTTGTGTGGTTCCGAAACTACAATTTGCGCAGCAATAATGAACCAAAATTCCGCACGGAAAAGCGAAACAGCTCAACAGAGCGTTATTCGGAAATGAATATGCGTATAATTCTGCGGTAAAATGCTTCTTTGGGTGTAAACATTTTCTGGTAGTACTTTTTTGGAATAAAGTAAATGAAAATATGAATAAATTGTAATTTGGTATGCTGCAATGCGTTTATTTGGGGACTCCTTGAATTTGGGGTAGTCATATTGGATTATTTAAGGGAATTTTCAAGTGATTTTTTAAAATTAGGATACTGTAACACTTGGTTTTTGGAGTTTGGGTTGAAAGTAAAGATTAATTCGGTCTATGAAAGCACTAGAAGAGGCGAAAATATTGCTGGAAGAGCAAAAGAGGCAGTGTGAGCCAATCCAAAGGAAAATCAGGAACCATAGGAAGGATAGTAAGGCAAGAAAAAATAGCGCGTACTACCGTAAGAGAATAGCGGAGCTAGAAGCCTTGTTGAAGGCATTCAATGATAACAACGAGGAGTTGTTAAAGTTTAAGGACTGTTGTGGTGACAAGGAGTACTCCACCAAGGATTATCCGTTATATGTCAACGGGTTTTCACGGGACTGGTTGACCAAATTCAGATTGGATCTAGAGGAGCTGGATGCACAGGAAGATAGTCCTAATTCGCAGGAGGACAAGGCTCAAGACAAGCTAAGGTCTTTGCAGACGGAGGTAAAATTGTTCGCAGAAAAATTGTTTGAACAACTGGAAGCGGCGACGAGCAAAAGTGAAGCCCAGGTACTGTGGAGATTAGCGAGGGACGGTGGAAACTTGTCAACTTTGGAAGCAGTAGACCAAGCATTAGCGACTATTCAGAGTCGAACGGAGGTGAAATTTTACAAGTCTTCAAGGATACGGAAGAGTTGAAGATAAATACGGAATTTCACGAGAATAAAACTAGAGTACTTTCTAGGCAACTCCGGGAAACTGAGGAAGCCGCATCGTATCTGGAGAAGGAAAATCTAGAGCTTAAGAGAATCGGGGCAACTACTAAGCCAGCAAGAGTAAGATCGGCTCCAACCTCTCAAATATATACGCAAACAGTACTAGCTTGGCCACCAGAAGTTCGCCACCAGAAGTTCGCTGGCCGGAAAATTTTATGCCACGCTCATAAGAGAGATCCAGAACCTAGAAACCCGTTGAGGTCTTGAGAGCCTGGGGAAGAAAGCTTAGATCTTTGGTGAACGCTGCTTAAGTGGAAGCCAACAGGCAGTTTCCAGGAAATGTTGCAGCATACAAGGCTCAAGTAGAAGGAGCTACGATTTCTGTGTTTAAGGCAGGTCTGATAAATAGGGACTTGGCTAATTATACTCTTAATCTCACGCAGAGGAGTATGGCAGAGCTAGTGGAAGCGGTTTGTTCCGCGGAAGCAGCAATACAGCAACGAACAACAACAGGTGGAATCTGCTGGACTGATGCGCCTGCAGAGGTAGGACCGGTACAGCAGCGGAATCCAAGTGGAGTGATGGGCCAAGTTCCGCAACAAAGAGACCAAGGATTCTTAGTCGAGAGATTCCAGCCGAGGATACCCATTTGCTCATTCTGCCATAAGCCAGGTCATACAAGGGATGAATGCATTACACGCAAAAATACGCCCTATTGTATGGAGTGCCAAACATATGGTCATGAGGCAAGTAGACAGTGCCAAGTAGACACTGAATGGAATCAGAGTAGAAGGCAGCCAGCGACGAGGCGCCCGGATCCACCCTTAAGGGACAGCAGGGGTAGTAGTCCACGAGTTAATTCAACGGAAGGAATTAACAAAGGAAGAAATCCTTTCAAAACTGTGAGTGGTCAGCAGCGACCAAATTGGAATTCTAGAAGTGAACAAAGGGAAGGCAACACCCAACAGGGGTTGAAATGCTTCTCATGTGGACGAATGGGACATCGGGCAGCGGAATGTAGGGATAAACAAATCTAACAAAGGAACCAGGGAAACTTCCAGCGGCCCAGTCGAGGCCAGTAGACTGGAAAGCCAAAAAGAAGGAAGTAACAGTTAGGCCGGAGGTACGTGTGACTGGTAATGTAGGAATTACAGTCCAGGAAAAGGAGGAGCAAGATGCTCTCCAATACCATGTACCGAGTAATGTAAGAACAATGGTTAAAGATACGGAGGAGCAAGAGTCTCTCCGGGAAAAAATTTTTGATTGCGTATTGATTTGGGTAACGGTGATGACTCTAGTACTTTGATTAAGTTTTAATAAGGTTAGAGAGTGTTGCACAGAAACACTTTTCTATTGTTATTTAAAATTAAACACACTTTATTTAATTTTAATTTAACTCAGTTTGGTCCTTTCTTTATTATGTGGCTCTGTGGCTCTTTTCTGTTCACAATTTTCTTCTGTCTATTATAAACAATTCTAAACTTATGGCTCTTTTAACAATCACTTCTTTTTCTGTGATATGTTTCTCAACTCAATAACAACTGAACTGAAACTGTAAGTCGTCGGACCACTAAACATTCGACAAAAATCAGACAGTTATTCTAAGCAGCGAAAGCAAAGGGAATAACAATAACAATGCAGCGGCTGAATAGAACATTGGAAGTAAATAACTTCAAATCGCGCTGTTGTTGTTATTCTTCTTTGCATCGAAGATGTAAACATCTAACGACAATGACTACATAATGGTCAAACGGAACCATATTATGTATGTATGTATGTTGGTGCTGCTGTGACAATTATAGAAAAACAGTATTAGGGTGGCCCGGAATACAAGTTTACAAATAATTAATATTATATAAAATAAAAATTTATAAAATAAATGATGGAGGGCGATCTTATCCGACATTCTCCCCCCGTTGAAAGGCCTCCTTTTCAAACATCATCTGGAGAAGGTAAGGGAGCCACCTTGTGTATGGGACGACGAAACAAACCACTTTTTGTTTTCAACTCGACTACTCGGACTCGTCCATCAGGGCCGGATATAGGTTTCAGTACTCGAGCCAATAGCCATTGTTGTGGTGGGGTGTTGTCCTCATGGATAATGACTAGTTGGCCTTCTTTAATGTTTGGCTGTGCGTTTAGCCACTTTGTGCGTTGCTGAAGCGACAATAGATAATCTCGGGACCACAATTCCCAAAACTGTTGCTTTAAAAACGCAATACGCTGCCAACAGGTGAGCGACGATTGTTTCGTGACATCAAAGATTTCGTCTGGAATTGCGATTAACGAAGAACCAATAAGCAAATGACCTGGAGTAAGCGCCTCGCCGTCATTTGGGTCGTCTGACATCGGTGCGATAGGGCGAGAATTTAAAATTGATTCTACCTCTGTTACGAGGGTCTGCAACTCTTCGAACGTCAGACATGCTTGTCCGATGTTTTTCAGGAGCAACGTTTTGGTAGATTTAACTGCTGCCTCCCACAGTCCACCAAAGTGGGGGGCACGAGGGGGTATAAAACAAAATTCAAAACCGTTTTGGCTGGAGAACGTTTTCATTTCGTGGACAACTTCATCGCGAAAAAGTGTGGCTTTGAGCTCTGCCAATTTATTGTGAGCCCCAACAAAATTCGTAGCATTGTCGCAATATAGCTTTTGGGGTATGCCACGTCGTGCCACGAAACGCTTGAGACATAAAATAAAGTTGTTTGTTGACAAGTCGGAAACGAGCTCCAAGTGTGTTGCTTTTGAGCTAAAGCAAACAAACACAGCGATGTAAGTCTTGTATGGCACTTTACCCCGAATACGATACGATGTTGAAAATGGTCCACAAAAATCGACACCAGTTATTAAAAATGGGCGTTCAGCTCGAAGACGATCAGCTGGCAAATTTCCCATAATTTGCTCCATCAATTTGGGCCTGTAGCGGAAACAGTGCACGCATTGTCGGACCACATTCCGAACCACGTCTCTAGCGTTGACTATCCATATCTTTTGCCTCACGATGCCCAGTAAAACCTTCGGACCTGCGTGCAAATGTTTGCGATGCAAATGTTCAATGTACAACTTGACAAACCGATGGTTTTTGTGCAACAAAGCAGGAAAACGAGCGTCGTATGGTATAGGTGCGTTGGAGAGTCGACCACCAACTCTTATTAAAATTACAAAGCCATAGCCGACTTCAGTTTTATGCAAGAATGGCGTTAATTTTTGCAGCGATGGGTGAACTAATTTCCCCTTCTCAAGTGCGGTGATGTCATCTTTAAAAGTGGCTTGTTGTATATGGGCCACAATTCGCCAAAATATTTGATCCATTTCACAGGGGCTAATATGGACTAGGTCCTTGAGCTTCAACGAACGGTTTACTGGGCATCTATTAAATAAACGAAAGATATAAGCAATTATTCGAACAATTTTAAAATATGATGAATGCTTATCAATTATTTCCTCTGTGATTGATGGTGTGACGTCAGAACACTTGGAGGCTGCAGACTTTCTACACTCGATTGGATCCACGGATGTTGCTTCTTCCATTTTAGGCCATTTAGAGGGATTCTCTTGCAGAAAAGCTGGACCACTGAACCATATCGTATTGGGCAACTCTTCAGCGCTACAACCACGAGAGACGATATCAGCCGGGTTACTTTTTGAAGGAACGTGTCTCCAAACGACATCTCTTGTTTGTTCTTGCAGCTCTGAGACACGATTGGCGACGAAACATTGTAGTGTTGACGAATGCAATTTTAGCCATTGCAGAACTATTTTGGAGTCAGTCCAAAAATAGGTCGATGATACAAATTTTCCAATTTTAGGTTTAATTTTGTGCCACGTTTTGCTTAATAAGACGGCAGCACATAATTCAAGACGAGGCAACGACTGGGCTTTTATTGGAGCGACCTTTGACTTGGCGATTAGCAGAGTTGTTTTGTACGTACCTTGGTCGCTAACTCGATAATAAAGACAACAACCATATGCCCGTTGAGAGGCGTCAGCGAATCCATGGATTTCTCCTTGCACATCGAGGAATGTCAATACATATCGAGGCACTTGAATATGTTTAACCAATTTTAGGTCTTTTTGTATGTGCAACCAAAGATTTTTAAGCTGACCAGTTATAACATCATCCCAGGCAAAATTCTGGACCCATGTTTCCTGCAGTAGAATTTTGCAGCGAATTACCACAGGACTTAAAATTCCGAGCAAATCGTAGATTTTGGAAACAACGGATAACATGGACCTCTTTGTAGGAACAGAGACTTCGGGCAACTCGAATCTGAAGCAAAACATATCAACCTTAGGCTTCCAAGGCTTTGGTGACGTCATCTTCAGCTATATTAATGATGATGTCATCGTCGTGAGCCTTCGAAATTGCGCTGCAGTTACTATTCCATTTAGCTAGCTCGAGCCCATGCAAACGCAGAATGTGGACTAATTCAGCTCTTTTAGTGAGTAGGGTGTCGACATCGTTCGCGCCAGTGAGTACGTCGTCTACGTAGAGGTCTTCGCGAAGAACCTTTGAGCCAATAGGGAAGGAGCCACCATATTTTTCTGCAATGACAAACAAACTTCGAATTGCTAAAAATGGGGCAGACGACAAACCATATGTGACAGTGTTGAGTTAAAACACTTTTATTTCTTCCTCCTTGCAGCTTCTCCATAATATGAGTTGGTACCTTCGATCTCTTTCGTCGATACGAAACTGGCGATACATTTTCGAAATATCAGCGGTGAGAGCGTATTTATTTAATCGAAACGAAAAAAGTGTGGTGATAAGGTCCTGCTGTATTGTAGGGCCGACCATAAGTATATCATTCAACGAATGATTCGACGAAGTTTGAGCCGACGCATCAAAGACCACTCGTATTTTTGTTGTGGTGCTTTGTGGCCTGAGAACACAATGGTGAGGTATGACGTAATTCGGACTACGTAGCGAGCTGTGATAAGGCGACATGTGTCCCAATGGCAAGTATTCCTCCATGAACTCCACATACATAGATTTTAAGACCGAATCACGTTCTAAGCGTCTTTCGAGCGATAAAAAACGCTTTCGAGCTATTTCGAATGAGTCTCCTAATATATTAGGCGATTTGTTAAACGGTAGACGTAGTTGAATTCTATTGGCCTGATCGATGCAAACGTTTTCTACAAAGTGCCGTTCACACGATTCTTCTTCAAGTGAATATTTTGATGGGGAAGTTATATATTCCTCCACTTCCCAGAATTTATTTAACATTGACTCAAGGTTGCAAGTTGAAGTGCTTGTTGCGAGATTACAGGTGGGCAACGACGATTTCAAAGTTGAAGCAAAAGTGCCACCGACAACCCAACCAAACTCTGTATTGGTGAGACAAGGCATATTACTCCCCAGCGAAATACGACCATCGAGCAACAAGTCAAAAAATATTTCGGTGCTAATAAGCAGATCTACATGCTGCGGCTTATAGAACATAGGGTCTGCAAGTTCTACGGAACTGGGTATCTGCCAATGTGACGTCTGAATGTACTCACCAGGTTGTCGAGCAGCTATAGACTTCGTAACAGCAAAACTTGAGGACCACTGGAACGAGGTTACACGGGATTTGATCGTAGCAGCGACACATGACCTTATCTTGGTTCGAACTTCACCAATTCCGGATACTTCTTGGTTGTATGGCTTTAACTTCAACTGGAGTCTTTTAGCCGTTTCTTCTGCAATGAAATTTATCTCGGAACAAGAATCAAGAAGAGCTCTTACCGGCTGAAATGTGCCACAGCTGTCCAATATAAGCACTACTGCGGTTGGGATGATCGCTCGCTTAAATGATCGTACTACCAACGATACTGGGTTATGGTTGGTTGAGGTAAGTTGAGTCGGAGCCTGTTGAGACGTTGATGGGCCAGCTTGTTCAGGACCACTAAATTTATGTAATAACGTATGATGCGATGACTGACAAATTCTACAACGAGATTTGGATGAGCACTTCGATACTAAATGCCCCTTGCGAAGACAGTTTATGCAATGTCCGCTACGCTTTACAAAGTTAAAGCGTTCTAAAACAACGAGAGACGAAAACGATGAACAAGTTGATATATTGTGCTCGGATGAGTTACAATAACCACAATTCGAATTTGAATTCACAAATGTATGGGAGGGCCGACTAGAACCTGATTTTGGTTTCGCAATCTTCTGGTTTTCAATTCCATTTATCTTTCTTCCATGGCTCTCAAGAAATTGACATCGATGGCTTAAAGTGTCGTAACAGGTGTCCCAAGATGGCAGCATTTTAAAATCCTGCTTCTCATCATAATTTTCCTTCGTATCAGCGTCCACTTTAGATAACACCATGTGAACCAAAATGGCGTTCATGATGTCCATTTCTGAGCCGAGCGACAACAACGAGCCACGAATAGCAGCTACAGTGTCAATAATATTCCTTAACGAACCACTATCACCTTTGGGCATCGAAGTAATATTGAAAAGAGCGTTGATGTGTTCCAAGAAAATCAGCACCTTATTGTTGTACCTCTCTTCTAACCGCGTTAGCGCCTTCGGATAATTTTCTTCCGTTACGGTGTACGGCTCCACCACTGCTAACGCTGGACCCGAGAGACAACTCAGCAAATAGTTAAATTTATCAACAGCAGTAATTGATAAATTCTCATGGACCATGTTGTTGAAAGTTGAGATAAACCTTGTATAATCCGCGCACTTTCCATCAAATCGAGGCAACTTTAACGAGGGTAGACGATTGGGATTTCAGCCGCCAGCTATTGAAGCGTTGAAAAAACTATGGTCCATCGATGTAGAGCCACGATTTTTATTCAGCAAAATCATTATTTTAGCTTTAGCTGCAATAAAAATGTCCTCCAACTCACTTCTCGAATTATCGGTGGAACTATGTTTTTCAATCTGTCCTTGGATGAAACAAAGTTGCTTAAAATATGACTCCAATATCTGCAAACGGCAATCCAAAATGGTGGGGTACACTTTATCGCCATCTTTTTCAACCTTCTTATGAAGGTTAGTTATATTCCGCTTCATGTGGCTGCGTTGCAATTTGAGCGACGCCAATTCTGAGCCACTCGCAGGTACATCTTCAGCTAATGCTTCAACTTTGTCGGTGTCTACCACGTCAAGTACTTAAAACACGAACCAATAATATAGAGCCGAAAAATTAAAGCGCGAAACACTTATTGCGACGCCTCAAATCGAGTATATATTTCCCGTTAGGATACTGCCGAAAATATGTACGGGAATGTCTATGGTAACAAAACCGTATTTGAACCACTTTAAAGAGCGAGCTAACGAACCACTATTGCCAAATTCGAAAGGAAAGGTTCCCGCTATAGAAATCACCGAAATAAAATTTCTTCCACAAAAAAAATATACACGGCCGTAATAAAATTGTGTCTCAAAATTTCGCAGTGGCAGCAGCAGCAAATTCCTTAACTGAAGCGACGTAATTCCAACGATGAGTTAACTCCAACGACGAAATGATGAAAATAATTACGTCTCTCCCATGAAGGCACGAAATAATTTTGTGTTCCCCGACACAATTCGAAACACTTTATTTTGTTTTTTAAAATAAGCTAATTTTATTACGAACCGCCCTGCCAGGGTCGCCAAAATGTTGCACAGAAACACTTTTCTATTGTTATTTAAAATTAAACACACTTTATTTAATTTTAATTTAACTCAGTTTGGTCCTTTCTTTATTATGTGGCTCTGTGGCTCTTTTCTGTTCACAATTTTCTTCTGTCTATTATAAACAATTCTAAACTTATGGCTCTTTTAACAATCACTTCTTTTTCTGTGATATGTTTCTCAACTCAATAACAACTGAACTGAAACTGTAAGTCGTCGGACCACTAAACATTCGACAAAAATCAGACAGTTATTCTAAGCAGCGAAAGCAAAGGGAATAACAATAACAATGCAGCGGCTGAATAGAATATTGGAAGTAAATAACTTCAAATCGCGCTGTTGTTGTTATTCTTCTTTGCATCGAAGATGTAAACATCTAACGACAATGACTACATAATGGTCAAACGGAACCATATTATGTATGTATGTATGTTGGTGCTGCTGTGACAATTATAGAAAAACAGTATTAGGGTGGCCCGGAATACAAGTTTACAAATAATTAATATTATATAAAATAAAAATTTATAAAATAAATGATGGAGGGCGATCTTATCCGACAGAGAGTATGGGCCAATCGCCGCGTACGTGGTACGAGGTTGTATAGTTAAGATATTCATGACAATTTTGAGGGAGTATAGGATTGTGAGGGATATCTGTGGTGCATGGAGAAAACAATTTGGAGAGTTAGGAAGTAGATACGCGTCCATTTTGGAATCAAAAGGGCGTTGTTTTGTTGTGAGCAGGATAGGAGATGCTTTTATCGAGATACCCTGCAAAGAGGCAGCTAGTGGAAAGCTAGTGCTTTTGGTAGACTCAGGGGCGGACACCAGCCTCGAAAAATCTAGTGTCTTACGGAAAGGACTAGTTGTCAACCCAATGGATGTAAGAACGCTTAATGGAGCCTTCGGAGGATGCATCAGGACACTGGGGTCACTCAGAATAGGGCACAGTGAAGTTAAGGGCATGAGTGCACGCAGTGGAATTGGATAGAGAAGGTATCCCGGCCGATGGCATAATTGGCCGCGATAATCTCTGGGGCCGCACCATACTGGATGCGCTAGACAAGCAGTTATCATTTTATGATGATAATAGGAATAGAATCCTTACTCTCCCATTAAAGACATGGCAGGAAGGAACCGTGAATAGGGTGAAGAATTGTATAGAGGTAGTGACCGCAAGGTCAACCAGAGTAGTTACTATGCGTGTAAACACGAGACTCAGGACTGTTGTTTTGCACAAGCAGCAGTTAGCGGAGGGTATATATATGGGAGAGACCATAATGCACGTTGACAAGGGTAAAGTGTACGCTTGTGTACTAAATGCATCAGAAGAGGACTACTACTTGAATAAGGATTTTAGGCCTAGGTTCACTAGTTATGATAATTTTAAGGATCCGAGTTATGGATCGGTTAATCAGATTAAGCAGGTAGATATAAGAAAAAGAATGGAGAGAGTGCTAGAATCACTGAAGCTAGACCCAAGCGTAAATTCAGAAGAAAAGGCATCGATAGAAGCCATTTGTGCGTCATTCCATGACATATTTTTGCTGGAAGGAGACCAGTTGACATATACACCAGAGGTAGAGCATGAAATACCTACTAGAGTGGATCAAGCACCAATTAACCAGAAACAATACAGATTACCACAAACTCACAAAGATTAGGTAAACAGGCAAGCAGAAGGAATGTTAAAAGATAACATAATTTCACCGAGTATCTCGCCTTGGAACTCACCAATAATTTTGGTACCAAAGAAGGGAGGTGCTGAGGGTCAGAAGAAGTGGAGAATGGTCATCGATTTTAGGAAATTGAACGACGCCACTATCAAGCAGTGTTCCCAATTCCATGGATAGAAGAAATTCCTGATAAATTGGGGCATAGTAGATATTTTTCTACGCTTGTTTTAGCGAGTGGCTACCACCAAGTTCTGGTGGATACCCAAGATAAGTAGAAAACCGCGTTGAGCACCGGTTTAAGGCATTATGAGTTTAACAGAATGCCGTTTGGATACACAGGAGCACCGGCTACCTTCCGACAGCTAATGAACCATGTGCTAACAGGCTTGCAAGGGTTAGATTGTTTTATGTATCTCGATGATATTGTAATTTATGGGAAGAACTTGCAGCAGCATTCGCAACGCTTGTGCAAGGTGCTCCAGAAATTACGAGAACACAATTTGAAATTGAACACGGAGAAGTGTAAATTTTTGCGAAAAGAGGCGGTTTATTTAGGCCATCGTTGCTCAGAGGAAGGAGCACTGCCTGACCCGCAGAAGGTGGAATGCGTTAAAAATTTAACGGTTCCAAGAAATAGAAAAGAAGTGCAAGCATTCCTAGGACTAGTGAACTATTACATAAAGTTCGTGGAAGGACTAGCCGGAATTGCGTTGCCAATTAATAAGTTGCTACGAAAAGAAGCAAAGTTCGAATGGACAGAGAGATGTCAGCAAGCATTCGAGAGGCTAAAACAAATAATTAGCTCGCCACCGATTTTGGCGTACCCCGACTTTCAGCAAACTTTTTTGTTGACCACTGATGCTAGCAATGAAGCATTAGGGGCAGTATTGTCACAAGAGGAAGTCGGTAATGACCGACCAATAGCATTCGCAAGCAGAGCGCTTAGCGATACGGAGAAAAGATACTCCACAATAGAGAAGGAATTCCTATCCGTAGTGTGGGCTACGAAGAATTTTAGGGCATATTTGCTAGGACGCCCATTTAAGATATATACTGATCACCAGCCGTTGAGAGGCATAGCCATTTTGAAAGACCAAACGTCTAGGCTAGCCAGGTTCAGACACAAATTGTCTGAGTATGATTTTGAAATCATATACAAATCTGGGAAAGAGAATCTGAATGCCGATGCACTCAGCAGAGTACCGCAGGCACAGAAGGTATCAGTAGTGCAAATGAGGGCCAAAGCACGGTCAGATAAGGAGAAGGCCGAGAGAATTCAAGGGGATAAAATTGATGCAACAAGAAATGTTATCGAAATTATTCTCAGAAACTTGTAAAATGCTGGGAATCAAGAAGTTGCACATAACACCATATCATCCACAGGCGAATGGCTCATTGGAACGTAGTTATCGATCTCTGGCTGAGTACTTGCGCACTTTTGCCAAGGAAGACGGCTCGAATTGGGATCAATGGTGGACTACTGCAATGCATGTACACAATAATACTGTGCATGTATCAGCGAAGCAAACTCCGCTTAGGACGCTCTACGGGTTTGAATTCAACATGCCAGCAAATATGAAGCGCAATTGTGCGCCAGTGTACAATGCTGATGACCCGAATAAAGTGCAAAAGTATCAGCTACAGCGAGCGTACGAATTGGTTAGAGAAAACCAGGATTGTGCTAAACGAATAGCCAGGGAAGCGTATAACAAGGTATTAAACCCGGTAGTTTTTTAAGTGGGTGACCTGGTACTAATGAAGAATCAGGCTAGGAGAAACAAATTCTCACCTGTGTGGATAGGTCCGTATGTAGTAGCAGAGATCCGCAGCCCCGTTACAACAGTAGTAACAATTAAGGGCAAAAATAAAAAGCTACATAATAATTTGTTGAAATTATTCCACGTTAGACCACACAATTAGATTCATGTGTTAACGGTGTTTTACAAGTGTAAACACAATAATAACAACATAAACGCGTACATCAAATAACACACACAGCGCCGATTTTCAAAGTCAATGCCAGCAGAAGTGTGCCAGTTTTAACTCGAGCCAGTATAATTGACGTAATGAAAATGTGCTTATTAGGCACTATGGCCGAACGAAGCACAGTCGGGAAAAATATTTTTTAAATATTAAATGATAAAAAAGGGGTTCATTGCACGTAATTAAAAAAATAAATAAAATAATAAGACAGTCTTGTGTAAGTAATATGAAACTTAATTTGAAAAAGAAATAAAAACAAACATGAACGCTAATAAAATTATAAGAATAGAGAAAAAGAAAGAGGGGGCAAAGAAAGGCATTTGTGAATATACATATCTTATTCTGTTTATTAATTAGGAATTTAGTGTATGGGAAAATGAAGAAAGGTATATTAAAGGAAAATGTGTATAGGTTAATTGATAAAATAGTGCCTTGAATGTATGTATGTAGCCATGTACGAGCTAATTACAGGGAATAGGAAATGACGATCGTTAATGGATATATATACATATCAGGTTATAGATAAGTTTAAAGCCAATAATTGACTGCGATGAAAGATATAGTCATGCAATGGACAAAGTTTTGACACAAACGGGATTATTTTATATAATCTGAATTTGTTCAAAACTGAAATCGGTGATAGCTCACGTGTTAAAAAAAAGAGCACGAAAAATTAATCGAAGCGAAACTGATGCCCTATATGGCAATAATAACACATGGTCCAGTCCTCTTTGCTTCTAGGATGCAGTAGCGAATCCAAGAATGTAAGGGGAAAGGACGAGTGGACGCAAATTGAATGATATGGCATTCAATTATAGAATAAGAATGTTATCAAAATATTGTTTTTTTAATATATTCAGGAATAGCGTAGGTTTAAGAAAAGTTAAAGATTAAAAAAATTATTATCTGTGTAAAAGATCAGATTAAAATTAAAGGTAGTTTAGAAAATAATTAATGTTAAAGAAATTAATTATTTAAATTCTAAATTTATAAAGAAATAAATGTAGTAATCCAAAGAAAACAAAAATTATACTAAATAGGAAAATTATACCCAAGAGTATATATAGTATATATAGTATATTTGTTTAAATATTATACAATTTTGAAATTGATTTATTAAATTAGCTTATGAAATGTTCGGCTAAAATTAAATATAGAAAAATATCAAATTAAAATGTTAACTAGAAAAATTAAGAAAATTATTATAAGTATTCCGTTTTGATGATGTGAATCGAAGCAGGAAATTCCAGGAAGAGCGCATATCGGAAGACGGTGCAGACTAAGGGACCAACGTATTATTCGGAAAGATGTGTTTTTGAAAATCAGAAATTTCTGGCAGCTTCTCCAAAGTTGCCGGTTGTGACCGCAAGGATGCCAATATATTGGATTGGGGATGAATAGTGACGGATTTATTTTTCTTTGCGAAACGGCATATGGCCGCAGCATTTGAACGCGTTGTGGATGAGATATTGACAAGCAACGAAAAATAAGAGAGTTTCCTTGCGGAGTCATGTTTTGCATTGGACAGTTTTATATTACAATGTCCACCCAGTGTATCACAATCTCAACAGAATCGATTTTGGATAAGTTGAAGATGGGTAAAAGCTTAAGGAGGGTGACTGAAACCACCACCAAACATAATAAGCAGAAGAAATTTGGCTAACGGAAGTTAATTGCTTCATTGAAGTATATGTCCAATTTAGAGTATGAACATATGAAATATGATTTACATATGAAATATGATTTAATACAAGAGGACACAGAGACTGGTATCCGATCAGAGTACATAGATTACCTCATTAAGAGTGTATCTCAGAGAAATACCGATTGTCTCCAGATCAAAGCCAAACGATGTCAAATACCATTATGAGGAAGTTCAAGAGAAACACTTCCACCATAAAACGCATTGCTGGAAAGTAAACAACGGAGGAGTATTGTAATCTCTCATGTATTCCAAATGTTTTTTACAAGTTGAATACTATCGGGGTTTTCAATAAGATCGCTACAAAAGTTTTTTTAAATAAAACAAAACCGGTTTTAGATATCAATGAAATTCTTTATTCCTGTGAAAGTTCGTTCGATGCCATTATGTATGAAACTCGATTTCTTTTGCATGGGCACTACGGGCACGCTTGCAGAAGTCCAGCCGCTGAACCCAATTTTTACCGTTTTCAAGTATAAATCGGCTGATACTGCTGCAATTTCACGTTCGATATTCGTACGAAATTCATCAATCGTCGCTGGCTTGTTGCCATAGACCATAGACTTGACGTAGCCCCACTGGAAATAATCTGACGGCGTCAAATCGATCGACCGAGGCGGCCAATCGACTGGGCCATTTCGTGAGATAACACGTTCACCAAACTTGGTTTGCAGTAAATTGATTGTGGCATTCGCTGTGTGGCTTGTGGCGCCGTCCTGTTGGAACCACATGTCCTCCAAGTGCATATTATCCAATTGGGGCCAAAAATATTCGGTTATCATTGAACGGTAGCGATTCGCATTCACAGTAATGTGCCGGTCTTGATTATCACGGAAGAAGTACGGCCCAATGACGCCGCCGGCCCATAAACCGCACCAAACCGTAATTTTTTCGGGATGCAATGATGACTCATGGAGTACGTGTGGATTGCTGTCTAACCAATAACGCATATTTTGCTTATCGTCGAAGCCATTCAGCCAGAAATGAGCCTCATCATAAATTGGACGTAGCGCTTTTAAAGTTGAGCGACTGACTCCCAATTTCGGTAGTAAATTTTAATAATTTCGACTCGTTGTTGGCTCATATATCTTTGCGTGATCAAATGGCAAACCTTGCTGAAGAGAAATATCAAAAGAGCGGGGAAAAATATGGCGTCGTTTGCTGTCACTATCGATTTACCTTTGTAGCGTTTCTTTTGAGAAACCCTTTATAGGCAGAGGCAGTACCACCTACAGCCGTTGGGCACGCTATATAAATGGAAAGAAGAAGGCCACTAAAAGCAAAGTTTTAATGGCAAACCAGATCGCCAACCTATAACATCTTTGTACGTACCGATCCAGAAAGAAGGGAGGGGTATGCAGAGTTCATCGAGGGACTTCACTCTCGCAGGACGGACATTACCAGGACCAACAATTGCAGACGACCGTATTCATGAAAGCGTAGCATTAGCTAAATATGTAATTAGTTTGTAATTTTGTTTGTATAGACGCCAGTGAGAAAAGAGTCGATGAAAGACCAAACATAAAAAGGGGAATATAACTAAAAAAAAAATTATTAGAACTAAGAGAACAAAACAAAAGAAAAAAAAACTATAAAAAGAAGTAGTAAAAAAAAAATAAAGCAAAAGAACACAAAACAAAAAAGAAAAAAAAAACAATAATTGAACCCAAATAAGGCGAATTTGAAAAAAAGAAGATAAGTTATACATATGTACTATAAGTTTAAGAAAATACACAGATTGTTTAAAGTGCAGAAATGAAAGAGGGGAGGGATGTTGTGAGTTAGAATCAAGCTACCTACGAGTTTACGAAAAGGATGTCCCACGACGAGCAGCGAGGACAACACTCCAACAATCCCCAGCCTACACTCGTGAGTGCCTAGTGTCCAGTGTCTCGTTAGGACACTAATCACGGAACCTATACTTTGTATAGCCACTAGGTCCTTAGAGCGCTTGACATTTATCTCTGGCCAGGTTTGTCTAGCTATTTTATATCATGAAAATTCAGACCAGCGCCTGCCCGCTGTGCCTAAGGATATTGTATTTACTAAGAGCGTACATGTGGTTATAGAAGTACCGAAGTTCAACCTATCTGGTTCAGTCGGTATGGTAGTACCCTAACGGGCAACTTCATCCGCCTTGCAGTTCCCTGGAATATCGCTGTGACCGGGAACACAGCGCAGATGGAGACGGGTCTGCTTAATTATCTCGTCTAAAGATTTGCGGCAGCTCTTGACGGCTTTTGAGATGATAATAACCGTTAACACCTTCTACATGAGGGGGGATGCCATCCTTCCATTCATCCCTGGAGGAAATAGAGATCCTGTATATACCATTGAATGCATAGGTTGGCGTGATGTAATCGAAAGAGTCAGGAATATCCTCAAAATGTCTTAAAATAGATGCATGACCTACGTTCCTGGCAACCCATTGTTGCGTAGCTTTCAGCCTTATAGCTGAGTCTGCAGCCACTTTTTTGCCAAAAAGCTTAACAGCCTGCAGAATGAGCATAACGTGCAAAGCTGCCGTTGGGGTCGTCTAATGGCACTACTTATGAATAATTCTGGCTTTCTTTGTACCTTTCGTACCAGCCTATTGTATGTGGACTTTGTTAGGTCTGTCCACCAAGCAAGCACCCCATAAAAAAGGACCTGTCGCACCACAACTGTGTATATCCAATAGGCTACCTTTGGCTGTAACCCCCATTTTTACCTATAACTCTTTTGCAAGAGTACAGAGCTAACTGAGCCTTCTAAGGCGTTCGCTTATATTAGCCTTCCAGTTCAGCTTCCTATCTAGGATCACGCCCAGATATTTCGCCTCCTCGACAAGGTTAATACCCATTAGTTTTGGAGCGATAAATTGAAGAATTTTATACTTCCTAGTGAAGAGCACCAGCTTATTCTTGGTCGGATTAACCCCCAACCCACAGTCAGTAGTCCATTTAGAGAGAACGTTCAACATGTGTTGCATCAAGTCCCTTAAAGTAGATATGTATTTTCCCTAGATACTAATAGCAAGATCATCCGCATCCGCAACCACCTTACACCCTTCCCTCTCCAGTCGAACAAGCAGCTCATTTACCGCAAGATTCCAGAGTAGGGGTGGAAGAACTCCACCTTGAGGTGTGCCTTTGCACACTGACTTCTTGGCCGACGCCTCCCCCAGCTGTGAATTGATTATCTTGCTACTAAGCATATTTTCAATCCACCTGCTAATGGCGGGTTCAACCTCCAAGTCTCGTATCGCACCGATTATTGCGTCTGATTTGATGTATTTAAAAGCTTCCCTCAATGTCCAGGAAAACCACTAGGGTGAACTCCTTGTTGTGCAGGGAGCACTCAATACTAGAGACTAAGGAGTGTAAACCGGTCTCAACCGATTTACCCTTGAAGTAGGCATGCTGAGAGACTGACAGCTTCTGTCTGTCTATAGTGAGCCTCAGATGAATGTCTAACAACCTTTCCAAGATTTTAGACAGAAGGAGGACAGTCTAATGGGTCTTTAGTCCCCTGGAGCTGTGTGCGAGCTTTTGCCGGCCTTGGGTATAAAAATTACCCTCACATGCTTCAATGAGTCTGGAATATACGCTAATTCAAGACAACTATTGTAGATCTTTAACAGTCACTCTATTATAAGATTCTCTGACTGCTGAATTTCAATTGGAGCTACACCATCTGGGCCAGATGCTTTAAATGCTTTGAAGCTATAGATAGCCCATTGCAATTTTGGCTTCGTGACTATGTCTGAGTTGACTCCAACTACATTCCTGCTGGGCTTCGTTCTCCGCGGAATGGTGCTCGAGCAACCATGGAAGTGAATCTCTAGAAGAAGCTCTAGAGTTTCATTACTATTTGAAGGCCAAGATCCATCATCCCTCCTCAGGTAACCAGGAACCATTGGAGCAGTCCTCAGAGATATCGTCTACGACACGGCAAAAGTTTCTCCACGATTCTCTTTGTGCCTTCCTAAGCTTACTTTTCAAGGCTCTGAGTGCTGCCTTATATAAAGCCCAGTCTGCACTATATCTAGACTTTTTTGCGTTGTTGAAAAGTCTCCTACAGTTTTTTGTGAGTCCCCAATTTCCTCCTCCCACCCCGTGGGTTTTTGTTTCCCCTGGGTCTACTGAGGTGGCAAGAGACCAATACAGCCTTATTAAGAGCAACCGTTAGAACCTCCACAGACCTATCAATTTCGGCACACGTGCTTGTGCTTGTGGGTTCTGAGGTAGTAGTCTAGTTACAGTCACCTTGTAGAGGTCCAAGTTTGATTTCCGGACATTTCTAAAAGCCTTAGGGCTAGGTAGACTATCTAGAAGATCAAACTGAATTAACCTATGATCCGAAAAGGAGTGTCACTCTAGAACTCCCCAATTTGAGATCCGATGAAAAATTGATTCGGAGGCAAGGGTATTGCCTATTAGCAGTAATGAAAGTGGGTTCTGACCCCTTATTGCATATAAGAAGGTTAGTCGTTAGAATATATTCATATAATGACTCAACGCGTTCGTTGACATCCGGGCTTCCCCAGATGTCGCGGTGCGCATTGGCATCGCATCCAATAATAACAGCCACCCCTTGAACCTTTGCATCCACAACAAGCTTCTGTAGGTTGGCTTCTGGAAGGATTTCATGGTCATGTGCCATATAGGCCGAGACCAGCCAGTACCGTCCCTTGCCAGTTTCCAGGCAGACGGCCGTTAAATCCTGTGTTCTGAGTTAGAATCAAGCTACCTGCGCGTAGTTGACTCACAGCACTGACTCCTAACAGACACTAAACATTTGGTGTGGTTAGTTTTACACAATTAAGTTATTTAAGAAAACACATATTGCAAATAACGAGAATCTATGTATTAATTATTATGTGAACTTTTAGGGTGTTACAGTTCTGCAGTTGAGTCGACGAAGAGCATTTGAATTTAGAATGCACTGTCGACATTTTTGCAGTAAAGTAGATCAGTTGGCTTGACCAACTGACACCCATTAACAGGTGCGAAACTGGAACACCAGAAAGGTCAGCACATAGACTGAAAGTGTTCTTTGTAAATAGTATGTAAGAATTATGATTTTAAGAATAAATCTACTTTATGCTTTAACTTAATAGAGTGAAGTAGTGTTTTATTTAACGAGAGTGATTTTAGGTTTGCAGCTACACGCATGCCCAGGACACGCAGCAATGGGACTCTCCTCGAGGACACCAACGAACACGGACCCCAACATTTTTGCGCAGCCGGTCTTAAGGACCTATTGGAGGAGTCCCAGGGTAAGGAATCCTGAAGCAGGGAAGCATCCTGCAACAAATTTAAAGGTTAACCAAGGGCAGAGAACCCTGAAGCAGAGATGTCATCAGACAGGATAATTGTGAGTAAAAAGTATAATAACGTAGTATAAGTAGATACTTCTGCGACCCTGAAGGCCCCGTAGCGCTGGTCAAAGATGGTACAATGGTGTATTACTGAAAAGTAGAACTGAAAACTTATCGGAATACTCTTACGCGTTTTATTTAGAACATCAACCTTTTTAGTTTCAAGTGATACATAAGGTTAATGGAAAATAATATAAGAGGAAACAATGGACGACAACTAAAGGACATAACGTAGTTACTGAAGGTCGGAAAGCGTTTTGGAATAAGGAAAAGAGGAGGAAAGCAGACTAACGACCGGAAGCGTGTGGCATATATTGGAGAGTGGCCATCAAACATCAAAGGAGCGGGTCACCTCAGAAAAGACTATTGTAATTTTTAATAAATTTGTATTGTATTATTAAGTAAGATGTAATAAAATATTGGAATAAGTTGGCAACAAGTTTTAACAATTATTGGGTTTTATTTGTAGTTGGGATATGCCGTCTGTTCTGGCATTTGGGATGAACAGATGGATGGAGACTTTTCCTTGAGGTTGGGTTGTTCAACGGGATATTTATTGAATTAGGCATAATCCATGGGACTCTCGAAAGAAGTGAAGCAGTTGCTGAAATACCAGGAAATGGTGGGTAAAGAGGTCCAGAAGTTGATTTCAAACTTCAGGAAGGACCGAAAGGATGTGAAAAACGTGAAGTACTATCACAATTGCATCACAGAGTTGCGAGGCTTGGTGGAACAATTTAACAACAACCACGCAAAATTGCTGCCTCACAAGGAGGTCTGTAGGGACGACGAGTACTTTGCGACGGGTTTTCATGGACATGTGGAAAATTTTGTGTCAGGGTGGCTTAAAGTATTTGAGTCGGAATTGGAAACGATTGAGGCACCGAGTGGGTCTCGGTTAAAGAGAAAAGAAGACGCACAGGATGAGTTAAGAGCAGTAAGAACAGAGGTGAATCTTTTCACCGAGAGGGTATTCGAGCAGTTCGAAGCAAGTACAAGCAGGGAAGAAGCTCAGGAATTGTGGAAACAGGCGAACGTCAGAGGAGCTGTGTCACCATTAGAAGTAGCGGATCAAGCCTTAGCGGCAATCCAAAAAAAGGCAGAAGAAAATTTGTTCAAGTTTATTAAGAAAACAGAAGATTTGAGAGCACAAAAGGAGTATATTGAGAATAAGGTAAAGGAACTTTCACAGATATTGACGGAAACAGAGGAAGCAGCAGCGTTGTTGGAAAAGGAGTGTGCAGAATTAAAAGGAGGATGGGCGACCAATAGGACCTCAGCGAAAAAGGAGGGATCAAAATCACCATCGGCTGGATTTACACAGACAGTATTGACATTGCCTCCGGAAGTTTGCTGGCCGGAATATTTAACACCAGAAGGGATAAGCCGCATGGTAAAGCCAAGATTAATTTTTAGTGAGGAAAGGCAAGCGGTGTCGAGCCTTTTTCGCTGGGAAGTCCGGTACACAGGAAAAACCAGATATATCCGCAGACAGAGCCAGAAGCAGTAACAGTGCAGCAAACTCCCAATTCTGTGGACAGTATTTCGCCTGCGCGAGCAAAAGGTCGAAAACTAATTAGTTTAAGCCTGTCACTGGTCAAGTACCTCTCAGATCCGGGAGAAGGGAATTTGGAAACCACCCAAAAAGATATCGCTCAAGTTTTACCAGCCATAAGTAAATTAAAAATAAGTAAAATGGGCATAGAGGAGATTTCAAAAGTAGTGGAAAGGCTAGTACCTGTGTTTACTGGTGCTGCTTCAGAAGACTTACGGTCAGAACTCAACAGATTCATTCAAGGTTGTGAACTTGCAAAGCGGAGGGTAAGCCCTGATAAGTTGCATGACTTCTTCGACTGCGGCCAAAGCTCTTCGCCAGTGTGAACGAGCTTTACGGCCTTCTAAAGAAAACCTATTTAAAGGAGAGAACTCCGGAAGACATATCCCAAGAGATCAGAATTGGAAAGCAGCTGGCAAGTGAAGAGGATACGCGCCTTTGCCAGGCGTTTAGAGTAACTTCAGATGATGGCCCAGGAAATAATAAAAAATAAGTACAATGGCGTTGGAGATACAGCATTATTATACGAAGTTGACAAGACGGTGTTAACAACTTTGGTTGTGGGCCTCCGCAACTCCGCTTTAAAGATTCATATGCTGAATAGCAGCACAGGAACTCTGCAGGAATTAGTAGAAGAAGCAATTACAAGTCCTCGTGGAACGGAGTACGGCCGGTTTGGGAGAGGTACAGATGTTCGAAAACAGACAGGACAGTTTCACTGCCGTTGTCATGGATAGATAGGGAAGTAATTCCGTTCCAAACATAAACAGAGGAGCGTATAATCACGGTGTCTCCGACAACAGAGCCGCGCCCATATGTTCGTTCTGCCGTAAGCAAGGTCATACAAGGGATGAGTGCATTACACGCAAAAAAACGCCCTACTGTATGGAGTGCCAAACATATGGTCATGAGGCAAGTAGAAAGTGCCAAGAAGACACAGAAGGGAATCAGAGTAGAAGGCAGCCAGGTAAAAGGCACCCGGATCCACCCTTGAGGGACAGCAGGAGTTACTTCAGTATCCCCGAACAGAAGAAATTAACCATGGAAGAAATCCTTTCAATAGTGGGAGTCAGGGGTTGAGATGCTTCTCAGATGGACGAATGGGACATCGGGCAGCGGAATGCAGGGATAGACAATTCCAAAAAAGGAACCAAGGAAACTTCCAGCGGTCCAGTCGAGGCGAGTAGACTGGAAAGCCAAAAGAAAGGAAGTAATAATTAGGCCGGAAGTACGTGTGACTGGAAATGTAGGAATTACAGTCCAGGAGAAGGAGGAGCAAGAGGCTCTCTAATACCACGTACCGAGTAATGTAAGAACAATGGTTCAAGATACGGAGAAGCAAGAGTCTCCCCGGGAGTTGCTGGTTTATTTAAAAAAAAAACCACAATATTAAAAAGAGAATTAAAATCAGTTAAACGCTTACCGCAGTGTGTCCTTCACCTGTTCTTGCTGGTTGACGACTTAAGTCAAACTCGAACACCAGAGATAAGGCGAATGACACGTTGCGGTAAATCCACAAACAAAACTGTAAAAAACAACCAACAAATTGAAACAAATACCGCAAACTTACAAAAACAAATTGCGTACGCTTACAATTAAATGACAATTTAAAATACATATAGTTAAACGGAACTGTTTCTTAAATACATAAATACAAAACAGGGTTTCCCAACATCCCCACCACTGTGAATCAACCTGATTCAACACCATCAACGTCGGGAACGGCCAATTGGGAAGCGGCACGTCTTTTTAGCCCACTTGCAGTACGTACATACATTTTTCTGTCTTCACATTCCGCTCCAGAATATATATATTTTTTAATATTTTTTTTAATATCCAAATATTTTATTGCAATCTGTTACATTGAATCACATTCAGCAATATGCTAGTTCACATAAAATGTTGTCCGAAAATCTCCAATAGATCTTAATTTATGAAAATTTCTTAATAGTGGGCGTGGCAGTTAATATATACCCCACATTTTGCTTAGTGTTTACTAGGAACTACATCTATATATCTATATATATATATATATATATTTATATATATATATATATATATATATATATATATATATATATATATATATATATATATATATATATATATATATATATATATATATATATATATATCACTCAACCAAGCATGATTTTTGTATTGGTGTTGTATATTTGGGAAGACTTTTTCAATTAGTTCTTCTTTTGATTGTGTGAATATGCAAAAATCTCTCGGAATTGTAATGAAACCATCATTATCAATTGGCATTTTACCATCACCCATTAAAAGCAATTGCTTTGAAAATGTTGCAGCTGATTGATCATTTTGCAATTGCTCACGAACACTGGTGGTGAGTCTTAACGTTTTAACGTATCTCCATAGATTTGATAGCTTCAAACACGCATTTATTTCATCAGCTGGTGTTGATTTTGAGATAACAGGTAGTGTTTGTCTAAAGTCTCCTGCTAACAATATTAAAGCACCACCAAATAAATTTTAATTTCCACGGAAATCTCTCATTGTTCGATCCAAAGCTTCAATTGATTTCTTGTGTGCCATTGTCCATTCATCCCACAACAAAATATCAAATTGTGTCAAAACTCTAGCCATGTCTTGATTAAAAATATCATTTCTTGAACGATTTGGTGATGGAGCCAAAGGTTTACTCGCCATTCCTAAACACATATCCTCAATCAATATCAAAGCCTCATTATACATTTCCTCTGTATAATTCAATTGAGCATTAATATTTAAGGTGCGTATTCGATGTAAAATATCTTCCGTCATGTAATCACGAAATTTCATCCATAAATCAGATGGATTAGCCGGATTGCACGTTGAGATGATAGAAAATAAAATTCTAATTTGTTGTGGATATGCTGATACCGATGCATCAGTTAATGTATTTTCCCAATGTGTATCGTGCTGAAGCAATCCTAGTTTTTGACATGCTTCACGGTAAGTAGCGCATAATTGTCCATCAAGAGTTCTCAAATAATTAAATGATGTTGGACCATGAACATTTATCAAAAGCAAACGCAAATTAAAACACTCACCATTATTTGGGTGAACTGTGTAAATTCGACCTAAAGCATCAGTTTCAAACACATTTGGATTTCAAACACAGGTTTGCTTTGCTTTCGACGTTGAAATTCCTGTTTTGATGTATTCCAAGTATAATATGATTGAACCTGAGCATAAAGCAATGTTCTTGCAAATGAATCTTCTTGGCACAATTTAAAAAATGCGGTCAAAGTTGTATTTGGTGGCGCAATTGCTCTTTGTACTGCTTTTGTTCATTAAAACAAATACGCTGACCATTTTTCAAATGAACAGCTAAATATTGAACGGTCGGGTATCTTTCATGTATTGCAAAAGAGAGTATACGCCATACTGCTTCATTACTGCTGATGTATCGACCAGTTCGGTAATGTTTTATTTCATCATTTTCAGCAACACCGAAAACAGCCATATCACTACCTATCGTGATATACATATTTACAAATATATTTGATCGCTTTAACTGAATTGCAGTTTTCAATGTTAATGTGAGCCTTAAAAGTTTTTGATAAAATTGGTGAAAATGGGACAATCAAACGATTGTCGACCTCGATTTCTTGTGTTCCCACTTTGACAGTTGTAGATCTACCATTATCTTGTGTTGATCGTCGACGATATTTTGGATACCCATCATTTCCAGTAATGGTTTCAGAAACTAATGCTTGTGGATAATTTTTTGTACGCTTTCCATCTTGCATACATACTGAATTCATATTCAAACTACCGCATGGTCCATGAATCATGTTTTTGGTAACAATTTCATGCAATTCAGGATCAATTTCAGGATCAGGAATTTCTGCTGATATAACGCTATCAATTTGTTCTGGTGGTATTTTGTCAACCATCCAAATTAAAATGTGAGCGTGTGGTAGTCCTCTCTTTTGTCATTCAATCGAATACATCCAGCAACGTACTTCACCAAATATTTTTAATTTTATCAATATGTCCATTAATGATTTCATCTTTTGCTTAAATACACGTGCAGTTATATCATGTCGGTCTGCTGGCCCTTCACCTTCAAATAAATGTTCTTTAATTTCTGTCCATTGCAGATTGCACCTGAAAGTTATAATTAAATCAGGTCTTCCATAATGACGCACATAACACATTGCATCTTGCGCGTATTCATGCATATGTCGTGGTCCACCAACATATGACGGTGGTAAAATCACCATATTGCCAATATCATTAGGATCCACATCATTGTTAATAGCATCACGCAAATGAATGTATTTGTCTGAACGTAGTTTTGCTTGGTTAATGCAAAATGTGATTGTATTCATTTTGTCGAACCATTAATCGAAACGCGTAATAATTAATAGCGCTAACCTTTTTATCAGTTCCCGCACCTGCCATAAAAAGAAATAAAAATAAATTCCATTAATCAATTATGTTTTAATTTCATTCCTTAAAATTCTTTTATTTTGTACGCACCGGTTGAATGATTAATCATTCTTAAATTGAAATGGTACCCAACTTCACCTGCCAAAAAATTAGCGGATATTGCAACGAATCATAAGAACGGTGTGTTTCACTAACATTTTCCAACTGGTCATTTCTACGTTGCAAAATAATATCACGCCTATTGAATTCTTCTCCAACCATGACAATCGCTACTTCATCTTTAAATCTTGGTGCATTAAATCTTCCTACATGTTGGCCAGCTGGCGTTTTATCCGCATTCATTCTTATTCCATAATTGTCAGCAGGCACATTATCAATTTGTGATTTAAACATTCTAACCAATTCATTATGTTCATGTAATAATATTTGTAATTCACGAATAATTGGTTTGCTTAATTTCGGATTTATTGAATAACGCTGATCAACTTCTTCATCTCCATTTCCCATGTTCCCAATTTTCGTATAAATCAAAACATATATTAATATCTGAATTGAAAACCACATTATTTACCTTAAAAGTTTGCATAAATCTATCACGAACAATGTGTTGTGCTCCAAATGATGTCATATGAAAGCAACAATTGTACGACTGAATGAATTTCAAGAAATGTTTTGACTGATTTGTTCTGCCACCAACCAAAGAAAATAATGGCTCAGGTGGTGGACTTAATGGTGTTAATTTAACTTTTCCGCCAGCACAACACATTCCATCGGTTTCATTTTTAAATTTAAATGCGTTGCATTTATTACAAACTTTATCCATTTTGCCAATTTGCGAATGGATGCGAAGCGTAATCAATGTTATGATCATAATTAAAACCTGCACGATCCAAATTTCCAATTGAATGGCTACGTCTCCATTGTTGCCTGTTTTGATTGTCACGTTCAGTGTTACGTTCACGATCTCTTCTGTTTCAAACTCTCACACTTTCAATACATTCTTCTCTTTGTTCTTGATTTTGATTTGATCTTGATCGTGCCATTCGTTGCCTTGCTAATTCATTACTTTCTAATCGCTCTTGTTCATCCTGATTAGATCTATTTAAACGTATTTGACTGCTGTGGCGTGTTCGTCGGCCAATTTGTGAACGGCTTCGTCGCGGCATTGTTAATAATTTTTTAATTTTTATTTTATGCAAAAGATTTTAATTTTAACTGAAAGATTACAAATCAATAATTAAAAAATGTCAATGCTCACAATGTAAACTTAAATGACAATCAATAAACATACAGAAATTAAATCAGTCAAATGACGCGAGCAAGCAGAGCCTTATACCGACAAAATGTAATTCTCATAAGCAAAAAATTACATTTTATATGGGGAAAACACACCATCATAAAAGTGTTCGTATAACGCATATTCGTAAAAATTTGTCGATGTTTTTTTTTATAAACAATCAGTGAAAGTAGACTTTTCCAACGCATATACTCGTTTGAAAATCGGTTGAGTGGTTCTCGAGTTATAAAATCACGAACATAGGACAACTTATTTTTATATATATATATACTATATACTAGAGCAGGCCCGTCCAACATAATTTTGTGAAGGGCCAGGTTTAGCATTTTCATAACCGTAGCGGGTAAAAAAAAAAATAAAATGACCTTCAGTTTTGGTATATTTATTTATTTATAAAAACCAACATCACATAAATCTTAATATATTATTATTAATGTAACTATGGTCTTAGCATATAAAGATATTCTTATTCTTAAAATCTAATTATTGAGATGTCTGACATTTTTTCTGTTTGCACAGCGCATCAATGTCAGCTGGAGTTTTAGAAGTGGCTATGCGCAAAATGCCTTTAAGATGGCTATCTAATAAAGATGATCTGGTTTTTGATTTGTTAAATTTCATGCGAGAAAACAGCTGCTCGCAAACATATGTACTACCAAATAAAGAAATTTGTTGAATAGCCAGCTTAGTAAGGTTTGGGTATTGACTGGGTGTAATATACTTTTTGTAAAATTCAATTAAGTTTGGAAGACAATTATTATATGCTGTTTTTAGATGAGAGCTGCTTTGCAATTCTATTAACTCCAGCTGTAAATTCAGCGCAGCGCCTTCAATTTCAACATCAAATGGATTTTGATACACTTTCATGCAGGGAGTTTGTGATTTGAAGTCTGCGAATCTGTCGTCAAACTCGTTCCTTAATCTTTGTAACATCAACACGTACTTGTCAAAATCCAAGGTATCTTGCTTTCTTGTAGATAAGGTCTCCCAATGAATCAACTGCTTTTGTTCCAGCTGCTTTTCCAACAACAAAAGCTTTTTTGTGAAAGCTAGAACGTGTTCGTATAACTGTGTGCATAGTTGGTCTTTCCCTTGCAGTTTCAAGTTAAGATCAGAAAGATATTTAGTTATATCAACCAGGAAAGCCAGATCAGCCAACCACTGCTCATCAGTAAGGAAAGTAATTTCTTGGTCTTTGTTGTCAAGAAAAATCTTTAAGTCGTCCAGCAGGGAATAGAATCGTTTTAGTGTAGCTGCTCTGCTGAGCCAGCGAACGCGACTGAAGTATACATTGTCTTCGTGATCTGAACCGACATCAGCCAGAAAAGCCTGGAACTGTCTGTGGTTAAGCCCTCTTGCGCGTATAAAATTAACTGTCTGCACTACTTTATCCATCACGTGTTTCAGGTCTAGAACTTTTGCACATAGCTGTTCTTGGTGAATAATACAATGATGCTGTATGATTGTATGTGTGATGCTATTACGCATCAAAGCCACAAAGCCGTTTCTCTTCCCTGTCATTGCAGGCGCACCATCTGTTGTTAAGCCGCAAAGATTTTCTGTTTGAAGTTCATATTTTTCTATACAACTTTTAACTTCTTCGTAGATGTCTTGTCCAGTGGTTGTATCTTTCAGTGAACGCTAATCTAACAATTCCTCGATAACGGTATAGTCTTCGGATACTCCTCTCACGAAAACTGCCAATTGGGCTGTATCTGACATATCAGTACTTTCGTCGAGCGCTAAACTATAGAAAACACATTTCTGCAATTGCGTTTTTAAAGACGACTCAATATCGTTGGCCATGAAATCAATTCTTCTTGTTATGGTTTGATGTGACAAACTTATATTTTTTATTATTTTTTTCTGCTCCGGACAGGCTACTGAAGCGAATATCTCCAAGCATTCCTTGACGAACTCTCCGTCTGATAGAGGTTTGCTTCGCTTGGCAATGACTTCTGCTATCATGAAACTAATTTTTGTAACAGTTTCGGAATTTTCTTTCGGTATTTTGAACATCGCTTGTTGACCGGTCATATTTTTTTTAAACGAATTTACGCGATCAATTCGAATTTGTCCTTTGTACTCATCATATTTAGAAGCGTGTTTTGTAGAATAATGGCGCTTTATATTGTATTCCTTGCAAACTGATATTTTTTCGTGACATATGGGGAACAGTATAGTTTCATTTTGTACTATGACAAAAAAGGCTTCCGTCCAACTATTTTTAAACATTCGACATTCTGCATCAACTTTACGTCTCTTTTCTGATGATGACATATTGATCTGAAAAATTTTAATTGTAGCGCAACTCATAAATTATAACTAAAGAAAAACATCATAACTAAAATAATTACATTTTTGGAGAATTGAATTATTTGCTTACCGTTTTAATATTTCAATGCAATAATTCACGAAATAATATATGTAGTGCCAAAGGCTATAAAAACAGAGGTTTCTTTATTAAAAACACAACTAATTCACAAACTGATTTAACGCAAAACACTGCTCAAATTCACTTTCTTCCTCGCTTATGTATCGCTTGTATCGCTCCGATTTTTCAAACAATTTGTATGTAATTGATATTATATTAATTTGTATGTAATTAATATTATGTATATTAATTTGTACAAAAACAAATGCAAAGGCTTTCCAAAAATGAAATTTGTGGTGCGAGAACAAAAACAATTTGTTTTTTTAACGCTCCCAAATTATCATTTTTTTTGCATAGGATTTCCTATTACTTCTTGGTTAACGGATCATAAGAAAAAATGATGAATGTTGTTGCTATTTTTGCCACAAAATTTGCTGGAGCGCGAATGCGAAAAAACAAATACACAGGTTTTCCCATTAGCTCGTGCTGATGTTTGTGACGAAAATATTTCTCATGAATTTGTTGTTGCGCTATTTGAATCAGTTCGTGCCATATGGCACGCTTCTTTTGTTTTGTTTTCTTTTTGTACATGTACGCGTTTTGCTTGATATACTCATGAGATTTAAACCAATTTGTAGGCACTTGCAAAGTACAGTACTTTATAGGTACTGTTTTTTATCAACTACTTATTTTATTTACTACAGGGAGCACTGTTTTACTTGCAATCGAGTAAGTTTTTTAATTGACACACACACATGTAAACATATAGAAGCAAACCTATACAACTGGGATGCCCAAAGATTCTAAGAGATGGCGGGCCGGATGAAGGGCCTATGCGGGCCGGATGGTGGCCCGGGGGCCGTATGTTGGACAGGCCTGTACTAGAGTAACCCTGCCCGCGTTGCTGGACAATACAATAACATAAGTTTACGTCTTTGTATTAAAATTTAAATTTTCTAGAAAGAATAGACATTTTCCTGAAAAAGAAGTGCAAAATAATATAAATTTTTTAAAGTGAGAACATCAAAAAGAAAAAAATTTATTGCAGAGTTTGGTGGTAAACGATATTTTTAGTATTGCCATTTTCACAAAAAATGAATAAAGACGACGGCTTCCCAACACGTGAAAATGCAACATAAAGTTGACCGTGTGAAAAACAGAAATTCTAAATTTATTCCGCAAACTTGCAACGACTGGCCTTGAGCTTTATTAATAGTCATTGCAAAAGCCAAACGAACGGGAAACTGTAATCGTTGAAATTGAAATGGCATATCAGTGGGAATCATTGGGATGCGTGGTATTAAAACATCTTCGCCTTTGAATTTCCCATTTAAAATTGTTTCTCCAATTACATAATTCATTAATTTTTTGACCGCAAGTCTTGTTCCGTTGCATAATTTTGGTGGATTTATATTACGAAGCATAATGATTGTAGATCCGATTTTCAATTGTAAATTATGCGGTGGCATTCCATGCAAATCAAGAGAACTCAAAACTCAGTTGGGTAATGTACTACGTCTTCTTGATTCTTCAAAGTATCAACAGATTTGTATGTGATCAATTCACCATCTATTTGAGATTGAATGATGAAATTCAAATCATTGACATCCTTATTTTTTCCTGCCAATATAGCTCTTTCACTCAACCAAGCATGATTTTTGTATTGCTGTTGTATATTCAGGAAGACTTTTTCAATTAGTTTTTCTTTTGATTGTGTGAATATGCAAAAATCTCTCGGAATTGTAATGAAACCATCATTATCAATTGGCATTTTACCATCACCCATTAAAAGCAATTGCTTTGAAAATGTTGCAGCTGATTGATCATTTTGCAATTGCACACGAACATTGGTGGTGAGTCTTAACGTTTTAACGTATCTCCATAGATTTTATAGCTTCAAACACGCATTTATTTCATCAGCTGGTGTTGATTTTGAGATAACAGGTAGTGTGTTGAAGTCAGCTCCTTGGTACATAAACCAAGAGCTTGTTGAAATGTTATAGGTCACTTGAAACCGTATAACTGTAATAGAGAACACTTAGGCAGTTAAGCTCAAATGTTGAAGATAGCTCCTTGGTACATAAACCAAGAACTTGTTGAAATGTTATAGGTGACTTGAAACCGTATAACTTTAATTGAGAACACTTAGGCAGTTAAGGTGATTCTGATTCTTTATTGGAATTGTACTATTATTTATATCAATTTTATGCTGATTGGTTTAAATATAATTAACAATAAAGTGACGGACAAAACTGCACCGTTGTCAATAATCAAACACGAGCCAACATCATTATATCATTCCCATACATAATTTAGCGTACATTGCAACAAAGTGAAATATGATCGCCTAAGTCAATGCACTGGGCAGCTACTTTGAAGGGAATGAGTTCAACAAGCAAGTGTTGGCCTTGATAATATGAACTTTGGTTTTGCGTGTGCTGGTTTCTGTCAATGGTGCATTTTCGCTGTACTGATAAAAAATAAACATAAAGTGCAATTGTTGATCTGTTCAGTGTGACTGAACATTCTGCCGGGCGTTGAGTATTTGCTCAATTTTGGATTATATGTGAACAGTGAAAGATGATTCATTTGTTTGCTGTCGCTGACGTGGTTGAGGTGTGGGGATAGTCGGAGCACTGCGCTTACTTTTTAATTTCAGTATTATGATGAGAAGAAACGTGGAAATGATGAGTGCGGAGTAGCTTACCGCATGATGATGCTGGCTGTTGGACTGTATTAAATTTGGTAGATTGGTGAATTCTTCACTTGCCAGTTGGTTTTGGAGTATGGTGAGTTGTTCCAATTTGGTGTCAAATTTGGTGTATGTTGTATTGAAAATCCGTTTTCTTTCCTCAGATGTATTGATGTTTTGGATGACCGTGAATCTGGCGTATGATGTATGTATGGTGCTAGACGATTAATGAATGGTGACTAGGTTTCCCTTTATTACACAGTTATGCTTTATTATTAATATGCCGGTTCCTGATAGTATTAATTGAGTCAGATTTGTGCCACAGACTGCTGATATTTCATAGTCTGACGTAGTTGAAAATATCCATTGATTTCTGCGATGCATTTGTATCCATGCCAGGGTTCCTTGAAGTTGTGTCAGTCTGCATTGCGTAGTATTCTTGTCGTTGAGCATGTGAATTTCGCAGGAATGCATGGATGATTCCTTTCCAAATATGGGTTTCTTGTTATCGCAGATGTAGGTGTCTTCCTTAGATTTAAAACATGCTCTCAGATCGGTTGCACTCAGTGGAATGTACTCATCTCGATGAGCATTTACTGCTAAGAATTGTGCATCGGTTGCAATAGTGATCATAGTTTTGTTTTTGACCATAGGAATTGGGATGAGATTAAAAAGATCAAAGGATTGTTGATCGATTAATGGCAGCTTAATTTCGAAGATGACCTCATTCTTGGTTATTGCTCCCTCCGCTTTCATGATTTTGTAGAACTTCACCAAATTATCTTGTTCTATGGGCAGAAGTCGTGATGGAGGAAGATGGGCCTTAATAATGTTGATTTCATTCTTCAGTTGTTGAGGCGTGATTAGTAACGGACTGATTTTTCCATGGTGGGTGTCAGTGAGTACACTTATTACTTCTGCCTGTACCCGCTGTAAATTGATTGCCATCAGTGTTAATTGGTTTGAAAGTGGTGCAAAGAGTTGGGAGAATTTGATTTGTTCTCCTTCAATTTCCATTTGTTTCATCATAGAGTTCATCTTCTGCTGCAGATCTACGATATTTGATTTTGTTGTAAGCGCATTGTGTTTGATGACATTTATGGTGGAATCAATGATAGAGGTTTGGTTTTTAAGAAGCCTTATAGTGTGAGCTTCGTCTGTCTTAACGTTGTTGATTATTTCCGACATCTGTTCCGCATAGTCAGAGTTCAGAACACCGAACAAGGTACGAGCGACATTTCCAACGATATTGAGGGCTGCTCTCCTTGGACGACTAGTCGAGAGCAGAGCCCTGTCTTGTAGTCTTGAGCACAGACGTTGAAGGGTCGCTACCCCAGACGAGAATATTTTCATTTCTTCCCAGAATGGATTCAAATCGTAGTAGACCACCAATTTCCATTCCGCTGTGACAATCCTTGTTATGCCAATTCCTTCAAAGTATATTCCAGGATTTGTACCAAAATTTTGCACCTGAATAGTATTGCTCAGTACTGCAGGAAGTAACAGTAGGGATAGAAGGAATGTTACGAGAATGGTATTGTTAGTTGGCTTCCGTCGCTTTCTGGGTATGTCATTTAAATTATCCTCAGAAGTTAATGATATCTGTTGTTGCTCAGGCTGCGCATCTTGTAATGAATCTCGATTTATGTCTGGGCATTCAGAAACCTTCTCACTAAACAGTGGTGCAAGTCTGTGAATCGGACGTTTCCACAGACCTGTTGATGTTTTTACGTCTACCACTCGCACCATTCCGTCGTTTCCCTTGTAGACTCGTTGTATTCTTCCAAGTGGCCATTATAAGGTGGGCACATTATCTTCCTTGATAATAACCATTTGTCCTTTCCGGATATTTTGTGATTGGTCCTTCCACTTATGTTTTTGCTGTAGTTGATTGAGGTATTCACGGGACCAACGATCCCAGAATTCATGCTTGAGTTGTGTCACCATTTTCCATCTTGTTGGCATGGAAATCTTGAAACTTGGCGTGCCTCTGTCTATTTGTGCAGTCAATGGTCCTCCAATAAGAAAATGTCCCGGTGTTAATGCTATTAAATCGTTTGGATCTGTTGATATTGGAGTTAACGGTCGAGAGTTAAGGATTGATTCTATTTCGATGACAACGGTTTCAAGCTCTTCATATGTGAGCGAGGCTGTTGAAACGCTCCGAAGCAATAGATGTTTCGCTGGTTTGACCGCAGCCTCCCATAAGCCCCCAAAGTGTGGAGCTCTAGGGGGTATGAATTTGAAATTTATTCCACGATCACTGCAAGTTTTAATGATTTTCTCCCGAGAGTCGTTGGCAAAAATGGAGTCGTTTAGCTCTTCTAGTTTATTTTTAGCTCCGACAAAATTGGTTGCAATGTCCGAGTATATGTTATCACATCGACCACGACGAGACGTAAAACGTTTTAGTGATCCAATGAAGGCTTCGGTAGTTAAATCGCTGACTACCTCTAAATGAACTCCCTTTGTGGCAAAGCAGCAGAAGACGGCGATGAAAACCTTATGTGGTTTTTTTCCACGGATCTTGTAGTGTACCCAGAAGGGTCCACAATAATCGACACCGGCGTTGACGAATGGTCGTGCTTGAGTGACTCTGGTTGAAGGCAGGTTTCCCATCACTTGCTTGTATAGCTTCGGCCTGGCTCTGGTGCAGCGAATGCATTTTTGCACAATATTTCGTGCCATTGTCTTTCCTTTTATGACCCAAAATCGCTGCCTAGATGCTGCTAACAGGGTCTGTGGACCACAATGCAAATTACTTTCATGTATCATGGCAAGTATAATTTTTGAAATTGGGTCATTGTATGGAAGCAGCATTGGATGTTTAGCATCATATGATAAAGTTGATGCAGCTAATCGCCCACCAACTCGTAGCACGCCATTGTCGTCTATGAAAGGGGATAAGCTGCTGAGTGGGCTGGCTCTGTCGATTCCATTGTGTTTTCTTAATTGTTTGATTTCATGCTCGAACTCAGAGGCTTGTATGGTTCTTACTATGATCGTTATGATGCGTCCAACTCCCCAGAAGTTAACGATTTCTGTGATGAACGTTTATCTCGTGACAGTTTTAGATTTTTAATGAATCTTAGAAATGAGTTACCATGCTTCACGGTGTAAATGATATCTTCTAGTCCTGTGCAGGTGGTTGTGGTTGCCACAATCGGAGCCTTGTGTTTTTGTTCTAAGTCCGTTGGAATGTGGTGTTCCCTTAAAAATGGTTGCGGCCAGTGTGATTCCATTCCATGTAGAAAGATGGGCCCATAGAACCATATATTGCAAGTCATGAGTTTATTTGGCTGAAGCCCTCGAGAGATGACGTCTGCAGGATTGTCCTTGGAGGATACATGGCGCCACTGGTGAGCGCTAGAGAGTTTCTGGATTGTGTTTACTCTGTTAGCTACAAATGTTCGCAAGGATGATGATGACGAATTTATCCAAGATAATACAATTTCCGAGTCTGACCAGAAATGAGAAGTGTTGTTGGCTAAGTGTAAATCCCGTTTTACTCTTGATTCTAGCTCGACTCCTAACACTGCTGCACATAATTCTAAACGAGGCAACGTTTGTTCCTTGAGAGGTGCGACACGTGATTTGGCACACAAAAGTCTAACAATTATTCTGTTATCTTGAAGCCTCGATCGTAGATAAACTGCAGCGCCATATGCCTTCTCGGAGGCATCTACGAACGTATGAATCTCTGTCGTTATCGGTTTCTGACCGTTGAAAACGTGCCTGGAGATACGTGTGTCGTTTAATTCCTTTAAGTTTCAACGGAAAGTAGTCCATTTTGTCTGCATTTCTGCTGGTAGATGTTCATCCCAAGATATCTGCAGTTGCCATAGTTGTTGGATAAATATTTTTGCCGTGATGACCACTGGACCTACGAGACCTAATGGATCAAATATTCTTGCTATGTCTGATATTATAGTGCGTTTTGTTATTGTTGTATTATCAGGTAACTCCGCCTTTATACAGAATAGATCAGATTTTGGCATCCAGGTTAGTCCTAATGTCTTGGTCGAGGAGTTTTCAAAGTCGAGATTAACTTCCTGATCCTCTGGAGATATACTATCTAGCAGCTGAGGATGATTGGCGCACCATTTCCGTAGTTTGAATCCTGAACCGTGGAGTAGTGTTGTCAATTGTTTCTGCATTTCGATAGCCGTGGATAGGCTGTCTGAGCCACTCACGCCATCATCGACATAGAAATCGTCACGTAATATTTGTGCGCCTAGTGGGAACCTTCCGATGTTTTTCTCTGCTAACTGTTGTAGGCACTTTGTGGCCAAATATGGTGCTGACGATGTTCCATAAGTTATTGTATTAAGCTGATAGTACCTGGGCTTGTTCTCATTTTCTCTCCACATGATCAACTGTAGCATTCTATCGGCTGGGTCGACTAGGATTTGTCGGTACATCTTTTCGATGTCTGTTGTGAAGACAAATTTTGGTAGTCGGAAGCGCAACAGTATTGAGAATAAATCACTTTGAACCGTTGGGCCAGTGTACATTATGTCATTTAGGGCTAGTCCAGATGCAGTTTTGGCTGATGCATCAAACACAACCCTCAGCTTTGTCGTAGTGCTTTCTGGCTTAAGCACGCTGTGATGAGGAATGAAGTAATGCGGGTGTAAAATGTTTTCGGGGTTGATTTCGCTCATGTGTCCTAACTTTTCATATTGCCTCATGAATTCGGCGTATTGTGCCTCTAATGGAGGGTTCCTTCCATACGTCGTTCTATTGCCAGGAATCTTTTATATGCATGATTTTTTTACTCTCCCAAGGTGCTTGGATCTTCGGAAAATGGTAGTCTTACTATGTATCGGCCTTATGTGTTTTTACGCACGGTTTGTATGAAATGAGTTTCGCATTGCCTTTCTGCGATCGGCAGATTATCATTGGCTTCCCTGGCGTCATCAAGCTTCCAAAATTGCATTATCAATTCGTTGGTTGATACTTCGTCCTCTCTGTAAACCGCGCAGGTTGCCGTGCTTGTCGACTCACCCTTGCTCTTTCCACCTATGATCCAGCCCAATGATGTATTTTGTAGCACTGGTAGATCAGTGGATAGTTGGATTTGGCCCGTTGCCATTAAACTGAAGTAGAACTCAGCACCCAGGAGAACATTTCCTGGTTGGTTAAATTCCGGGTCAGCTAATTGTATGTTTTCAGGAATCGACCATGATGAGACGTCTATTTGTTGAGCTGGTTGAGCTGGAATGATTGTTTGTAGTACAAAAGCCTCTAGTCTGGTTTCGAAATGGCCTCTTCTTGATTGTAGTTTCACGTTGACCCGTTAAGTTGCAGTCTTCACTCTTTGATCAATGCCTTCAATGCTTAACGCAGCCTTGGTTGGAGCAATAGTAAATTTCTTAATGAGTCGCTCAGTTACTAGGTTGATCTGAGACCCAGAATCCAAGATTGTCCTGAAAACACCAGATTGTCCGTTATTTGCTGTGATTTTGACTTTAGCTGTTGCTAATAAGACATGGCCCTGGCAGGCCGCCAAGGTGTTAACTGCAGCTAATGTTACCGAAGAATTGGTTGCAGTCAACTTAGTTTTGTACTGGATTGTTGATTTGATCTTGCTATTTGTTGGCTATTTGTTGGCGCTGGATCCTTCGATTCCAAATGTAACAATGAATTGTGCTTGGTGCAGCTCCGAGATTTGCAGTCTCGTAAAGTGTGATCATTTTTAAGGCAATTGAAACAGAGCCTTTGTTTTTTAGCCCAATTCAATCGATTTACCGCAGATAATTGCAGGAATCCCTTGCAATAGTACAGGGGGTGGTCCTTGCCCGAGCAATAGCTGCAAGTGGAAGCTGTTGCTACCGATGCTATAGCTCTTGATGCGTTTTGTCTTTCCCTCCCACCGAGAGCCTCTAAAGATTGAAACCGGTTTTCGAGGAAGTGCAGGAAGTCATCAATAGTTTGTAGCTGCTTAGGACTTTCCAATGATTGCTCATATAATATATGGCTTTGGCGATCTAGTTTTTTGATGAGAAGATGTAGCACCAATGGATCCCAAGATAACGTTGATACGCCTAGGTTTTCGAGCGCCAGCAGACTTTCGCGTACAGCATCGTGGAGATTTTTTATAGTTGTCGACGATGCTGTGTCAGATGAGAGACTTGGATGTCCTAGTATTCGCTGAATCAAAGTGGAAGTCAGCACTCTCTTGTTGTTGTACCTCTCCTGGAGCAATTTCCATGCTGTTTCATAATTGTATTGAGTCAATGTGAGATGCCTGATTACCCGCTCAGCTTCTCCCGCCAAATTGGCTTTCAGGTACCACATTTTTTGAACTGGTGAAATTGGCGATTTATGAACCATTTCTGTAAATATGTCGTAGAATTGGTTCCATTTTAAGTAATCACCATCAAATTTGGGTATGGTGATTTGTGGTAACCGGATGGCTTGTTGTTCAACTACTTCTGGAAGTTCCCTTTTTCCTGATTTTGTGGAAAGCTCTATTAGCCGGCAATGTACCTGGTGTTCCATCTCGAGATAGGCATTGAAATCGTAGCCCTCCTCTTCCGGTGCTGGGGACTCTTCCCATACTTTGAAGTTTGTGGTTTCAATTTCGTTCCACAATCTTTTAAGTCGCGCAATGTTTTCTTCAAAGAATTGGCGTGATTGGTCCTCAGCGATTGTTGAGATTCCAGAAAGAAGTCGTTGTAGTGACATCATTAATGCGTGCTGTTTACGCAAAGTGCTTGCTATGGTGCCTTCTGTCTTGGATGAACCGCCTGAAGATTTTCGTGATTGGTATTTGACTGGTCCTGATCCAAGTGCTTCGTGTTGTTTAGTGTTGCTGATCCCAGGTTGCTGTGCTGAGTCCGCTGGTGTCTTAGCAGGACAGGTGCTTCGAGTTTTTGTATTTCGTCATTGAAGAGCTGCACATGGGCACTGACTATTTTGTTGATTTGTTCGTAATAGGCCGATGCGAAGTATTCATGATTCAAGGGCTGATCAGTTAATATCCTCAGGTTGCTATCTTTTCCTTCAAAGTTGTCCCATGCAGTGTTCAGGCGCCACAAGCGATCCTTGAAATATGTAGCGGTTGTCTTCCTGTCAGCTGGGTCCTTTCTGAAATTCTTAATGCTTCCTTGAATTTCCTCCCCAGTTTCTTTCTGGAGTGCCACTAGCTCGCCGAAGGTAGTCATGATGTCAGATGATTGACGTTGTTCAATTGAATTGTCGGGGTCACCAAATATTGAAGTCAGCTCCTTGGTACATAAACCAAGAGCTTGTTGAAATGTTATAGGTCACTTGAAACCGTATAACTGTAATAGAGAACACTTAGGCAGTTAAGCTCAAATGTTGAAGATAGCTCCTTGGTACATAAACCAAGAACTTGTTGAAATGTTATAGGTGACTTGAAACCGTATAACTTTAATTGAGAACAGTTAAGGTGATTCTGATTCTTTATTGGAATTGTACAATTATTTATATCAATTTTATGCTGATTGGTTTAAATATAATTAACAATAAAGTGACGGACAAAACTGCACCGTTGTCAATAATCAAACACGAGCCAACATCATTATATCATTCCCATACATAATTTAGCGCACATTGCAACCAAGTGAAATATGATCGCCTAAGTCAATGCACTGGGCAGCTACTTTGAAGGGAATGAGTTCAACAAGCAAGTGTTGGCCTTGATAATATGAAATTTTGGTTGTGCGTGTGCTGGTTTCTGTCAATGGTGCATTTTCGCTGTACTGATAAAAAATAAACATAAAGTGCAATTGTTGATCTGTTCAGTGTGACTGAACATTCTGCCGGGCGTTGAGTATTTGCTCAATTTTGGATTATATGTGAACAGTGAAAGATGATTCATTTTTTGCTTTCGCTGACGTGGTTGAGGTGTGGGGATAGTCGGAGCACTGCGCTTACTTTTTAATTTCAGTATTATGATGAGAAGAAACGTGGAAATGATGAGTGCGGAGTAGCTTACCGCATGATGATGCTGGCTGTTGGACTGTATTAAATTTGGTAGATTGGTGAATTCTTCACTTGCCAGTTGGTTTTGGAGTATGGTGAGTTGTTCCAATTTGGTGTCAAATTTGGTGTATGTTGTATTGAAAATCCGTTTTCTTTCCTCAGATGTATTGATGTTTTGGATGACCGTGAATCTGGCGTATGATGTATGTATGGTGCTAGACGATTAATGAATGGTGACTAGGTTTCCCTTTATTACACAGTTATGCTTTATTATTAATATGCCGGTTCCTGATAGTATTAATTGAGTCAGATTTGTGCCACAGACTGCTGATATTTCATAGTCTGACGTAGTTGAAAATATCCATTGATTTCTGCGATGCATTTGTATCCATGCCAGGGTTCCTTGAAGTTGTGTCAGTCTGCATTGCGTAGTATTCTTGTCGTTGAGCATGTGAGTTTCGCAGGAATGCATGGATGATTCCTTTCCAAATATGGGTTTCTTGTTATCGCAGATGTAGGTGTCTTCCTTAGATTTAAAACATGCTCTCAGATCGGTTGCACTCAGTGGAATGTACTCATCTCGATGAGCATTTACTGCTAAGAATTGTGCATCGGTTGCAATAGTGATCATAGTTTGTTTTTGACCATAGGAATTGGGATGAGATTAAAAAGATCAAAGGATTGTTGATCGATTAATGGCAGCTTAATTTCGAAGATGACCTCATTCTTGGTTATTGCTCCCTCCGCTTTCATGATTTTGTAGAACTTCACCAAATTATCTTGTTCTATGGGCAGAAGTCGTGATGGAGGAAGATGGGCCTTAATAATGTTGATTTCATTCTTCAGTTGTTGAGGCGTGATTAGTAACGGACTGATTTTTCCATGGTGGGTGTCAGTGAGTACACTTATTACTTCTGCCTGTACCCGCTGTAAATTGATTGCCATCAGTGTTAATTGGTTTGAAAGTGGTGCAAAGAGTTGGGAGAATTTGATTTGTTCTCCTTCAATTTCCATTTGTTTCATCATAGAGTTCATCTTCTGCTGCAGATCTACGATATTTGATTTTGTTGTAAGCGCATTGTGTTTGATGACATTTATGGTGGAATCAATGATAGAGGTTTGGTTTTTAAGAAGCCTTATAGTGTGAGCTTCGTCTGTCTTAACGTTGTTGATTATTTCCGACATCTGTTCCGCATAGTCAGAGTTCAGAACACCGAACAAGGTACGAGCGACATTTCCAACGATATTGAGGGCTGCTCTCCTTGGACGACTAGTCGAGAGCAGAGCCCTGTCTTGTAGTCTTGAGCACAGACGTTGAAGGGTCGCTACCCCAGACGAGAATATTTTCATTTCTTCCCAGAATGGATTCAAATCGTAGTAGACCACCAATTTCCATTCCGCTGTGACAATCCTTGTTATGCCAATTCCTTCAAAGTATATTCCAGGATTTGTACCAAAATTTTGCACCTGAATAGTATTGCCCAGTACTGCAGGAAGTAACAGTAGGGATAGAAGGAATGTTACGAGAATGGTATTGTTAGTTGGCTTCCGTCGCTTTCTGGGTATGTCATTTAAATTATCCTCAGAAGTTAATGATATCTGTTGTTGCTCAGGCTGCGCATCTTGTAATGAATCTAGATTTATGTCTGGGCATTCAGAAACCTTCTCACTAAACAGTGGTGCAAGTCTGTGAATCGGACGTTTCCACACACCTGTTGATGTTTTTACGTCTACCACTCGCACCATTCCGTCGTTTCCCTTGTAGACTCGTTGTATTCTTCCAAGTGGCCATTATAAGGTGGGCACATTATCTTCCTTGATAATAACCATTTGTCCTTTCCGGATATTTTGTGATTGGTCCTTCCACTTATGTTTTTGCTGTAGTTGATTGAGGTATTCACGGGACCAACGATCCCAGAATTCATGCTTGAGTTGTGTCACCAATTTCCATCTTGTTGGCATGGAAATCTTGAAACTTGGCGTGCCTCTGTCTATTTGTGCAGTCAATGGTTCTCCAATAAGAAAATGTCCCGGTGTTAATGCTATTAAATCGTTTGGATCTGTTGATATTGGAGTTAACGGTCGAGAGTTAAGGATTGCTTCTATTTCGATGACAACGGTTTCAAGCTCTTCATATGTGAGCGAGGCTGTTGAAACGCTCCGAGGCAATAGATGTTTCGCTGGTTTGACCGCAGCCTCCCATAAGCCCCCAAAGTGTGGAGCTCTAGGGGGTATGAATTTGAAATTTATTCCACGATCACTGCAAGTTTTAATGATTTTCTCCCGAGAGTCGTTGGCAAAAATGGAGTCGTTTAGCTCTTCTAGTTTATTTTTAGCTCCGACAAAATTGGTTGCAATGTCCGAGTATATGTTATCACATCGACCACGACGAGACGTAAAACGTTTTAGTGATCCAATGAAGGCTTCGGTAGTTAAATCGCTGACTACCTCTAAATGAACTCCCTTTGTGGCAAAGCAGCAGAAGACGGCGATGAAAACCTTATGTGGTTTTTTTCCACGGATCTTGTAGTGTACCCAGAAGGGTCCACAATAATCGACACCGGCGTTGACGAATGGTCGTGCTTGAGTGACTCTGGTTGAAGGCAGGTTTCCCATCACTTGCTTGTATAGCTTCGGCCTGGCTCTGGTGCAGCGAATGCATTTTTGCACAATATTTCGTGCCATTGTCTTTCCTTTTATGACCCAAAATCGCTGCCTAGATGCTGCTAACAGGGTCTGTGGACCACAATGCAAATTACTTTCATGTATCATGGCAAGTATAATTTTTGAAATTGGGTCATTGTATGGAAGCAGCATTGGATGTTTAGCATCATATGATAAAGTTGATGCAGCTAATCGCCCACCAACTCGTAGCACGCCATTGTCGTCTATGAAAGGGGATAAGCTGCTGAGTGGGCTGGCTCTGTCGATTCCATTGTGTTTTCTTAATTGTTTGATTTCATGCTCGAACTCAGAGGCTTGTATGGTTCTTACTATGATCGTTATGATGCGTCCAACTCCCCAGAAGTTAACGATTTCTGTGATGAACGTTTATCTCGTGACAGTTTTAGATTTTTAATGAATCTTAGAAATGAGTTACCATGCTTCACGGTGTAAATGATATCTTCTAGTCCTGTGCAGGTGGTTGTGGTTGCCACAATCGGAGCCTTGTGTTTTTGTTCTAAGTCCGTTGGAATGTGGTGTTCCCTTAAAAATGGTTGCGGCCAGTGTGATTCCATTCCATGTAGAAAGATGGGCCCATAGAACCATATATTGCAAGTCATGAGTTTATTTGGCTGAAGCCCTCGAGAGATGACGTCTGCAGGATTGTCCTTGGAGGATACATGGCGCCACTGGTGAGCGCTAGAGAGTTTCTGGATTGTGTTTACTCTGTTAGCTACAAATGTTCGCAAGGATGATGATGACGAATTTATCCAAGATAATACAATTTCCGAGTCTGACCAGAAATGAGAAGTGTTGTTGGCTAAGTGTAAATCCCGTTTTACTCTTGATTCTAGCTCGACTCCTAACACTGCTGCACATAATTCTAAACGAGGCAACGTTTGTTCCTTGAGAGGTGCGACACGTGATTTGGCACACAAAAGTCTAACAATTATTCTGTTATCTTGAAGCCTCGATCGTAGATAAACTGCAGCGCCATATGCCTTCTCGGAGGCATCTACGAACGTATGAATCTCTGTCGTTATCGGTTTCTGACCGTTGAAAACGTGCCTGGAGATACGTGTGTCGTTTAATTCCTTTAAGTTTCAACGGAAAGTAGTCCATTTTGTCTGCATTTCTGCTGGTAGATGTTCATCCCAAGATATCTGCAGTTGCCATAGTTGTTGGATAAATATTTTTGCCGTGATGACCACTGGACCTACGAGACCTAATGGATCAAATATTCTTGCTATGTCTGATATTATAGTGCGTTTTGTTATTGTTGTATTATCAGGTAACTCCGCCTTTATACAGAATAGATCAGATTTTGGCATCCAGGTTAGTCCTAATGTCTTGGTCGAGGAGTTTTCAAAGTCGAGATTAACTTCCTGATCCTCTGGAGATATACTATCTAGCAGCTGAGGATGATTGGCGCACCATTTCCGTAGTTTGAATCCTGAACCGTGGAGTAGTGTTGTCAATTGTTTCTGCATTTCGATAGCCGTGGATAGGCTGTCTGAGCCACTCACGCCATCATCGACATAGAAATCGTCACGTAATATTTGTGCGCCTAGTGGGAACCTTCCGATGTTTTTCTCTGCTAACTGTTGTAGGCACTTTGTGGCCAAATATGGTGCTGACGATGTTCCATAAGTTATTGTATTAAGCTGATAGTACCTGGGCTTGTTCTCATTTTCTCTCCACATGATCAACTGTAGCATTCTATCGGCTGGGTCGACTAGGATTTGTCGGTACATCTTTTCGATGTCTGTTGTGAAGACAAATTTTGGTAGTCGGAAGCGCAACAGTATTGAGAATAAATCACTTTGAACCGTTGGGCCAGTGTACATTATGTCATTTAGGGCTAGTCCAGATGCAGTTTTGGCTGATGCATCAAACACAACCCTCAGCTTTGTCGTAGTGCTTTCTGGCTTAAGCACGCTGTGATGAGGAATGAAGTAATGCGGGTGTAAAATGTTTTCGGGGTTGATTTCGCTCATGTGTCCTAACTTTTCATATTGCCTCATGAATTCGGCGTATTGTGCCTCTAATGGAGGGTTCCTTCCATACGTCGTTCTATTGCCAGGAATCTTTTATATGCATGATTTTTTTACTCTCCCAAGGTGCTTGGATCTTCGGAAAATGGTAGTCTTACTATGTATCGGCCTTATGTGTTTTTACGCACGGTTTGTATGAAATGAGTTTCGCATTGCCTTTCTGCGATCGGCAGATTATCATTGGCTTCCCTGGCGTCATCAAGCTTCCAAAATTGCATTATCAATTCGTTGGTTGATACTTCGTCCTCTCTGTAAACCGCGCAGGTTGCCGTGCTTGTCGACTCACCCTTGCTCTTTCCACCTATGATCCAGCCCAATGATGTATTTTGTAGCACTGGTAGATCAGTGGATAGTTGGATTTGGCCCGTTGCCATTAAACTGAAGTAGAACTCAGCACCCAGGAGAACATTTCCTGGTTGGTTAAATTCCGGGTCAGCTAATTGTATGTTTTCAGGAATCGACCATGATGAGACGTCTATTTGTTGAGCTGGTTGAGCTGGAATGATTGTTTGTAGTACAAAAGCCTCTAGTCTGGTTTCGAAATGGCCTCTTCTTGATTGTAGTTTCACGTTGACCCGTTAAGTTGCAGTACTACGCAATGCAGACTGAGACAACTTCAAGGAACCCTGGCATGGATACAAATGCATCACAGAAATCAATGGATATTTTCAACTACATCAGACTATGAAATATCAGCAGTCTGTGGCACAAATCTGACTCAATTAATACTATCAGGATCCGGCATATTAATAATAAAACCGAACTGTGTAATTAAGTGAAACCTAGTCACCATTCAAGGCTTCCATACATCGTCTAGCACCATACATACATCATACGCCAGATTCACGGTCATCCAAAACATCAATACATCTGAGGAAAGAAAACGGATTTTCAATACAACATACACCAAATTTGACACCAAATTGGAACAACTCACCATACTCCAAAACCAACTGGCAAGTGAAGAATTCACCAATCTACCAAATTTAATACAGTCCAACAGCCAGCATCATCATGCGGTAAGCTACTCCGCACTCATCATTTCCACGTTTCTTCTCATCATAATACTGAAATTAAAAAGTAAGCGCAGTGCTCCGACTATCCCCACACCTCAACCACGTCAGCGACAGCAAAAAATGAATCATCTTTCACTGTTCACATATAATCCAAAATTGAGCAAATACTCAACGCACGGCAGAATGTTCAGTCACACTGAACAGATCAACAATTGCACTTTATGTTTATTTTTTATCAGTACAGCGAAAATGCACCATTGACAGAAACCAGCACACGCACAACCAAAATTTCATATTATCAAGGCCAACACTTGCTTGTTGAACTCATTCCCTTCAAAGTAGCTGCCCAGTGCATTGACTTAGGCGATCATATTTCACTTGGTTGCAATGTGCGCTAAATTATGTATGGGAATGATATAATGATGTTGGCTCGTGTTTGATTATTGACAACGGTGCAGTTTTGTCCGTCACTTTATTGTTAATTATATTTAAACCAATCAGCATAAAATTGATATATTGAAATAATTGTACAATTCCAATAAAGAATCAGAATCACCTTAACTGTTCTCAATTAAAGTTATACGGTTTCAAGTCACCTATAACATTTCAACAAGTTCTTGGTTTATGTACCAAGGAGCTATCTTCAACATTTGAGCTTAACTGCCTAAGTGTTCTCTATTACAGTTATACGGTTTCAAGTGACCTATAACATTTCAACAAGCTCTTGGTTTATGTACCAAGGAGCTGACTTCAACATTTGGTGACCCCGACAATTCAATTGAACAACGTCAATCATCTGACATTTGGCTACCTTCGGCGATCTAGTGGCACTCCAGAAAGAAACTGGGGAGGAAATTCAAGGAATCATTAAGAATTTCAGAAAGGACCCAGCTGACAGGAAGACAACCGCTACATATTTCAAGGATCGCTTGTGGCGCCTGAACACTGCATGGGACAACTTTGAAGGAAAAGATAGCAAGCTGAGGATATTAACTGATCAGCCCTTGAATCATGAATACTTCGCATCGGCCTATTACGAACAAATCCACAAAATAGTCAGTGCCCATGTGCAGCTCTTCAATGACGAAATACAAAAACTCGAAGCACCTGTCCTGCTAAGACACCAGCGGACTCAGCACAGCAACCTGGGATCAGCAACACTAAACAACACGAAGCACTTGGATCAGGACCAGTCAAATACCAATCACGAAAATCTTCAGGCGGTTCATCCAAGACAGAAGGCACCATAGCAAGCACTTTGCGTAAACAGCACGCATTAATGATGTCACTACAACGACTTCTTTCTGGAATCTCAACAATCGCTGAGGACCAATCACGCCAATTCTTTGAAGAAAACATTGCGCGACTTAAAAGATTGTGGAACGAAATTGAAACCACAAACTTCAAAGTATGGGAAGAGTCCCCAGCACCGGAAGAGGAGGGCTACGATTTCAATGCCTATCTCGAGATGGAACACCAGGTACATTGCCGGCTAATAGAGCTTTCCACAAAATCAGGAAAAAGGGAACTTCCCGAAGTAGTTGAACAACAAGCTATCCGGTTACCACAAATCACCATACCCAAATTTGATGGTGATTACTTAAAATGGAACCAATTCTACGACATATTTACAGAAATGGTTCATAAATCGCCAATTTCACCAGTTCAAAAAATGTGGTACCTGAAAGCCAATTTGGCGGGAGAAGCTGAGCGGGTAATCAGGCATCTCACATTGACTCAATACAATTATGAAACAGCATGGAAATTGCTCCAGGAGAGGTACAACAACAAGAGAGTGCTGACTTCCACTTTGATTCAGCGAATACTAGGACATCCAAGTCTCTCATCTGACACAGCATCGTCGACAACTATAAAAAATCTCCACGATGCTGTACGCGAAAGTCTGCTGGCGCTCGAAAACCTAGGCGTATCAACGTTATCTTGGGATCCATTGGTGCTACATCTTCTCATCAAAAAACTAGATCGCCAAAGCCATATATTATATGAGCAATCATTGGAAAGTCCTAAGCAGCTACAAACTATTGATGACTTCCTGCACTTCCTCGAAAACCGGTTTCAATCTTTAGAGGCTCTCGGTGGGAGGGAAAGACAAAACGCATCAAGAGCTATAGCATCGGTAGCAACAGCTTCCACTTGCAGCTATTGCTCGGGCAAGGACCACCCCCTGTACTATTGCAAGGGATTCCTGCAATTATCTGCGGTAAATCGATTGAATTGGGCTAAAAAACAAAGGCTCTGTTTCAATTGCCTTAAAAATGATCACACTTTACGAGACTGCAAATCTCGGAGCTGCACCAAGCACAATTCATTGTTACATTTGGAATCGAAGGATCCAGCGCCAACAAATAGCCAACAAATAGCAAGATCAAATCAACAATCCAGTACAAAACTAAGTTGACTGCAACCAATTCTTCGGTAACATTAGCTGCAGTTAACACCTTGGCGGCCTGCCAGGGCCATGTCTTATTAGCAACAGCTAAAGTCAAAATCACAGCAAATAACGGACAATCTGGTGTTTTCAGGGCAATCTTGGATTCTGGGTCTCAGATCAACCTAGTAACTGAGCGACTCATTAAGAAATTTACTATTGCTCCAACCAAGGCTGCGTTAAGCATTGAAGGCATTGATCAAAGAGTGAAGACGGCAACTTAACGGGTCAACGTGAAACTACAATCAAGAAGAGGCCATTTCGAAACCAGACTAGAGGCTTTTGTACTACAAACAATCATTCCAGCTCAACCAGCTCAACAAATAGACGTCTCATCATGGTCGATTCCTGAAAACATACAATTAGCTGACCCGGAATTTAACCAACCAGGAAAAATCGATGTTCTCCTGGGTGCTGAGTTCTACTTCAGTTTAATGGCAACGGGCCAAATCCAACTATCCACTGATCTACCAGTGCTACAAAATACATCATTGGGCTGGATCATAGGTGGAAAGAGCAAGGGTGAGTCGACAAGCACGGCAACCTGCGCGGTTTACAGAGAGGACGAAGTATCAACCAACGAATTGATAATGCAATTTTGGAAGCTTGATGACGCCAGGGAAGCCAATGATAATCTGCCGATCGCAGAAAGGCAATGCGAAACTCATTTCATACAAACCGTGCTTAAAAACACATAAGGCCGATACATAGTAAGACTACCATTTTCCGAAGATCCAAGCACCTTGGGAGAGTAAAAAAATCATGCATATAAAAGATTCCTGGCAATAGAACGACGTATGGAAAGGAACCCTCCATTAGAGGCACAATACGCCGAATTCATGAGGCAATATGAAAAGTTAGGACACATGAGCGAAATCAACCCCGAAAACATTTTACACCCGCATTACTTCATTCCTCATCACAGCGTGCTTAAGCCAGAAAGCACTACGACAAAGCTGAGGGTTGTGTTTGATGCATCAGCCAAAACTGCATCTGGACTAGCCCTAAATGACATAATGTACACTGGCCCAACGGTTCAAAGTGATTTATTCTCAATACTGTTGTGCTTCCGACTACCAAAATTTATCTTCACAACAGACATCGAAAAGATGTACCGACAAATCCTAGTCGACCCAGCCGATAGAATGCTACAGTTGATCATGTGGAGAGAAAATGAGAACAAGCCCAGGTACTATCAGCTTAATACAATAACTTATGGAACATCGTCAGCACCATATTTGGCCACAAAGTGCCTACAACAGTTAGCAGAGAAAAACATCGGAAGGTTCCCACTAGGCGCACAAATATTACGTGACGATTTCTATGTCGATGATGGCGTGAGTGGCTCAGACAGCCTATCCACGGCTATCGAAATGCAGAAACAATTGACAACACTACTCCACGGTTCAGGATTCAAACTACGGAAATGGTGCGCCAATCATCCTCAGCTGCTAGATAGTATATCTCCAGAGGATCAGGAAGTTAATCTCGACTTTGAAAACTCCTCGACCAAGACATTAGGACTAACCTGGATGCCAAAATCTGATCTATTCTGTATAAAGGCGGAGTTACCTGATAATACAACAATAACAAAACGCACTATAATATCAGACATAGCAAGAATATTTGATCCATTAGGTCTCGTAGGTCCAGTGGTCATCACGGCAAAAATATTTATCCAACAACTATGGCAACTGCAGATATCTTGGGATGAACATCTACCAGCAGAAATGCAGACAAAATGGACTACTTTCCGTTGAAACTTAAAGGAATTAAACGACACACGTATCTCCAGGCACGTTTTCAACGGTCAGAAACCGATAACGACAGAGATTCATACGTTCGTAGATGCCTCCGAGAAGGCATATGGCGCTGCAGTTTATCTACGATCGAGGCTTCAAGATAACAGAATAATTGTTAGACTTTTGTGTGCCAAATCACGTGTCGCACCTCTCAAGGAACAAACGTTGCCTCGTTTAGAATTATGTGCAGCAGTGTTAGGAGTCGAGCTAGAATCAAGAGTAGAACGGTTTTTACACTTAGCCAACAACACTTCTCATTTCTGGTCAGACTCGGAAATTGTATTATCTTGGATAAATTCGTCATCATCATCCTTGCGAACATTTGTAGCTAACAGAGTAAACACAATCCAGAAACTCTCTAGCGCTCACCAGTGGCGCCATGTATCCTCCAAGGACAATCCTGCAGACGTCATCTCTCGAGGGCTTCAGCCAAATAAACTCATGACTTGCAATATATGGTTCTATGGGCCCATCTTTCTACATGGAATGGAATCACACTGGCCGCAACCATTTTTAAGGGAACACCACATTCCAACGGACTTAGAACAAAAACACAAGGCTCCGATTGTGGCAACCACAACCACCTGCACAGGACTAGAAGATATCATTTACAACGTGAAGCATGGTAACTCATTTCTAAGATTCATTAAAAATCTAAAACTGTCACGAGATAAACGTTCATCACAGAAATCGTTAACTTCTGGGGAGTTGGACGCATCATAACGATCATAGTAAGAACCATACAAGCCTCTGAGTTCGAGCATGAAATCAAACAATTAAGAAAACACAATGGAATCGACAGAGCCAGCCCACTCAGCAGCTTATCCCCTTTCATAGACGACAATGGCGTGCTACGAGTTGGTGGGCGATTAGCTGCATCAACTTTATCATATGATGCTAAACATCCAATGCTGCTTCCATACAATGACCCAATTTCAAAAATTATACTTGCCATGATACATGAAAGTAATTTGCATTGTGGTCCACAGACCCTGTTAGCAGCATCTAGGCAGCGATTTTGGGTCATAAAAGGAAAGACAATGGCACGAAATATTGTGCAAAAATGCATTCGCTGCACCAGAGCCAGGCCGAAGCTATACAAGCAAGTGATGGGAAACCTGCCTTCAACCAGAGTCACTCAAGCACGACCATTCGTCAACGCCGGTGTCGATTATTGTGGACCCTTCTGGGTACACTACAAGATCCGTGGAAAAAAACCACATAAGGTTTTCATCGCCGTCTTCTGCTGCTTTGCCACAAAGGGAGTTCATTTAGAGGTAGTCAGCGATTTAACTACCGAAGCCTTCATTGGATCACTAAAACGTTTTACGTCTCGTCGTGGTCGATGTGATAACATATACTCGGACATTGCAACCAATTTTGTCGGAGCTAAAAATAAACTAGAAGAGCTAAACGACTCCATTTTTGCCAACGACTCTCGGGAGAAAATCATTAAAACTTGCAGTGATCGTGGAATAAATTTCAAATTCATACCCCCTAGAGCTCCACACTTTGGGGGCTTATGGGAGGCTGCGGTCAAACCAGCGAAACATCTATTGCTTCGGAGCGTCTCAACAGCCTCGCTCACATATGAAGAGCTTGAAACCGTTGTCATCGAAATAGAATCAATCCTTAACTCTCGACAGTTAACTCCAATATCAACAGATCCAAACGATTTAATAGCATTAACACCGGGACATTTTCTTATTGGAGGACCATTGACTGCACAAATAGACAGAGGCACGCCAAGTTTCAAGATTTCCATGCCAACAAGATGGAAATTGGTGACACAACTCAAGCATGAATTCTGGGATCGTTGGTCCCGTGAATACCTCAATCAACTACAGCAAAAACATAAGTGGAAGGACCAATCACAAAATATCCGGAAAGGACAAATGGTTATTATCAAGGAAGATAATGTGCCCACCTTATAATGGCCACTTGGAAGAATACAACGAGTCTACAAGGGAAACGACGGAATGGTGCGAGTGGTAGACGTAAAAACATCAACAGGTGTGTGGAAACGTCCGATTCACAGACTTGCACCACTGTTTAGTGAGAAGGTTTCTGAATGCCCAGACATAAATCGAGATTCATTACAAGATGCGCAGCCTGAGCAACAACAGATATCATTAACTTCTGAGGATAATTTAAATGACATACCCAGAAAGCGACGGAAACCAACTAACAATACCATTCTCGTAACATTCCTTCTATCCCTACTGTTACTTCCTGCAGTACTGGGCAATACTATTCAGGTTCAAAATTTTGGTACAAATCCTGGAATATACTTTGAAGGAATTGGCATAACAAGGATTGTCACAGCGGAATGGAAATTGGTGGTCTACTACGATTTGAATCCATTCTGGGAAGAAATGAAAATATTCTCGTCTGGGGTAGCGACCCTTCAACGTCTGTGCTCAAGACTACAACAAGATACTGCCTGCGACGTCCTGATTAAGAATTTTGACGACACAACAATGGAGCTTACTCAGGACAGGGCTCTGCTCTTGACTAGTCGTCCAAGGAGAGCAGCCCTCAATATCGTTGGAAATGTCGCTCGTACCTTGTTCGGTGTTCTGGACTCTGACTATGCGGAACAGATGTCGGAAATAATCAACAACGTTAAGACAGACGAAGCTCACACTATAAGGCTTCTTAAAAACCAAACCTCTATCATTGATTCCACCATAAATGTCATCAAACACAATGCGCTTACAACAAAATCAAATATCGTAGATCTGCAGCAGAAGATGAACTCTATGATGAAACAAATCGAAATTGAAGGAGAACAAATCAAATTCTCCCAACTCTTTGCACCACTTTCAAACCAATTAACACTGATGGCAATCAATTTACAGCGGGTACAGGCAGAAGTAATAAGTGTACTCACTGACACCCACCATGGAAAAATCAGTCCGTTACTAATCACGCCTCAACAACTGAAGAATGAAATCAACATTATTAAGGCCCATCTTCCTCCATCACGACTTCTGCCCATAGAACAAGATAATTTGGTGAAGTTCTACAAAATCATGAAAGCGGAGGGAGCAATAACCAAGAATGAGGTCATCTTCGAAATTAAGCTGCCATTAATCGATCAACAATCCTTTGATATTTTTAATCTCATCCCAATTCCTATGGTCAAAAACAAAACTATGATCACTATTGTAACCGATGCACAATTCTTAGCAGTAAATGCTCATCGAGATGAGTACATTCCACTGAGTGCAACCGATCTGAGAGCATGTTTTAAATCTAAGGAAGACACCTACATCTGCGATAACAAGAAACCCATATTTGGAAAGGAATCATCCATGCATTCCTGCGAAATTCACATGCTCAACGACAAGAATACTACGCAATGCAGACTGACACAACTTCAAGGAACCCTGGCATGGATACAAATGCATCACAGAAATCAATGGATATTTTCAACTACGTCAGACTATGAAATATCAGCAGTCTGTGGCACAAATCTGACTCAATTAATACTATCAGGAACCGGCATATTAATAATAAAGCATAACTGTGTAATTAAGGGAAACCTAGTCACCATTCATACATCGTCTAGCACCATACATACATCATACGCCAGATTCACGGTCATCCAAAACATCAATACATCTGAGGAAAGAAAACGGATTTTCAATACAACATACACCAAATTTGACACCAAATTGGAACAACTCACCATACTCCAAAACCAACTGGCAAGTGAAGAATTCACCAATCTACCAAATTTAATACAGTCCAACAGCCAGCATCATCATGCGGTAAGCTGCTCCGCACTCATCATTTCCACTATTCTTCTCATCATAATACTGAAATTAAAAAGTAAGCGCAGTGCTCCGACTATCCCCACACCTCAACCACGTCAGCGACAGCAAACAAATGAATCATCTTTCACTGTTCACATATAATCCAAAATTGAGCAAATACTCAACGCCCGGCAGAATGTTCAGTCACACTGAACAGATCAACAATTGCACTTTATGTTTATTTTTTATCAGTACAGCGAAAATGCACCATTGACAGAAACCAGCACACGCACAACCAAAATTTCATATTATCAAGGCCAACACTTGCTTGTTGAACTCATTCCCTTCAAAGTAGCTGCCCAGTGCATTGACTTAGGCGATCATATTTCACTTGGTTGCAATGTGCGCTAAATTATGTATGGGAATGATATAATGATGTTGGCTCGTGTTTGATTATTGACAACGGTGCAGTTTTGTCCGTCACTTTATTGTTAATTATATTTAAACCAATCAGCATAAAATTGATATATTGAAATAATTGTACAATTCCAATAAAGAATCAGAATCACCTTAACTGTTCTCAATTAAAGTTATACGGTTTCAAGTGACCTATAACATTTCAACAAGTTCTTGGTTTATGTACCAAGGAGCTATCTTCAACATTTGAGCTTAACTGCCTAAGTGTTCTCTATTACAGTTATACGGTTTCAAGTGACCTATAACATTTCAACAAGCTCTTGGTTTATGTACCAAGGAGCTGACTTCAACACACTACCTGTTATCTCAAAATCAACACCAGCTGATGAAATAAATGCGTGTTTGAAGCTATAAAATCTATGGAGATACGTTAAAACGTTAAGACTCACCACCAATGTTCGTGTGCAATTGCAAAATGATCAATCTGCTGCAACATTTTCAAAGCAATTGCTTTTAATGGGTGATGGTAAAATGCCAATTGATAATGATGGTTTCATTACAATTCCGAGAGATTTTTGCATATTCACACAATCAAAAGAAAAACTAATTGAAAAAGTCTTCCCAAATATACAACAGCAATACAAAAACCATGCTTGGTTGAGTGAAAGAGCTATATTGGCAGGAAAAAATAAGGATGTCAATGATTTGAATTTCATCATTCAATCTCAAATAGATGGTGAATTGATCACATACAAATCTGTTGATACTTTGAAGAATCAAGAAGACGTAGTACATTACCCAACTGAGTTTTGAGTTCTCTTGATTTGCATGGAATGCCACCGCATAATTTACAATTGAAAATCGGATCTACAATCATTATGCTTCGTAATATAAATCCACCAAAATTATGCAACGGAACAAGACTTGCGGTCAAAAAATTAATGAATTATGTAATTGGAGAAACAATTTTAAATGGGAAATTCAAAGGCGAAGATGTTTTAATACCACGCATCCCAATGATTCCCACTGATATGCCATTTCAATTTCAACGATTACAGTTTCCCGTTCGTTTGGCTTTTGCAATGACTATTAATAAAGCTCAAGGCCAGTCGTTGCAAGTTTGCGGAATAAATTTAGAATTTCTGTTTTTCACACGGTCAACTTTATGTTGCATTTTCACGTGTTGGGAAGCCGTCGTCTTTATTCATTTTTTGTGAAAATGGCAATACTAAAAATGTCGTTTACCACCAAACTCTGCAATAAATTTATTTCTTTTTGATGTTCTCTCTTCTCACTTTAAAAAATGTATATTATTTTGCACTTCTTTTTCAGGAAAATGTCTATTCTTTCTAGAAAATTTAATTTTTAATACAAAGACGTAAACGTATGTTATTGTATTGTCCAGCAACGCTGGCAGGGTTACTCTAGTATATATATATATATATATATATATATATATATATATATATATATATATATATATATATATATATATATATATATATATATATATATATATATATATATATATATATATATATATATATATATATATATATATATATATATATATATATATGTATATATATATATATATATATATATATATATATATATATATATATATATATATATATATATATATATATATACGAGTATATACTCATATATATATTTGTTTTTTTTTTTTACTGTATACTCTTATATTTATGTTCCACCTTAGATCCCCTCATGGGGCACCAAAATGTATATGATTAATATCAATGTGAGCTCAATGATTCTTTACTATATGTGAGTAAGTCGATAGTCGTCAATTCTGTGTATATGAAGATTATTTTTGTAACGAATTTATTGACAAGACAAGTTACAACAGTAGTTGCAATTGCGTATGTGGTTATGCCACCATAATAATTTTTCAGAAGAAGATCAAAAGAGGGGTAATAATGAGACAGAGTTGATTAGAGTGCAAGGTGGAATGAGACAGTACATGAACAGAATTTGACCAGTCAGTTCACCACCTGCAGTTAGCGTAGTTGTCTGGATGGACAGATTACAACTGCTGTAGACCCAGGTTCGATTCCTGGGAGGGTTCATAATTGGTGTGCTGTTGATTTCTGAGACATAATAAAAATGCTTGGGGAAAAATTGCCTTTCATTGAAAGATCACTGATGAGGACAAGTGGCGTGTCCGAAATAGCTATAAGATCTGCAAAAAAATGTTTCAATAATTCTTCTTCTTCTTCTGAAAAATTATTACGGTGGCATAACCACATACGCAATTGCAACTACTGTTGTAACTTGTCTTGTCAATAAATTCGTTACAAAAATAATCTTCATTCTTTATTATATTTTATAATAGTTTAATTTTACACTAATAGTTTGGCATAATACATTTTATGATATTTCAACTTTACACCAATATTTTATCTTAATCCGCGTCTTCTCGCACCAGTCACACTTTTACTCTGGTACCACTCGTGGCTAGTGACAGCAACAGAATATTATTCCGCACTGCCATTATTAGGATAGTGGGCTGTGCAGACGAAATTGTAAATGTCTGTTTACTTCTTTTTTATGTGCTTGTGGCAGTCTGTACTGCTTTAGTTTATTGGTGGTTGATCCACTCTAGTAGTTATTTCATGTTCAACGTCTGGTATGTACGTCAGCTGGTCTCCTTCCAACAAAAATATGTCATGATATGACGCACAAATTGTCTCTATTGAGTTCTTCTTATCCAAATTCATGTTTGGATCTAAGTTTAGTGATTCTAATACTTTCTCCATTCTTGTTCTTACGTCTAACTGCTTAACTTGATTAACCGATCCCAGACTCGGCCTTTTAAACATATCATAATTCGTAAATCGTTTAAAGTTTTTATCTACAATATAGTCCCTCTTTGAGGGGTTCAGTACAAAAGAACCATTGGAAATTTCGAGTTTACATGCAACGTAACCACTCTTGTCGATCTTGCACTAACCGCTTCCGAACTACTATTCTTAACGCTATTCACGTTTCCTTCCTGCCAAGATTTCAATGGAAGGGTAAGGATCCTATTCTTATTGTTATCATAACATGATAACTGCGCATCCCATATGGCGCGGCCCCAAACGTTATCGCGCCCAATTATCTCATCTGCCGGGACACATTCATTATCCAATTCCACTGCGTGCATTCTAAAACTCATACTCATAACCTAGCTGTGATTTAACCTAACTGACCCTAGTGTCCTGAAGCATTCTCACGTCCGTCTGATTAATCTCCACCCCTTTATATAAAACACTAGATTTTACGAGGCTGGTGTCCAATCCTGAGTCTACCAAAAGTACTAACTTTCCACTAGCTGCTGCCTTGCAGGGTATCACGATGAAGCCATCACCTATCCTGCTCACAATCAAACGACAACAATATCTTTGTGGTTACAAAATGGACTCCATGTACCGTAGTTATCCTTTACTGTTATATATTCCCTAAAACTTATCATGACTATCTTAACTATAAACTCCCGTACCGCGTTCGCGGCGATTGGCCTATACTTACTATCCTTATTAAATCTTAACTTAAGTACTGGAATCATAGCAGTTACCCAGACCAAAACGCAATCAAAAATTTTCTCCCGGAGGGACTCTTGCTCCTCCCTATCTTAAACCATAGTCCTGACATTACTCGGTACGTAGTATTGGGGAGCCTCTTGCTCCTCCGTCTCCTGGAGTGGTTCTTCCATTACTGGTCATGCGTACATTTGGACATATTCTTTCTTCCTTTCTTTCGGCTTTCCAGTCTACTGGCCTCGACTGGGACGCTGGAAGTTTCCCTAGTTTCCTTGTTGGAATTGTTTCTGCCTGCATTCCGCTGCTCGATGTTCCATTCGAACACATGAAAAGCATTTCAAACCCTGTGTGGTAGGAATAGCAAATTCCTCGCTTCATTTCCGGAACTCCAATTCGGACGCTGCTGATTAACGGATTTCTTCCTTGGTTAATTCCTTCTATTGAATTAACTCGGGGTCTACTGAAGTTACTCCTACTGTCCCTCCTGCGTGGATCCGGGTGCCTCGTAGCTGGCTGCCTCCTTCTCTGATTCCATTTTCTGTCCCCTTGGCACTGTCTACTTGCCTCATGACCATATGTTTTGCATTCCAAACAGTAGGGCGTGTTGTTGTATGTAAAGCACTCATCGCTTGCATGACCAAGTTTGTGGCAAAATGAGCAAAAAGATTATTTTTGTTGGAATCTCCCGCTCGGCAATCCTTCGTTCTTCTGTTGCGGAAAATGGCCCACAAACCTACCGACTCCCGTGTGTTCCGTTGTTGTACTGGATTTACCTCTGCAGGCGTATTAATCAAGCAGATTCCACTTGTTGTTGCTCGCTATTGGATAGCTATTTCAGCGGATGAGACCGTTTCAACTAACTGTGCCATACTCCTGTGCGTTAGATTAACATTATAATTTGCCAAGTCCCTATTTATTACGCCTGCCTTAAATACAGAAATCATCGCCCGTTCTACTTGAGCCTTGCATACTCCTGGAAACTGCCTGTTGGCTTCCGTCTCAGCAGTGTTCCCCAGAGATATAAGCCTTCGCTAGCTCACAAGCTTCTCCGGCATTTGTCTGCTTCCACAATTCCTAAACTTCTTCCCCCCTCGTACTCGCTTCGAACTGGTCAACTAGTTTCTCAGTAAACAGTTCTGCGTCTGACTACAGATTTTAGTTTATTCCATACAGATGAAAGTGAACTCATAGTTTACTGTTCTAGTTCCTCTAATCAACAAATAAATGTGTCTGCCCATTCGTTGACCAGGCTATTGATAAACTCTGCGTAGTTTTTCGCAAAGTATTTTCTTTCGCTGTACTTGACCGCGTGAGGTAACAACAACTCGTGATTCCTGTTGAACTGTTCCCAGATGTTGAAACTCTGTTATCCGCTTGCAGTGTCCTTCCGTAACTTGCCGTCTTTCCTAAAGTTACGAACCAATTTTTGGATTTTTTTGCTAATTTGTTGTTGTATCAGCAGCAACTTCTGCGCCTCCTTTGTCATTTCCAAAAGCCAAAACTGATGGTATATTCCCAAAATAATTTATAAAGGAAATCTAATTATTGTTTCATTCATTCCAATCTTATCATATTAATTTTATAAAGATTTTATTATATTAGTCATCTTTTGCTTATTGCAAGTATTTTTATACCCTTTACCTTTAAAAAAGGTGAATAGGGTATACTAACTTAGTGCTTTTGAGAGGGGTTGCAATTTCAAGAAGGAGGCGCGGTAGGTATGGACATATATATACAGATATGATCAGAATCACTTTCTAAGCAATTTTTATTTTGTCCGTCCGTCTGTCCGTCTGTCTGTCCGTCTGTCCGTCTGTGGCCACTTTTTTTCTACACCCTTACAGCTATCTTAATGAAATTTTGCAAAAGTATAGTCTGGACAAAGATACAGAAGCAGATTGCTATATGGGCCGATTTGGATAAAGACCACGCCTACCTCCCATATAAGGAACTTTTTTCACCTTTTTTAAAATGGCTATAACTTCCGTCCGATTGATGAAATCGTGACGCAATTTGGCAGTTATGGAGATGTGGGTCCTACTAAACACTCTGCAAGAAGTGGGCGGTATATATTAAGTGCCACGCCCACTATTAACAAATATTAATAACTTAAGTTCTGGTGGAGATTTACGAACGAAATTTTACTTGACGGAACATGTGGACATTATAAAGCTATCTGCATCAAATGGGGCTGATCAGGTAAAAGACACGCCCACTTTTGATCAAAGGAAGTTTCGGGTCTAAAATTAAAATTAGCCTACCTATGCTCGTATTGATGCCAGCGGAATAAAAATTGGCAGAAATATACATGGGGCCCATAATAGTGTGTGTGCCGAATATGGAGATCATAATACAACTGCCACAACCACAATTAGCCGAAAATCATTACTAGGTTCCTAATGAATATTTATAAGCGACATTTTACAGGAAGGTTGCGGGTACTAACATTAAACACCACAGAAAAAATTGGCGTGTTATTTCAACAGGCACGCTCACTATTGACATATTATTATAACTTGCGACCTATACACGATTTTTGGACGAAATTTTATATTAGTGGTTATATTGTCACTAGAAACCCATACACAAGAAATGGGGTCGATATAATCATTTCAATGATGATTTATGAAGAAAACATCCTCATTGTTGAACTTGCACGCTCAAGAAAAGGTAAAGGGTACTTTGAAGTCGGTCTAACCCGACTTCAGACTTCTGTACTCGTTTTTTATTAATTTAACAATTTATACAATTTTATTTACGCTAAAGTCTTTTTCCTGTTTGGGTTTATATGAAAGGAATTCTGTGTTCTTTTCAGCCAGAGTTTTTGTAATAGTTTTGTACCCGTCTTCTGACTGGTTGAAATTTAACCTCGCTATCTTTGAGGAATTTGAGCTGGTATTCATTCTTGGTAATGTTTTTTAGCAGTTCTAGTAACGGTTGAGCATTATTTACTCCCGAGACATAGATTGGAGGAGGTGTCGGGCCTCTTTGGTCCGTTTCTTGTGGACTAGTTCCGTCGATCTCAACTTCTGATAGTATCGCGAATCTATCTGATAGTATCGCGAATCTATTTGGCAAATCAAGCCTGTAGTCCCCTAGTTTTGACTGTTTTTGTGTATTTTGTGTTGTGTTTTCTGGGCTTGATCTAGCGCGTTTAGGGGTTTGGTTTGTTTTCACTACAGGAATTTGTACACGACATTTAGATCGGTTTGAATATTTCCTACTGGGTGTTTTATTGTGACTGCATCAATATATTTATCTGATGAGTGGGTTATTGTTGTTGAGTAAATTTTAGGAGTAAGTACACGGCTTTTCATTCATTTTGTGCATTTCCTAGTGGGTGCTTAATTTTGAGAGTGTTAATGCTGTTATGTGTTGAACGGGCAATTGCTGCTGAGCAAGATTCAGTAATTAGAGGTGGAGCCGAAGCTATAGTGAGTTTGCTTGCACATATTGAATTTGTGTACGAAAATGTTGAATTTGTTGTTGCATTTGATGAGGCTAGAGCTGTAATTATTTTGTTAGGGGTCGTTAGGGCATCAGAGAGATTGTTTTCGGAGGACAGGGCACCTTGCATATTTATACCATCAACCTTTTAGTTTTTTTGTGGAGAAGATCGCTCTCTGAGAGTGTCCGGCATAGATGGACCACTATTGGCTATCATAGGGAACGCACTCATGGGAGAGCCGGCTCTTTGATTTTCCATAACTGAAGCTATCTCATTTTTTGTGTATTCCTACGCTCGCTCTGTGGCGAGCGTAAAACACTTATTTGGGCGCACTTACCGCTTAATATATACTCGTATGTATGTTTATTGTTATTGTTTGTTTTGTGGCAATTTTGTTTTAACTTATTGTCACTATTTGTTTTTATTAAATGGCTCACTGCAACCACCAGTAAACACTGTTTATGAAAATATTCCAATTAAACATCCTGTTGCAATTTGACACTTTTTTTAAAGTTTTTTTTAGATTTGCAAGCAGAGTGAAAAGAAACCAGACCGCACCGTAAAAGAGCGAGATTTATCGACATTAACGTAGTATTAAAAGGGCTACACCACACAAAACCAACAGAAGAAATAAAAGAGGAAATAACTAGGTTGGAATTCGATGTTACAAACGTTTCAAATATAAAATAAAGAATTACTAAGCATCCGTTTGTCGATGTTTTATGTCAACTTAAAACAAAACAAAAATAATACAGACATTTATAAAATTGAACCAATTATGCACACAAAAATTAAATTCGATCCACCAAATAAAAAAGGGAAATAGCTCAGTGCACAAAATGTCAGAGGTATGGCCACACTAGAAATTATTGCAACCATACTCCTCGATGCGTTAAATGCGTTGGCAATCATGCAACGTCAGACTGCCCTAGTAAAGAAAAATCACAGGATGTGAAATGTGTGCTATGCGGAGGAAACCACCCGGCTAATTACAGAGGCTGTAATGTGTACAAAGAATTACAGCAAAAAACATTCCCCACGCTAAGGCAGAAAGTGTTTGAAAACACTAATTTTAACAAGGCCCCAGATTCCGAAAGACAACCAGGTTGCACATATGCTCAAATCGCCAAACAGAGCACGCAACAAGAGCAAACTGCAAACCAGCAAAGTGAAAATCAATTCGCCTCACATCGATCAAATGACATGAATGAATTAAAGAGTATGCTGAAAACCCTTATGGAACAAATGGGAACAATGCTCAATTTATTAACAACAGTGATCTCTAAACTGACTTAATGGAACAAAAACTTAAAATTGCAGTGTGGAATGCGAACGGGCTTTCTCGTCATAGTAATGAAGTCAAAACATTTATGGAACAGAACAACATTGACATAATGCTAATATCTGAGACACACTTCACAAGCAAAAGCTTCTTAAAAATAAATCAGTACAACATACGAGTATATCACACAAATCATCCAGCCGGAACAGCACGCGGTGGTACTGCTATCATCATTAAAAACAAAATAAAACACACAGTACAAGACAATTATGAAAAATCTCACATTCAAGCAACAAGCATAACAATACAGGACCAATATGGACCGCTAACCATAACATCAGTGTATTGCCCTCCGAGGTATTCCATTAAAAAAGAACAATATTACCATTTTTTTCAAACACTTGGTGTACGATTTTTAGCTGGTGGTGATTACAACGCTAAACACCAATTTTGGGGTTCTCTGACAATCAATCCGAAAGGAAGAAAGCTACTAATAACAATGCAAGAACACAACCTTATATACGTATGAACAGGTCAACCCACATACTGGCCATCTGCGGGTGTTCTCAGAAGCTGTGTTGAGATATCGTCGTCGCTGGATCTGTCATCAGACTACTCTCCTATTATTGCAACACTGAACTCGAAGGAAGAATGCACAATAAAACAACCCACACTACATACGAAACAAACAAACTGGTTGCATTTTAAGGAAATTGTAGATGACAATCTGTGCCTCAATATTTGTCTGAAGAGTGCTGAGGATATTGAGTTTGCCGTTGAAAATTTTAACAAAACTGTCCAATACGCTGCATGGAACTCTACTCCGGAGCCTAAAAATCAACTGAACAAGCATCCTTCCCATCCCGTCATTAGGGAGATGGTTCATAAAAAACGCAAACTAAGAAGGGCGTGGCAAAGTACCAGGCATCCGAAAGACAAAAATAATTTTAATAGAGCTACAAACAGCCTTAAGCGGTACTTGGCGCAGAAGCAAAATGAAGAAATACAGCACTACTTGTCCAATTTATCAGCAAAAGAGACCACAGATTACTCACTTTGGAAGGCGACAAAAAAGCTGAAGCAGCTAAGGTGAATGCAACTAAGTCCGAGTAACCTTCAGCTTAAAACGGAAGACTTGTCCATCAGTGATACTAAATAATTGTCAACTGCCCCAATCCGAAGACGTCAAATATTTAGGGCTACATCTTGATCGACGTCCGAGATGGCAGAAGCATATTCTTACGAAGAGAAAACAACTTGGAATCAATCTTATAGTGTCTTTTGGGGTATAAATCCCAGTTAGCGCTTGACAATAAACTGCACGCTCCTAAAACCCATATGGACATATGGTATACAGCTATGGGGTTCAGCGGCAAAAACTTATTACGCATGATAGTAAAGGCTCCATGGTTCGTCAGGAATGATATAATATGTCACGACCTAAACATCCCTACTGTCGATGAGGAAATATCAAGATACATAAATACCTGGAACAACTAAGTAAGCATCCTAATATACTAGCTTCAAATCTTCTGGAGAGGACAGGCACAACACGGCGACTAAAGCGAGCAACACCACTCAATTTATAATAAAAATTTTTTAATGCAATAGTTCTGAACTAACCTTATGGGAGATTAGGACTGGCCCCTCTTCCTCATGTTGATTTAAATAACTATTTAAAAAATTACTTTGTGTATTTATTTAGGTAGTTGTTTAATATTGTTATTTAATTTGATTATTGCCCCAAGGGGTAGAATGCAAATAAAACTGGAGTTTAAAAAAATTTTTTTTTTTTATTTTAAACTTAAAATAATCTCATCTTGATGTATCCGGTCGCTATTCCTCCAATAATCTTTAGGCAATCCAATCCAGTGTAACATTCATTTCTTAATTATTAATAAATATTTAACCCCCTACAAGCCAAATCAATTCATAAACTCAAAAAGCTTAGAATAAAAATTCAACATGCCGGTTTCATCCAACTAATATTTTTACTGATATCTTAATTTTCATTATAAATTAAACTAGCCTCATTAATTTTAAAAATAATTTTAATTAATTAATTATTTTAATTAATTTTAATAGAATGTAATGCCGAAGAGAAAAAAATATATTCAATTGCTCAAGTAAAGAGATTATACTTAATTAGATGCACAACTCCGAATACAAATTATTTATTTAATCTTATTGCACTTTCCTTCGTTTATTACTGTTTTGCAATAATTTTTTTCCGAAGAAGGCAATCGTTCTGACGAACTTCTCCACAGCTTTTCTTCATCAAAATCGTGAAAATTGAATATTGCATAATATGCAAATTTTTAACTAAGCATTTATGCGCGAATTGTAGTTTCTGAGCTAGCGGACAAAGTAAAATGCCGTGTATCTTCTGGTTGTAAAATTCAAGAGACAGTATTCTTAAAATCATAGAATTTAAATACTATTTACAGCTCGTCTTACTTGCTAAGGTAAACATATTTCTGGTGTTCCAATTACGCATTGGTTGATCGGTATCAGTCGGTCAAGCCAACTGACCTACTCAATATAAGAATGTCGATTGTGCATTCTATAGGCCAATATCAACCCAAAAGCGGAACTGTAATACCTTAAAAGTTTACATAATAGTTGGAACAATAATCAACGCACTCTAAAAGCATGTGCGTGAATATAACTTAAATGTTAACTACACAAAATGTGTAGTATCTGTTAGGACTGGGTGCTTTGAGTCAACTACACGCAGGTAGATTGATTCTGACTCACAACATACGATAGCGAGTATCCAATCGAATCCTAAGATTCGAAACGCTATTCGACACATCAGCGGCTATCGAAATAATTGCAAAACGGTTTAAGAGTTTTTCTAAGTTTTCTCGTATTGTAATGGCATCTAAAACAATGACATATGTAAGAAAAAACTGAAAAAAGATGCCCCGTCTATTTTCCAATCAGAAAATAATTTTAACCATAATGGGAAAATTCATTTTTGAATTTCAGGAAATTAATATAATGAGTAATTGGCATCTACTTGGGAGTACTTCGCAAATATTCTGTTATCCATTTAAAGAAAAAATGCAAGATTCTTTTGATTATGTTAAGTTCTCCTTGCTTAGTTGCTGATAATGTTTCCTTTTTGTTCACACGGTCTCTTCTGTAAGTGGTCTTGTTGACATATGACCGACTGGATACTTGGTCTGTTACTATACCTTTAGACCATAGCTTGTTAATATCAGGCATTATATGCATTAAAACTTCTTGTCTAATATCAAGATCTAGTAATTCCTTCGTCTTTTTGTCATAGTAGTACTTGCCATTTTTCCTTTCTATATAAATTTTTTGTGGCACATTTTCTATTATCTTTGGATCAAAATTACTGGAAATTGCTGGCAAGCCGCATCTTGCTTTTTTACACATCAGTCTTTGTACTGGGCTGTTTCCTATCTTGTTTGGTGTATTTCTCCAATGTAGTAGAGACCACCACATATCCTCGTTCCCTTCGGCAGCTTTAATAATTATTTTCTTTGCAATTTTATCTGCCGATTCTGCCTTACCATTTCGTTGTTGGTGATAGGGTGATGCGCTTGTGTATTTGAAGCCATATTTTGTTGCAAACTGTTTCATATCAGCACAAACAATATGTGTACCGTTATCAGAAATCTTATCTTTTCTGGCACACCGTATTTAACAAACTGCTATTTTAAAATATTTATTATTGAGTGAGGAGTAAAAGTGGGCAATTTGCAGCATTCAATAAAATCAGAGAAATGATCTACAATTATAAGCAGATTCTCTTGTTAGTTTTTGTATTTAACGAAGAATACATCCATAGAAACTATTTGCCATGCGTATATCGGTATATCATGCGAAATCATTGGTAGTTTTTGTTGAGAACTATTTTGCGCAGGCTGCGCATATTTGAACTTTCTCTTCTACTTGTTGGCACATCCCTGGCCAGAAAATATTTTCTTTTGCAAGTTTAATTGTGTTTTCAATGCCACTGTGACTAACATGCACTTTTTCAATCATTCCTTTCTGAAACTTTTTTTGAATTAAAATTTGATCTGAACGAAAAATCAAACCATTTTGGATTGTTAGTTCGCCTCTAAAATTAAAATAAACTTTTACTTCGTTACCGAAGTTTTTTATATATCTTGTCCAGCCACCTGATATATAGTTCATTAGTTCTTAGGGATTCGTCCTCGGCAGTTTCTCATCATATCTGCTCCGTACAATCACTGCTTATCTGTACAGCTTTTACCAGTTTTAGTTTGCAAATAGTATAGAATGCTTTTGATTCATTAGTTGGTGTGTTGCAAATAGCATAGATGTTACTTCGCATCATCTCGTTCTTGGAATCTTTATCGCTCAAGTTCACTGCTGCTTTCGACAAGGTATCAGCAATAAAATTTTTTTGGCACTGACAAACTTTATATCAAAAGTATATCGTTGTAGAATCATCATCGTTAATTGTAATCTCTTTGGAGCCTTTAAGAGAGGTTTTTTAAAAATGTTAATTAATGGGTTATGATCTGTTATTATTGAGCTGATCAAGCCGTAAACAAGCAAAAACTATTGCAAGCAACTCCAGATGTCTTGAAGCAAAAGCTACTGGCTTCTCGTTTTGGAGGACGGCAACACCTAATCCAATGAAATCGCAATGAACTTAAATTTTTTTTTTTAGAATATAATATTGAAGACTCTCAATTTCACATATAATATCTTTTAAGTTTCTAAACTCAGATTCAGCATCCTTCGACCACACACACTGAGTTTTTCTAAAAGTAATTTCCGAAGTTTAATATTTTCCATTTTTTAGTTTTAGTATAATAAGGCATAAGTAGTTGATCACACCTAAAAGTAAGACACCTTTATTTTGTGGCACTGGGAAATTGGCTATAGCCCCGATTTTTGTTGCATCTGGTTGACCAAAAATCTTAACTTAAGGTTTGCATAACGTTAACTTACTTTTGTTTAACTTGCAGTTTTGTTCACGGCAGCGTTCTAGAAGAGCCCTCAGATTTTTATTGCGATCACTCATAGCATCTGATATTGTATCACCGCATCCATAAACTAACATATCATCAGCCATGATTTCCACACCTTGTAGATCATGTGTTATTTCATATATTTTCATTTGAAACAACTCTGGTGCGGGTGCAATTCCAAGAGGCACTTGTTTCCATCGATATCTTCAAAAATGAGTTTACAGTGCCAAAACCCTTTCTTAGTGTCAATGATCGAAAATACTTTGCGTTACCAAGTTCTGGTAAGATTTCGTCTATTGTTGTAAATTGCAAGTTCGGCCTTTTCAAATCCTTATTAATTGGTATAGGGTCAATGCAAATTCAAAATGATACTGGCTTTTGAACAAGCAAAACGTTGCTAACCCAATCAGTATGTGAGTCCACTTTGACAACAATGTCTTCTTTAACAAAATTATCCAGTTCAACTTTAAATTTTTGGCTTAAAGCCACTAGAATGCGTCTTGGTTTCTGAATAACTGGCATAACTAAATAATCAAATTCTAAACCAACATAGCCCGGAAGTTTTACATAACCTTCGAAAACATTCTTGAACTGATGAACTATTCTCTCTGCATCTAATTTAAGAGTGTTGACTTCAAAATTGACTCAGTCAGAACCAAACTTTGAAGCAGAAACTAGTCGGCAGTACTTTATCAACCCCAGTGTCAAGCAAGCATTTTCTGAAAGCAGGAACCCATGTTCAACTTCAACATTATTGGAATATAATGTTGTATTTTTCCTTTATGACGACATTTAATCAAGACTTCACCATTGACCTTAATCTGAGCTCCACCAAAAGCTTTTAATTTGCAATGAGGTGGCTCCGAGCTTGGGTTTTTACGATTCAGCAAATGACTTAGGTCCTCTATACCAACAATTAATATGTCGTAATATGTTAATAAGTGTCACTCTCGTAGTTTCTGCCAGCAGAAAGCAGCTTATTTGGTTTATCAGATTTTATCTTTGAATAACAGCATTTGGCAAAATGACCCTTTTTCTATTCTTTATTCAAAGCAGGGCAACTACCACTTATGAAGCTGTGTTAGCCACCGCAAAATTTGTAAATTTTTTTTTTCATATCTCTCCTCTTTTGACATCAGTTTGTTTACCGATTTTTCACTTGTCAAAGTATTATATCTTTCTTCAGTGGATTCATTAATTTTACATTTTCTAATCACATCATCGAGGGTCAACTTGGCGGGATCTTGATTGATGATTTTTTAAGCCTCATCGCTCATACCAAAAATGATTCTATCACGGAGCTTCCTTTATTGCCCTTTGATGGAGTCCGTCAAAGTTACAATTATTTGCTATTTTACTTAGTCTTTGCCAAAAGTCATCAAAAGGCTCTTAATCTATTTGGTTGCACGTATGGAAAGACCATCTTTCTAATAGTATATGATTACTGACAGTAACACATGAGTCTATCTTTTTGAGCAAATGTCTCAGCTGAAACTTTATCATTATCGCCAACACCTAAATTATTAAACTTAAGCTTTGGTTCGTCGCCAACCATTGACCACAATATATTAACCTTCTTCGATCCATTTTCCGCAGACCATTTCACCATGCCTGTTGCCTGAGCGTATGTATTCCAATTTGATTTGAACAACTCGAAATTATCTTTCAGATTTGCACATATTTGTAAAGGCCATGGGAATGGTATCTGAGCATCACTCTTACAAATACTTTCTGGCGTTCATTTGTTGCATCATCATCTGGAAGACTTCTATCTGCGTGTGCAAAAATTCTTTCTGTTACTCCGCCATGTTTGCTGCAGCTCTGCCATATTATGTTTACATCTGTATTAAGTAATATTATGTAATAAAAGATATCTTTATTAAGAATAAATAGCAGTTTATTGTTTTTAAGTTAAATTCTATGTCTCCAAACTCCGTTCGCCGCTATGCGTGTTTTCCCGTATTCTGACACTTACGATCGATTTTTGCAAAGCCAGTGGTATTGATCGAGACTTGCTATCTGTAGAATCGTGTTTCGAGCTCGCTTCTGATCACCCATCAGGGCTTATATGTCTATATAAACAAGCTCAATTCTTTAAAAAAACCAGGTCAAATAACTAATAAAAGAACAAACACAGCATTTTAGGAATTTATGGCTTGAAATATTTCAAGTCAAAAATTGCCAACTTGATGCAAATTTGCTGTCTCCATTGGCAATTTGATTGAAATTGCCAATTGCAAGCAATCAAAAATTGCGCGTGGAGACGTGGGGTATGAAGCCGAAGGTTCAGAGTAAAATATGGAGAATACACCACAAAAGGCTTTGGTATAAATGCAGGGGTGCCAAAAGGTAGTGTTCTAGGTTCTGTACTATACGAGTATGTATTATTCACTGCAGACCTCCCTACTGATGATCATCTAGTCACTTCAACATTCGCTGACGTCACTGCTACTCTTAGTATACATAGCAATCCAATAGTGGCTTCGAATCGCTTTGAGGAGCATTTGAAGAAAATAGAAGTGTGGCTGGCAAATTGGCGCATTAAGGTAAATGAGAAACTAAACAATGTTGCTATTCCTCAATCGAATACTGTAACATAGCTAGGAGTCCATCTAGACAGACGACTAACTTGGCGGAATTTGGCATATAAAGGCCCAATAAATATATTGGCTACTCAACTCGAAGCCAAGACTTCGATTAGAACATAAACTTCTATTGTACAATGCAGTGATCAAACCAATTTGGGCATACGGAGCTGAGCTTTGGGGAAAGGCTAGTTGATCGAACGTCGAGCTGATACAACGAGTTCAATCGGAAATCTTGTTTGCAATCACGGGTTCGCCTTGGTTCGTTAGAAATGCAACATTCATAAGGATCTCAACATTCCTCTTGTTAAAAGTGAGCTCATAGAGACTATGCTCAAACACAAAGAAAAACTACGAGAGCACTCGAATTAGAATTAAAATGGCAATACGCCTTAAAAGTCTTACCTATATATTTAATATATGAAATATCAATTAATTACTATATGATACTAAAATGAATTTAAATTGAATTAAAATTAAAAGGAAAATATGTAGTGAAATATTACTAAGCCAAAACACTAGTGCGAGATGAGTGAATTCGATAAATATATGAATAGTAAAAAAACAAAATGTTGACGCAAGAACTCTTCGGAAACAGGCGATTTAGGTGCTAGAAAGCCGCCCCATCTCGGTTGGGCGCTTTAACGAACTTCTTTATGAGTATATATTATTTTAATATGTAGTGCATATTAGTTTAATATGTAGTGGAGGAAGTAAAATGTTTTTTGGATCAATCAGTGAATTGTCAGAGATGTTTTGTCTTCCTTGTGAATAATGGTCTCGAGAGGGCCATTCTCTTTTCGCGTAATGATGCCCTATCGAATATCCCAGAGACAAAGAAAGCAACGGTAGTACGTGAAGCAGCTCTGCATACCAATCAACATGTCAATAACCTGAAACATATTTGTAATAAATTAGTTTAAATTAATATCCTACTTCGAAATCATCAAATACCTTTAGATCGCCGCAAATTTTCCATTAATGTTCGTTGTACTTGATCGATCCCAAAATTTCTTTCATCGATTCGTAACTTTCCTTTGTATTGACGGCATGAGCAATTGCAATCCACGGCTTTTTTCCAATATGCAGGGGACCCGCCTTCAACCTGTATTTAGAACCATCGATGGAAAGTTGCCATTCGTTTTTAACGTATATCAACGTTTCGCGCGAGCGAAATTTCCACTGTTGCAAACGTGAACTCAGTATTTCAGCATTTCTTTAGGATAAATGCACATCGGCGACTAAATCATTCAGTTCCGCTTAATGTTTTTCGTTGAACAAATTTCGCTGCCACTGCTCGTATTGGAATCAGAAGTTTCCACATCTCTGACACCTGCACAGTTGGGAAATGGTTAATTGTGTAAGCTTTCAACTGGCTTCCATGATGATGAGATGTCGGCATACTTTAAAATTCGTACAGTTTTAGTAGTAATACCAAAGACATTCGTGGAACAAAAATAGCAGTCATTGGTGTGATTTTTCTGTTGTCTCCAAAGCATTTGGGGTTTTGAACCACAAATACATTTCCTCGCCCATCGACCATATATATAACTTTGCTTTACATGCATTACAAAACAATTTAGGCGTCCAGTTTCCAGCGAATCGGCTATAACTTTGCCATTATTTGCAACAATATAAACAACCGCAAAGGTAACAAAAATAGTTCGGGTTGACTTTGAACGATCTTTTCGACATTTTTATAAATTTTTTTTTGTATTACAGGTACTTTTTGCGTCAAACTGAAGTGAACACAATACTGATTCAACCAGCTGACCGCACAATGCTGCCAACATGCAAAATCTCAAAGTTGTGATCTCCTAGCGAGAATCTGGTTACAAAGTTGAATTAAGGGGGCAAAAATACTTTACAAGCAAAGTTCATGGTCTTTACCTACTCCTTTTTAGTATCCGGCCTCAGCAAAAAAACGCAAACAAGCGCTGAGGTTCACGCTGGGCAGAATTCCAAAGTGAGTAATTTTGTCTTCTTCACACAAAATTCATAGCGTTTCACTATGCATATTTTTAAAAATATTGTATCTTTATACAATTAATACTTTTGCACTTTTATTTAGAGCTGTCTAAATTTAAAATGATTTCATTCTAATCTGCTTGGCTGATTCGAAGTAAAATTTTATTCGTGCGAAATATTTAAAAGGAATTTACGAATTTACGAATTCTTTTCCGCGCAGAACTCCCGATAAGGCCGAATATGTTAAGAAACATAGATATATAACGATTATATTCTTAATTATTTATCTGTTAAAGAAAACAAACAATTATTATAAATCACATGTTGCAAAAGAGATCGTAACCAGAAATGCTCAATAGAAATATATCTATATGGAAAACATGACAAATGAAATCCAAACATTAAAAGAAAGTCTCACAAAGTAACAACTCGAGCTTTTAAAAAGGAAACTTAACTAAATAAACTTCAAAACTTCAAAATTCCAAGCCTCAGACAACCAACTATTAAAATTAATCTCAATACCAGAAATTGACTTTGAAGACTTAATAAAGTATAAAAATATACTTCAAGAAGTCTGAAGTCGGGCTAGACCAACTCCGAAATACCATTTACCTCTCCTTGTGCGTACGAATTCAACAATGGGGATGTTTTCTTCATAAATCACCATTTGGAGCATACCTAGGGTAATTTTCGGTAGGGTACCTTGATTTGATTATGAGCTTGAATGTATAGGTAGGAAGTTATGATAATATGTCAATAGTGGGTGTGGCTGTAAAAATAACACACCCTTTTTTTTGGGTGTTTAATGTTAGTACCCGCAACCTTCCTGTGAAATTTCATCGATGAATCTTCTTTAGGAACCTAGTAATTATATTTGTTTAATTGTGGGTGTGGCAGTAGTATTATGATCCCCATATTTTGTACACACACTATTATGGACCCCATGTATCTTTCCGATGGCATCAATACGAGCATAGGTAGGCTAGTTTTAATTTTAGACCTGAAAGTTCTTTATATAAAAAGTGGGCGTGTCTTTTCCCTAATCTACCTGATTTCTTGCAAATAGCTTTATAATGTCTACAATGTTCCTTCTTCTTTCGTCCATAAACCTCTACTAGATCTTAAGTTATGAAAATTTGTTAATAGTGGGCCCACTTTTAGCATAGTGTTTACTAGAACCCACATTTCCATAACTGCCAAACTGCGTCAATATTCCATCAATTGGACCAAAGTTATAGTCACTTTAATAAAGTGAAAAAAATCCTTATATGGGAGGTAGGCATGGTCTTTGTCCAAATCGGCCCTTATTGTAATCTGGTTCTGTATCTTTGTTCTATACATTTGCAAAATTTTATTACGGTATAGAAAAAACGTGGCCACAGACGGACATACGGACAGATGGGTGGACAACTTAAAAGTGATTCTGATCATATCTATATACTTAAGTCCATATCTACCCCCTCCTTCCTGAAATTGCAACCTCTCCTCAAAACCATAAATTTAGTATAGCCTTTTTACCTTTTGTAGAGATAAATGTTATAAAAATGGTTTTCCCAGAAAACTATATAGAAACCACAATGCCAGGTTTTGACATAGGAAAAGCCTCAAAAATCATAACAGAATTTGATAATAAATTGTCTCCTATCATTAACCCAATAACGACAATAGTCAATTTTATTTAAACTCTACAAGAAATGTACAAATTCAATAAAAGCCCGCAAGAACTTCAAAATGATATTCACAATACACGACAAGGTTCTGCAAGCATAACAAGCTTCCCAAAGGGAATTGAAGATATTATAGACTCATTAAATGATCTACAGATAAGCGGAAAAGGACAGAATAATAGAGAGCTCATAGTCAAATTGAATGGCCAATTGACTAATAATGCCTTCAAAAATACATTAAATTACCGGTATAAAAATGTTATACTAGCTGCATCGCCAAATTCATTCACAAAAGCAGCACATAAGCAAGAGAAGTTGACATAAATATGACTAGCACATTCAACGTAATGAGCTATAAAGGAACATTCAACAGAACTACACCAACATTAACAACAACATAGCAATTGGTGGCAAAACAATATTAGAAATATAAATAAGAGATATAATAGAAATAATAAAACTTATAACAGCAAATATACCAATAAAGGTTATAATGCAAACAGTAGAGACACAAAATTTAGAAATTCGGGAAACTTGTCAAGCTCCGAAATGAGGGGCAGAGACAGAAAAAAATATCAACAGAAGAAATTAAATACATACAATATAAGCTATGAAGAAAATAATTATAATACAAATATAATTCAAGTAAGATTAGTTAATAATACAATAATCTTATTAGTAGATACAGGAACAGATATGTCCACCATTAAACAAAATAATGTAATTCAATATCAAATAAAATATTCACAGCCATGCACACACCACAGATATAGCAAATGAATCAATTATGATTGAAAAATATGCGCAAATAAAAATAAAATTTGAAGAAAATGAGATAAAACACAAGCTTCATATTATAAATGAAGACACTAATAAGACCACAGATGTCATACTAAGCCGAGATTTTTTAATAAAATTCTAATGCAAGATTGACTACGATATATGCGTGTTAACCATACAAACTACAGATTCAAGAGAAGATACTTCGAACGAACTAGCCTTGCCAATAAACACAGCAAATCAGTAAATTCCAAAGAGGTCACAAATTATTGCAAATATAAAAGTAGATATACAAGTAGGTAGTTTAATTCATGCAGGCGAAATAGCAAACGGAGTGCTAATACCAAACTCAATAATACCAGCTATAGGAGAAAAACATAAGAAATTAAAAACATAATTAACACTACTGGCAAACATGCGCACATCAAATAATCCCAAAAATTTACTCAACGACTGAAACATTTTAGAATTCTAAACTTTGAAACTGCGAAAGAAACAGCTTTAAATCAAACGAGTACAGAAGTCTAAAGTCGGGTTAGACCGACTTCCAAATACCCTTTACCTTTTCTTGAGCGTGCAAGTTTAACAATGAGGATGATTTCTTCATAAATCATCATTAGGAGCATATTCACGGTAATTTTTGGTAAGGTACCTTAAAGTGATTATATCGACCCCATTTCTTGTGTATGGCTTTCTAGTGAGTTTGTAGGGTCCATATACGTACTAATATAAAATTTCGTCCAAAAATATTGTATAGGTCGCAAGTTATAGTAATATGTCAATAGTCGGCGTGGCTGTAGAAATAACACGCCCATTTTTTGTGTGGTGTTTAATGTTAGTACCCCCAACCTTCCTGTGAAATTTCGCTTATAAATATTTGTTAGGAACCTAGAAATGATTTTTGGCTAATTGTGGGCGTGGCAGTTGTATTATGATTTCCATATTCGGCACACACACTATTATGGGCCCCATGTATATTTCTGCCAATTTTTATTCCGCTGGCATCAATACGAGCATAGGAAGGCTAATTTTAATTTTAGACCCGAAAATTCCTTATATCAAAAGTGGGCGCGGTCTTTTCCCTGATCAGCCCCATTTGATGCAGATAGCTTTATAATGTCCACATGTTCCTTCAAGTAAAATTTCGTTCGTAAATCTCCACCAGAACTTAAGTTATTAATATTTGTTAATAGTGGGCGTGGCACTTAATATATACCGCCCACTTTTTGCAGAGTGTTTAGTGGGAGCCACATCTCCATAACTGCCAAATTGCGTCACGATTTCATCAATCGGACGGAAGTTATAGTCATTTTAAAAAAGGTGAAAAAAGTTCCTCATATGGGAGGTAGGCGTGGTCTTTATCCAAATCGGCCCATATAGCAATCTGGTTCTGTATCTTTCTCCAGACTATACTTTTGCAAAATTTCATTAAGATAGCTGTAAGGGTGTAGAAAAAAAGTGGCCACAGACGGACAGACGGACAGACGGACAGACACACGGACAGACGGACGGACAAAATAAAAATTGCTTAGAAAGTGATTCTGATCATATCTGTATATATATATGTCCATACCTACCACGCCTCCTTCTTAAAATTGCAACCCCCTCAGAAGCACAAAGTTAGTGTACCCTATTTACCTTTTTTAAAGGTAAAGAGTATAAAAATAAACACCGACGGATTAGATGACCATGCTAGAAATAAAACATATGCAACAAATACAAAAATGTTTTTTACACAAAATGTACAAAGTTCCCAACCGACAATTTCTATAAACAACAATTAGATCTAATAGATAAAACACCATTATACATCAGAAATTATACAATACCACACACTCTACGGACGTGTTCTGTTTTGCTACTACTTTGAGTAATACGACCAGATTGGACACAATATCTGGGTTCTAAGCTATCGGAGGGTCCGGCTGCTCGCGAATAGCAGAAAGACCCGTAGTAGCAGGTTGGTTGTGAATACGGCTTTGACAAATAAGCAATCCCCGACGAGAAGCGGCAGGAATCTGAGGGCCTGGTTAAAAAGCTAGCAAGTCCGTTGAAATTCCTGTGACAGTGGCGAGTTGATACCCCCTCTTTTGAATTATGTGTACCCTTCACTTAGCATGTAAAAATCCAGGAGCAATGAGCGGTTTCACTGGTCAGCGTCTATTCTCCATGTTAGGAGCGGGTGTTTAAAACATGAATGCCGGGCTTCGGGACATCAGGATTGATTCCAGTGAGATTCTGATTATGGTATACAGGAAAGGAAGCAGACGACACTGGGCTGGAGTATTGGATTCCTGTTTCCGCAGTAGTGTAGTGTACCACACAAGTGCACACTGACGACCACATATCGTCATAAGCACCGCAGCAAGTCGCATATGCAAACGAACTGACAATAGCGCAACGTGTGCAATTGCAATCAATACCCAAATACGCTAGACAAGCATTTTGGTGGTGCGCTAACACACGCTGCCTATATTGCAGCGACGTATGCATATTGGACAGTGCAGTGACTTTAGCCCTGAACTTGCACTCAAAATAATTAACATAAACAAAGACGATGATTCGTCAATGAATAATATCGGTAATCCGATACTTGAGACTAATTTCGGGAATATGATTTGTAACTAGTAGAAGAAAGATAGATATATTTTATGTCAATTAGAATAAGAAAACAACATAAATTAAATGGTATAAAAGAGCCAACGAGCCACCAAATAAACCAGAGTTAATCTGAAGACAATTAAAACTGCTACTAGCATTAATGAATTCTTTTATCTCTCGTGATCTAAGTCAGGAAAGACTTAGAACAGCACAACCAATAGCTTGGCCAACGGCACACTCTGCCGGTTAAAACCTTTGCTGAGGGCGTCATTCCGCTTCGTTTCAGGCATTTCTTTTCTATAGCAATTGAATCAAAAGCCGATCCTGCGTGACCAACGTATGCAATCAACCATACATGACGATCCTAAAATGCTAGCGTTCATCATACACTACAGTAGGCAGAGTGAAATCTTGCTGAAATGGCTTCCAGAAAGATTCGCCACTTCTTCTGTCCTTTTAAAAACTGGCAGGTATGACAATACATTCGAAGCTCGTAGCCGCAGCGGTAGGCACGTAAGTCGGGTTGAGATAACTCCCCATTAGTTGCGGCTCGAAGTCTGGCCCTGAATCCTGTTCTCCATAAGGGACAATGTCAACCCTCGAATGGTCTCGCTGCATTCATAGATAGCCTAGGGACTTACAGAAACCACGTGCAATAATTGAGACAGCGGTTGTGAGTTTGGGCCCATACTACATGGACAAGCATACAAACTTAAAAATCATAAAAAACAGCATATATTCCAAAAACAGGCATAGCGGATATCTTAAATAGATGCCATCTTATCGAAGGATCACCGCCACACAGCAAAGTATTGTCAGATTGCTGCCCACAATGTGAAAAATATTTAACAGGCGTTTCTCAAAGTACACCCAGTGACATAAGTGGGACTCCAATATATCACTACACGGGGTCCCCTAGCAATACAATTCTAGCCAACAGGAGGTTGGCAAAATGAGAGCAGGAAGGAACTGATGACAATCAACCAAGCGCCTTGGCAGTATAAACTCCGCCTACACTGGAGCAGCAACGGACCGAGCAGAGGCTGCGGTAGCACCCCTCAATGACCAAATGAAGGCTCTGGGGAAAGCCATAAATGATTTACTGCAGTTTTTCAAGATTAAGTCAAATGTGCATAATGAGGCAAAACGACGAGGTCGAGATAGAATTAATGAGCATGCTTCCCATTAAAAACGCAGCACAAGTGAGCAAGATCACAGTTGGGGTGAACACGGGGTGCGCGAAGAGGCGAAGGGCCAACGCCAGTCCGTCGGGTAAAATAATAACGAACTGTGAAGCAACAAGTGGGTCTGCGAAAATGGTGCGAACAGACAACAATCCAACCGCGACATTTGCGCAGGTCATTTGTTACAAGGTACCAGCCCGGAAAGAGGTTGTCACGCCGGAATAACGCCCCCAAAAAGGAGAGGATGTCTCAAAATCGCAAGAGAAGAAACGGTGGAGAAAAGTGAAAAAAACCAAGGAAAAAGCAACCAAAAACTCAAAAATTAAAGAGATAAAACTTAGAATTGATGCCATCATAATTACGGCAGCAGGTGAAACGTCGTACGCGGACATCCTTAAAACGGATAAGTCTAGTAGTGCGTTGACAGAACTAAGGGGAGATGTTAGGCATATATCAATGTAACAAAGGAGAGTAATCAAGCTTAAGAGTGCTGCCGAAAATAAGACTCCAAAATATAAGGCGGCGATAGAGGAAGTTCTCAGATATGCGGCAAAAGTAGTGGCAAAAAGGCACACCATCAGAATACAATGAACAGATGTGGATATGATCAGTACCCTCGAGGAGATTTGCCTTGAAGGAGAAGGGCAACATCAGTCAGCCTGACGTCTCGGCAATACACAATATGCTAAAGTGCTATGACGGGACAAAAACAGCTTAAATCGATTTTCTCCCAAATTTTGCCAAAAATTACTGACTGCGCGTAATATCTAAATCGGATGGATAAATTATAGAATTCTGTAGACAGATCTCTGGCGCATCGCTGTAATGAACCAATAGAAAAAAATACAAGAGTAGAAAGTGTGGCGAAATGGGCCACCTTGGCAGCAAACCGTGAGAACAAAGAGAGGTGCGCTCTATGCGAAGGCAATCATGCAGCCGACAGCTACAAATGTCCTCTATATCAGAAGGCGAGAAAAGATAGCGGACAATGAGAATCGATACTTAAACCGATACGCGGCGGCCCAGGATCTCCTGAAGTAAACTATGTTCGAACCAAAATACACTACTGTGTGAGCCACATCGAAATTTAAAGTGTCACAACTGGGAAAAGGTGTTATATAAGCAGTTGGCGATTGCGCAATTCAGCAGAAGATGACACTGGCGGAAAAAAGTGTCACATGGGCGAAAATAGTAAATGTGTACTTTTTCTAGTGCTCAGCTTCCCGAGTATGACTCTAGGCGAGTTCGAGCGGATGCTAATGGCTTTGGTGACAGAAGTCGCGAGATAAAAGTCCTGTCTTAGTAACTGAAGACGCCTGATCCACAGAATGGGGAAGTGTACGCACCGATCAGCGAGGAAGAATTATGATTAAATGCCTAGCTCCATTATCGTTAGACCTCTTAAACCACGTTAGTAAGAATACATTCGAAACAAGCAGGAGGGGTGCTATGATATTCGCCCACAATGTTATAACTTGTGACGCACAGTGGCACCTCAGCAGCATATACACACACAGTAATCGTCGGGCCATTGAAATAGATGTCACTGGGCAGAAACAAAACAAAAATTCGTAAAGTGCAAACAAAACGGCGGAAATAGCAGCTGTTTGATGCGGAAGCCTTTAATACCGCCTGGAAAGATAAGGAAGTCTCCAACAACAAGGCAGAGAAAATGGCTATCAGCATAACGGACAAACTCAGCATGGCCTCCGATGTCGCAATCCCAAGAGTGATAAGCAGATTTGTGAGAAAACCAGTCTGACTGGTGGAATGTCGAAATGGCTAATGCGAGGAAAAGATATAACCAAGCGCGCAGAAAAGCAAAACGAGCTCCCAATATGCCAATTTGGGAAATGCTGAATCAAGTGCATACAGACTATTTGAAAGTAGTGAAAGCAGCCATTAAAATCAATAAAAACGCATATTTTAAGGAGCTATACAACAGTTCTGATCTCGATCCCTGGGGTAACGCATATAGGTCAGTGATGGCCAAACTTAAAGGCCCTAGATCACCGCAACCAACAGGTATAGATTAAAGCGCAATGTGGTTATAGCGCTCTTTCCCCACCGGAGGAATGAGTTCTGTACAACGGCCAACGAATGAACCCCACAGAAATCCCCGAAATTTCTACTGATGAGGTACGGTTCACTTTCCGGAAAATCGATAACGGCAAAGCACTCCAGCTAGACGGATTGCCCAACATTATGCAATCTTCATCCAGGTGTACAATGCGTGCTTAAAGGACGGAATATACCCAGATATTTGTAAAAGGCATAGGTTGGCATTAATGCTGAAGCCCGGAAAACAACCAGATCTCCCATCCTCGTACAGATCACTTTGCATGCTCGATACGGTGGGAAAAATCTTCGAGGTGGGAAATAACTGCGATAGACTATTAGAATCACGAGAAAAGCCAGGACAATTGGTCGCAACCCAATTTGGATTTCGGAGATCGAGAAAAACCGTAGATGCATAAATAACAGATTGATAAATAGCAGCAAAAAATACTGCGCAATAATCACATTAGATTTAAAGGACGCCTTCAACTAGGCAAGTTGGCCCTTAATAATAAGAGGCGTCCGAAAATTCACTGTCCCGGAGTACTTGTTGCGAATTTTAACCTGTTATTTTGACAACCGAATACTACTGTATGATACAGACGAAGGGGCAAAACAATGTAAGATCACGGGAGGAGTAGCTCAGGGTTCTGAGCTCGACCCTGTATTATGGAATGGTATGTACAATGACATATCTCGATTGGATCTACCAGAAGATATTACGGTGGTATGCTATGCAGACAACATTGAACTACATGTGGTAGCAGTATCAAAACAGCTGAATATGCTCCAAACGATATGCAATGATGCGATCGTCAGAATAAGAAGCTGGTGTGATGACTCAAAGCTGGAATTGGCGGCGTAGAAAACAGGGGTGGTTCTGCCCCAGAAAAGTGCGAGAGCATATAACAATCACGGAAGGCGAACACCAAATCACATCGCAACCGTATCTGCAGTACTTGGATGTGATCATAGACCCGAAACTGATCTTCAAGGAACACTTTTACACAGTGTGCAAAAAAGTTGCTCGCGTCAACTATGCGCTCACAAATATGGTGCTGAACCTGGAAGGACCCACATCAAGTAGAAAGTAGCTATTATCGAGGATCACAAGCTCGATCATTCTATATGCGGCACCAATTTGGCAGAAGTCGCGCGTACAGATAATGTCTCAAAAGGAATCCATTATGTACACAGCCTTAGTGCGCTAAGGCTTGCTAGCGCCTTTCGCACAGTTTCTGATGATGCCATTTGGTTGATATCAAGAAATGGCCGACAATGCGGCCTAAAAGATCTTTTGTGTCATACTACATTAATGATCCATGTGATCACAAATGTCGGTCTACTATGCCCTATAGTTTTAGTACAGGCATTTCTTCCGTAATCCCATACCATTTCTTGCGTTTGATGATGTCAAAGCGTCACAATTAAAGTTATCAGGTTCTTTTATACCTAGATGTTCCTTCTCTAAAGAAAGGAAGTAGTTGAAAGTCATGTTCTTTCATTATCTCTTCCGCTTTATGGATGAAATTGAGAATGTCCATAACAGGAGCATTCTTTATTTCTTCCAGAGCCAGCTGGAAGCGGTCATGAGGTTGTTTTCTAGACAAGATTTTCATCTTCAATGCGCTTCTAGCAGCACATTTTTTCACGAATGTATGTAGTGGGGATAATCCTATTATGTCCTCAATAGCATCGGTTGTGCAGTTTTACATGGCACTGGTGATTGCCAGGCAAGCCTGCCTTTGAATACTTGTAAGTATTTTCTTAACGGATTCTTGTGTTGTTTTAGGCCACTACACAAGGGATGATAGTTAATGATTGGTCTAACCATCATTACATACATCTAGTGTATCATTTTTGAGTCTAAACCCCATGTTCTACCAAAGAGACTTCAACAGGCCCACATTGCTCTCGTGGCTTTCTTTATCATCGAATTTATATTATTATATTAGAAATTTGACCTCATCGGAATATTTTATATTGATTCCCTCAACAGCTATAGTACAAACGTTCAATTTCAATCTGTTTGTAAAAGGAACGAGAATATATTGCTAGGATTCATGTATAACCCCTCTGCGCCACACCAATCTGCGATGAAGACTAGAGCCTGCGTCATAATGTCGGATACTAATAATGACAGCAAGATCGCAGCATATCCACTTGCCTCGAAGCCTAACCCTTGTAGTTTGACTAAGATATCGTCAATAGCTAAAAACCATAGAAGGATTGACAACATACCGCCTTGGGGACAGCCTTTCATTGCCTTGACTGATATGGCGTCGTCTCCCAGGGATGAGCTAATTTTTCTACTTTTTGACATCATTTTAATCCACCGAACAGTTGGTTTATCGATATTTTTGCAGAGCATACTCACCTCTACATACCGGTAACCAGTAAAGAAAGCACATAAAGCAATTTCCTTTTAATATAAAGCTTTCTTTATATTTGCACACATATCACATTGACTTTACGTCATATGGATGGTGTGTACTCCCTGTTGAAACTGTTCCTAAAAATTTCAACAAGTGATTTAAGTATTATATCCAGTCCTCTTATCAAGAGGGGTGGAAAAATCTTATATTAACCTAGTGTCTTGAATGCTTTAAAGGACCCAATAGCCTATTTAAGTTTTCCTGTGGTGATTATTGCTCCAAACAAACTCCATGATCTTTTGGCTAATATGGCCCATCGGTCGCATGACTGCTGATCCAGTGTCATTGACACTCAAATTGACCCCGGGAAGTGCACCTGGAGCAGATATTCAAAAGTGTACCTCATATTCATTGTATAAGACCCATATGGTCCTCTGGTTGAAGTAACAACACCATTCGAGTGTTCCTTGCCTAAAGCTTTATGGAGTCTAGCGCTCTCTGACTTACCAACTATGCTTTCGCAATTTTTCTCCAAGACTCACGCTTGGATCTTTTTGTTCTTTGTTGTGATTTGTCAGAGCTACCCTATAGTCGTCCCACACCTTCATTGAACAATTTTCTTATCTTTTTACTCATATCTGCAAGCTTGCCATTCCTCCATGGGACCTTACGAGTCACATTGTGAGTTTTGACCGCAGTGTTTTCATGATATGCTGAAAATATTGTATCATTTAGTCGATACACCGCCTGCTCGAGTTCACCGACAGAACTTATACTTGTAAGCAGCAAATCGGTTCTTGGTTCTAATAACTCCCAATTTGTTTTTTTTTTTTGGATTGAAGACTTCATCTTTAAATGCAGAAATCGAATATCGAATAGTTTTCACAATTCACATTATTATTAATAACAAAAATTTTTATTATTATTAACAAAAATAAGCGAAAAGATGCTGCCACTTGGCTTACAGAGTGATTGAGATAATTTATATTAAATTCAAATATTAAATAGTTGGTATCTTTTAAAATAAGTTACACATAAGTAATAATATAATAAAAGTGCGCAAAATTAGCATGTTACGATCCCCCTCGAGGGAGCGCATACCGTCTCAACAAACGGACGCTCTCTTCGAAGGCATAAAGGAGAAAATACTCAGTGGTACCCAATCATCAGATGTGGACAACTCAAAATCAGTGAATCCCATGTTTAGCCCACTACAAGCAACTGCGACTTCATTAGTTCGTGAAGCCCGAGCTGGAAGTGCACCTATTAACCAGCCGCAATCACCTACCTTGGTAAATCTAGCTTGTGCCAACTATAAAAGTACTCAACCCCTGCTTTCTACAAAGTCTGCGTATGAACAGCCACAACAACTAGTAAGCACCTCCAAACTAGTTGCGCTCACAAAATCATCAGTAACAAACAAAAACAACAACCAAAGCGTGTGTACGAACAATACTACTCTCTGCTCTCTCGTCCAAACACAAATGGAACCAACAAAATCTCGCTCTCAGATTACATGCTCTCTCAATACACAATACCCAGCAGGATATATGGAGGCGAGTCCACCACCGAAAACTCAACACCCAGTAAGAAATGAGACCGTTCCAAAGAAGTCATAAAACGAAAACGTACCCCAAAATCTGCCAAACCCAACAAAGTTACAAAACTTCTAAAGACTGATTACGGATCCGATACAAATCGATTTACTTTACTTAGCAACAATCATGATAAGGTGGTTCTACAAAATCCTTTAGGCCGCCACCCATTTACCTCCGAGAAAGAAGTTCAGCTGCTTTAGTGAAAAAGCTAATTCAAATTAGTGGCGCCAACAAATCCACGAAACAAAAATCCAGATATATTCAGATAATAATTACCGCAAGGTTGTTAACTTCCTCGACATAAACAAGCAAAACTACTACACTTACCAACTAACAAAGCAAATCGTAGCAAAGGGTTAACAGTAGTTAACAAATGTATCGAGCTAAGCGTTCCCTCCGACGAAATCAAAGAGGAACTAAATGAAGTTGATTATAACACTAAATCGGTATTCAGCATAAAAAACCGGAATAATGTACCGCAGCCACTGTTTCGGATCAAACTAGAACCAGAGCTAAAGAAACTCAAAAATGGAGAATCTCATCCCAATTACAACATGTGCTACCTAATGCACCGAAAAATAACTGTAGAAGAATCCCATAAATTCAAAGGCCCTGTTCAGTGCACAAATTGCCAAGACTTTGGGCACTCTAAATCATACTGCACTCTACGGAGTGTTTGTGTCTTCTGCGGAGAGCTACACACTTCATCCAAGTGTCCATCTAATAAAATGGATGTATCAGTGAAGAAATGCAGCAATTGCGGCAGAAACCACACTGCCAATTATAGAGGTTACGCCGTGTACAGCACCGTGAAACAAAAATATTTAAATAAAATAGGTCAAAACAGCACCAAAAAGACTTCAGCTTACACTGAGCGATCACTATTTCCTAATACAACCCATTCTGCACGACCATTGCAACCTCAACTGGCATCATATGCAAGTATAGCAAAAAATCCACTCAGCTCGAAGCCCAAACCGACCAACCAAATTCAGTAGAGGACTCACTCAAATCACTTGTCCAAACCATGAACCAGGTCATGGTCTCGATGCAAAATATGATGCAGGAAATGATTAGAAACCAATCCCTTCTACTACAAACCCTTTTATCCAAACCATGAGCTCGATCGAACTTTGCCATTGGAACGCAAACGGCTTAAGCCAACACAGATTATAATTAATTCACTTCCTAAACATCCATCAAATAGACATTATGCTTATTTCAGAAACACATTTCAGAGAAGAAAATTGTTTTAAAATCCGGCACTACAAACTGTATACCACAAACAATCCTCAAGGCAAAGCCTGTGGAGGTACTGCAGTACTAATAAACAGCAGAAGAAAACACCATTCACTAACCAGCTTCAATAAAGACTATTTGCATGCAACGTCAATATGCATTGAAGAGTACATCATTAATTTATCAGTCACAGCGATTTATTGTCCGCCGCGGATCAGTATAACAGAACAGCAATACAATACCTTTTTTGCATCCCTCGGGACTAAATTCATAGTTGCCGGGGACTTCAATGCGAAACACACATACTGGGGTTCTCACCTGATCACACCCAAGGGCAGAAACCTATGGTCGGTTGTCAGTAAACTTGGCCTGGACATAGTACCTTCCAATCAACCAACATACTGGCCCTCAGACAGGCGGCAAACACCAGATCTGATCGATTTTGGGATATTCAAAGGTCTTGCTAGATCGAACATATATGCGAAACCGTGCTCTGATCTATACTCAGACCACTCGCCAACAACAATCAAAATCAACTCCACTATTACACCCCCACCAGAATCACATTTAATACTACATAATAAATTTACCAACTGGATATACTTCAAAAAATTCATAAGAACTCACCTTCAGTATGACTGTAAACTCACAAACTCCCATGACATAGATTGTGCGATTAAAACATTAATTCAGCTGATGCTATTTGGGGCTAAAGTAGCAACTCCTGTAAAAAAACCAATGCAGAATTAGAAACTCAATCTTCAGTTCTAATGAGATCGAAGCTCTAGTTAAACAGAAATGGAATCTGAGGAGGAAATGGCAACAATCCAGATCACCAAACCTTAAAAATCAACTGTCATGCTGCTCCGGGAATCGATCGGGAACGATCCTTAAAGCGACAAAAGTGGAAAAAATTCAACAGTATCTTGAAAACTTATCCCCCACTATATCTACTGATTATTCTTTATGGAGAGCAGCGAGAAACTTGAAGCGTCCCGTCCTCACCGACCCGCGTCCACGTTTAAGTGACGGAACATGGGCCAGAAGTTGCAGTGAAAAGGGTACTCTGTTCGCTAGCCACCTTAAAGAAGTGTTCTTCCCAAATCCGCCAACAACGAGCTTCCAGTTTCCGACTTTGATTTCGAAGCACACACCTCTCGTAATAAAAAAAGAAAAATATATTTCAAGCGGTGTACAAAGACCTAAACATTAAAAAAGCCCCGGGACATGACCAAATAACAGGTAGGATGATAAAATAACTGCCCCATTCAGCTTATATTCGCTTAATGCATCTCTTCAATGCTATCCTTCGATTCGGTTATTACCCAATAGACTGGAAAATATCCAAAATCATTATGGTAGCGAAACCCGGCAAGGACCACACGCTCGTGTCGTCTTACAGGCCTATCAGCATCCTACCTCTGCTTTCGAAAATATTTGAAAAACTGTTTGTTAAGGCAATATCCCCTATAATAACAGATGGGCAAATTATCCCTCAACATCAGTTTGGCTTCAGAAAACATCATAGCACGATAGCATTGTCTCGATTATTAGGAAGTCATTCGAAAATAAAGAATATTGCCCAGCAGTCTTCCTGGATATAACTCAGACTTTTGACAAAGTATGGTACGAGGGTCTCTTATACAAACTTAAAAAGTTAATGCCTGGAAACGTCCACAATCTACTCACAAACTATTTGTCGCAGAGGAAATTTGTGGTAATTCATAAAAGGTTCACTTCACACCCATGAGACATTCATGCCGGTGTCCCGCAGGGGAGTGCACTGGGTCCTCTGCTATACTTGCTCTACACATCAGACATGCCGACACACTTGCCTCGACGTTTGTGGATTATACAGCCATTTTATGCTCAAACGCTTGCCCTAAAACAGCTATCAGTCACCTCCAAAAACATCTTAACTTGCTGGAGATCTGGCTAGCTAACTGGAGAATTAAAGTCATCCAAAAGTGATCACGTCACGTTCACTCTGAGAGTGGGAACATGCCCTTCTCTAAAAATAAACGGACAATCTATCCCACAGACCGCAAATATTAAGTACTTAGGCATTCATCTTGACCGGAGGCTCACATGGGGTAAACATATAGAAGCTAAAAAAACTCAAATAAAACTAAAAATCCAAAAAAACCAAAAAGTCAAAACTATCCCTATCTTACAAAATACTACTATACAAAGCCGTTGTAAAGCCAATATGGACCTACGGAATCCAGCTGTGGGGAACCTCACCGCCATCTAATATTGTTAAACTCCAACGTAGCTAATCAAAATGCCTTAGGACAATTACAGGTGCACCCTGGTACTTTAAAAATGAGAATATCCACAGAGATTTAAACGTATCTACAATAAAAGAAGAAATAAAAAAATGCTCCAGAAGTTACTCACAGAAGCTGAAACTACACCCGAACACCTTAGCAAGGGAGCTTTTGTCAAACAAAAGTCACGAACGATTAAAAAGGAAAGATACCATTAGATAGAAATTCACTCTGTATATGTAATCTCAACTGTATCGTATATTGTAATGTGTACCTATGTAATCCTATGCTAATTCATGTTATGTTCGGACCATTGACGAAGAACATATTAATTTAAAATTTCTTTTTAAGATTCGAAAACTTATTGTGAGTTTCTTATATTCTAAGAAAGATTCAATAAATAATATACATGAAAAAAAATAGAAATCGAATCTTACATGTAAATGATCTGACAGAGAGGGCTCCACAGATATATACCAGTTTCAATACTGGATAACTTTCCAGCACTTATCTCGTCTGTTTCCGATTATTTCTTACGCCAAAATAAAATAAGGGATTTGCGTTGGACCTGACATATGGAAACTGTTGGCTGACGACAATTTTACGCGACGTTTAACACCCACAGAAAAGGCAGCATGGGCATCTTTCAGGAGCATTGTCCTAAACTTCCTTAGCAACTGAAAAAGTGACAACTACAGGCAAATTTTCGCGGAACTGTTGCTGAATTAGAAGAGAATCGGTTCTCATACGGCGCTAAAAATTAATTTTCTGCATTCCCACCTGGATTTCTTCCCCGGAAAATTTAGGTGATACGAGTGACGAGCATGGCGATGTCCATCAAGATTTGCAGAGAATTGAGAGAAATTACCAACGTTTCTGTGACGAGGGCATGATGAGCGATTATATTTGGAGTGCCTATAACGTGAAACAGATCCACAAGAATCCAAACGATTTGCCAAATTTTGATTTATTGTTTCAATTATTTCGAAAAACTGACGACCTACGGGAAAACGGACTCCGGATTCGGAATCAGCATCGAAAATTGCCCTAGGAACTCACTTTGGTTGCTCTGGTACAAAACAGTTCCTGTGTTATTTATTATTTTAAAATGTCATATGTATTTTTACTTTCTGGTTCTTTTTCTATCTAACCGTTTTAAGCATGTCAGCGAACGACGTTTCACCTGCTGCCATAATTATGATGGCATCAGTTCTATGTTTTATCGTTTTGGTTTTTAAGTTTTTTTTGTTGCTTTTTCCTTGGTTTTTTTACCTTTGCCCACCGTTTCTTCTTCTCTTGCAATTTTGAGACATCCTCTCCTGTTTGGGGGCGTTATGCCGGCTTGTCAACTTAGTATTCCGTTTGCTTTTTCGTCTGCATGAATTAAACTACCTACTTTATATCAGCAATAATTTGTGACCTCTTTGCAATTTATACATTTGCTGTTTTTATTGGAAAGGCTAGTTCGTTCGAAGTATCTTCTCTTGAATCTGTAGTTTGTATGTTTAACACGCATATATCGTAGTCAATCTTGCATTCGAATTTTATTAAAAAATCTCGGCTTAGTATGACATCTGTGGTCTTATTAGTGTCTTCATTTATAATATGAAGCTTGTGTTTTATCTCATTTTCTTCAAATTTTATTTTTATTTGCGCATATTTTTCAATCATAATTGATTCATTTGCTATATCTGTGGTGTGTGCATGGCTGTGAATATTTTATTTGATCTTGAATTACATTATTTTGTTTAATGGTGGACATATCTGTTCCTGTATCTACTAATAAGATTATTGTATTATTAACTAATCTTACTTGAATTATATTTGTATTATAATTATTTTCTTCATAGCTTATATTGTATGTATTTAATTTCTTCTGTTGATATTTTTTTCTGTCTCTGCCCCTCATTTCGGAGCTTGACAAGTTTCCCGAATTTCTAAATTTTGTGTCTCTACTGTTTGCATTATAACCTTTATTGGTATATTTGCTGTTATAAGTTTTATTATTTCTATTATATCTCTTATTTATATTTCTAATATTGTTTTGCCACCAATTGCTATGTTGTTGTTAATGTTGGTGTAGTTCTGTTGAATGTTCCTTTATAGCTCATTACGTTGAATGTGCTAGTCATATTTATGTCAACTTCTCTTGCTTATGTGCTGCTTTTGTGAATGAATTTGGCGATGCAGCTAGTATAACATTTTTATACCGGTAATTTAATGTATTTTTGAAGGCATTATTAGTCAATTGGCCATTCAATTTGACTATGAGCTCTCTATTATTCTGTCCTTTTCCGCTTATCTGTAGATCATTTAATGAGTCAATAATATCTTCAATTCCCTTTGGGAAGCTTGTTATGCTTGCAGAACCTTGTCGTGTATTGTGAATATCATTTTGAAGTTCTTGCGGGCTTTTATTGAATTTGTACATTTCTTGTAGAGTTTAAATAAAATTGTCTATTGTCGTTATTGGGTTAATGATAGGAGACAATTTATTATCAAATTCTGTTATGATTTTTGAGGCTTTTCCTATGTCAAAACCTGGCATTGTGGTTTCTATATAGTTTTCTGGGAAAACCATTTTTATAACATTTATCTCTACAAAAGGTAAAAAGGCTATACTAAATTTATGGTTTTGAGGAGAGGTTGCAATTTCAGGAAGGAGGGGGTAGATATGGACTTAAGTATATAGATATGATCAGAATCACTTTTAAGTTGTCCACCCATCTGTCCGTATGTCCGTCTGTGGCCACGTTTTTTCTATACCGTAATAAAATTTTGCAAATGTATAGAACAAAGATACAGAACCAGATTACAATAAGGGCCGATTTGGACAAAGACCATGCCTACCTCCCATATAAGGATTTTTTTTTCACTTTATAAAAGTGACTATAACTTTGGTCCAATTGATGGAATATTGACGCAGTTTGGCAGTTATGGAAATGTGGGTTCTAGTAAACACTATGCTAAAAGTGGGCCCACTATTAACAAATTTTCATAACTTAAGATCTAGTAGAGGTTTATGGACGAAAGAAGAAGGAACATTGTAGACATTATAAAGCTATCTGCAAGAAATCAGGTAGATCAGGTAAAAGACACGCCCACTTTTTATATAAGGAACTTTCAGGTCTAAAATTAAAACTAGCCTACCTATGCTCGTATTGATGCCATCGGAAAGATACATGGGGTCCATAATAGTGTGTGTACAAAATATGGGGATCATAATACTACTGCCACACCCACAATTAAACAAAAATAATTACTAGGTTCCTAAAGAAGATTCATCGATGAAATTTCACAGGAAGGTTGCGGGTACTAACATTAAACACCCCCCCAAAAAAAAGGGTGTGTTATTTTTACACCCACACCCACTATTGACATATTATCATAACTTCCTACCTATACATTCAAGCTCATAATCAAATCAAGGTACCCTACCGAAAATTACCCTAGGTATGCTCCAAATGATGATTTATGAAGAAAACATCCCCATTGTTGAATTCGTACGCACAAGGAGAGGTAAATGGTATTTCGGAGTTGGTCTAGCCCGACTTCAGACTTCTTGAAGTATATTTTTATACTTTATTAAGTCTTCAAAGTCAATTTCTGGTATTGAGATTAATTTTAATAGTTGGTTGTCTGAGGCTTGGAATTTTGAAGTTTTGAAGTTTATTTAGTTAAGTTTCCTTTTTAAAAGCTCGAGTTGTTACTTTGTGAGACTTTCTTTTAATGTTTGGATTTCATTTGTCATGTTTTCCATATAGATATATTTCTATTGAGCATTTCTGGTTACGATCTCTTTTGCAGCATGTGATTTATAATAATTGTTTGTTTTCTTTAACAGATAAATAATTAAGAATATAATCGTTATATATCTATGTTTCTTAACATATTCGGCCTTATCGGGAGTTCTGCGCGGAAAAGAATTCGTAAATTCGTAAATTCCTTTTAAATATTTCGCACGAATAAAATTTTACTTCGAATCAGCCAAGCAGAATAGAATGAAATCATTTTAAATTTAGACAGCTCTAAATAAAAGTGCAAAAGTATTAATTGTATAAAGATACAATATTTTAAAAAATATGCATAGTGAAACGCTATGAATTTTGTGTGAAGAAGACAAAATTACTCACTTTGGAATTCTGCCCAGCGTGAACCTCAGCGCTTGTTTGCGTTTTTTTGCTGAGGCCGGATACTAAAAAGGTGTAGGTAAAGACCATGAACTTTGCTTGTAAAGTATTTTTCCCCCTGAATTCAACTTTGTAACCAGATTCTCGCTAGGAGATCACAACTTTGAGATTTTGCATGTTGGCAGCATTGTGCGGTCAGCTAGTTGAATCAGTATTGTGTTCACTTCAGTTTGACGCAAAAAGTACCTGTAATACAAAAAAAAAATTATAAAAATGTCGAAAAGATCGTTCAAAGTCAACCCGAACTATTTTTGTTACCTTTGCGGTTGTTTATATTGTTGCAAATAATGGCAAAGTTATAGCCGATTCGCTGGAAACTGGACGCCTAAATTGTTTTGTAATGCATGTAAAGCAAAGTTATACATATGGTCGATGGGCGAGGAAATGTATTTGTGGTTCAAAACCCCAAATGCATTGGAGACAACAGAAAAATCACACCAATGACTGCTATTTTTGTTCCACGAATGTCTTTGGTATTACTACAAAAACTGTACGAATTTTAAAGTATGCCGACATCTCATTATCATGGAAGCCAGTTGAAAGTTTACACAATTAACCATTTCCCAACTGTGCAGGTGTCAGAGATGTGGAAACTTCTGATTCCAATACGAGCAGTGGCAGCGAAATTTGTTCAACGAAAAACATTAAGCGGAACTGAATGATTTAGTCGCCGATGTGCATTTATCCTAAAGAAATGCTGAAATACTGAGTTCACGTTTGCAACAGTGGAAATTTCGCTCGCGCGAAACGTTGATATACGTTAAAAACGAATGGCAACTTTCCATCGATGGTTCTAAATACAGGTTGAAGGCGGGTCTCCTGCATATTGGAAAAAAGCTGTTGATTCCACTTGTTAATGCCTCAACACCAAGGAAAGTTACGAATCGATGAAAGAAATTTTGGGATTGATCAAGTACAGTGAACATAAATTTGCGGCGATCTAAAGGTATTTGATGATTTCGAAATTGGATATTAATTTGAACTAGTTGATTACGAATATATTCCAGGGTTCTGGCATGTTGTTTGGTATGGAGAGCAGCTTCACGAAAGACTGTTGCTTCTTTGTCTGTGGGATAGTTGAGCGCATCAGCACGTAAAAAAAGGAATCTCGAGACCATTATTCACCAGGAAGACAAAACATCTCTCATCCCAATAACTTTTTACTTCCTCCACTACATATTAAACTGGGTCTCATAAAGAAGTTCGTTAAAGCGCTCGACCGAGATGGGGCGGCTTTCCATATAAGTTCCAAAATAAAAGAAGGGATTTTCGATGGACCTGACTTATATTGAGACAGAGGGCTGACGACAACTTTACGCGACGTGTAACACCCACAGAAAAGGCAGCATGGACATCTGTTAGGAGCATTGTCCATAACTTCCTTGGCAACCGGAAAAGTGACAACAAGTACAGGTAAATTGTCGCTGAACTGTTGCTGAATTACAAGGGACTCGGTGCTCGTATTTCGCTAAAAATTCATTTTCTGCAATCTCACCTGGATTTCTTCCCGGAAAATTTTGGTGATACGAGTGACGAGCTTCTAGCAAAGGTTAGGTAGAAGGATTTCACTTCTCCAAAATTTTTCAGACCCTTAAGTCTAACCTACTTTGTACTCAAAGCAATGGAGAAAATTATGGACAATGGAAACCGCCGTGTATCAGCTAACTGATATCATTAGAGATGCAGTAGAGAATCAAGAAATAGTCATATCTGCTTTCCTTGACATTGAGGGAGGATAATACCTCGCATCAGGCGATTGGAAGAGCACTCCGCAGAAAAAATACATAGACAGCCATAACCCGCTTGGTGAGATCTATGCTTCAAACGAGAATAATAGAAACTAATGCGGCCGATATCGCAATAGAAGTGCTCTGCACAAAAGGTGCCTGCAGGGAGGAGTACTTTCCCCACGCATGTGGAGCCTAGTGGTAGATGAACTACTTGATTTGGTACAGCACAACGGCATCACCCGTTAAGGATATGCCAACGGAATTGTAAAAGACACGCAAATAAATAGGTTTAATATTTAATTGAAAACTTAAACTAACTAATTATAAAAACATAATAATATACTCGTATATCAATACGGAACTTATCACGCGACCACTCCTCACCAACGCCATAGCACAACTGAGTGCGTGTTCGCATTCTTTGTCATTCTAAATCAATACTGCCAGGGTTGCATTAGCTTACAGGTTTTTCTGTTCCGTGAGGGATTTTGCTCCTCCTCGTCTGTTTTGTTTTCTTCGCAAGATGGCAAGGAACACCATGGCTTCAGTTTGTCCGATGGGTGTACCGAGGAATAGTGCCTTGGCTTACAACGTTAGCCAGGTAAATCTTCTATAACATACCGATCATTTTTAAGGATTGATGATAAAATGACCTTTATATCACGGTTCCAATTTACGCGAAAACCCGGTGCTCGACGGATCATTTTCGACTAACACGAGTTCTCCTACATTATAAACCTTCAGTTTCGAGTGCTTGCTATCATAACGTAGTTTAGCTCGCTCGCGTTCCTTGTGAATTCGGGCTACGGCCCTTTGACGCATTTCGTACATTTCTCTTTCGCTAACTTCAGTATTGTCGTCTTGAAGGGTTAATATCATTTTATTTTGTAATCGCGTGGTACAAATCACAGCAGTAATTCCTGCGGCGTTCGCTTAGAAGTTTTATATGGCATTGAATTTATTGTCCATTGGATTTCTGACAGCTTCTCATCCCAGTGCTTGTCATTGGTTGTCGTTGGCAACAGCATTGACGGGATAGTCCTATTTGTTCTCTCGGTATGTCCATTCGCCCTAGGAATTCGCACTGCATTCTTGACATGTTTATTGTCGTTGAAATACTTGGCGAATTCTTTCTACGAATTTAGTATTTGTGCTTTTAACTACCCGTATGACTGTAAACTTTGTAAACGCATCCACTAACACTTGTATGTGTTCGTTTCTTTGACTACTTTTTGGAAATGGTCCCAATTGGTCCAACTGGATTGTTTTGAATGGTATATAATGTAATCAAAATGGTACTCACCCTCCTTCCGGCCGTTGCAGCACTTGTTATACACGCATTCGACGCAGGATTTTACATTTCGCAGGATATAATTTCGTAAAGTTCCGCATTCTGGAAAACCATAGATAATTCTGTACGCGTTGAATAGTTTTATTAATGCTAAGATGTCCTGCTTTCATCAATCATGTAGTACCTTTCATCATAATGCTTTTGGCACCAACCACCGTCGGTTTTCCGGAAGAGTCTTCCATTTTCCAAAGTGTGTTCGTACGTAACTGTGAAATTTCTTTTCATTTTCACTCGTCGATTTACTAAAATAGATTGCTGGTTTCCAATCTTCGTTTCCTATTTGTAGTAATACACCGGAACTTGCGTCAGTGTTGATTTCATAATCAGTGTCCATTCAATATGACATCATCATCGGCTTAGGTGACAGCCTTCACCTTTTGTTGGCATCCTTGCTGTCAATCCTAACGGCTTTGCCAAAATGTTCAGGACCGTAATTGGTGGTATCCTCGGGAAGCGTCCTTAAGCTGTTTGTATCGGCAGCGTGTGTATCTGAAACCTAACCATCACTCACAGTATAAACACTACTTCACTCTTTAAGTTGAAAAACAACAATCCGTTTATTCTTAAAATCATAATTCTTATACGAGTATACTATTTACAAAGAACAATTACAGTCTACGTATTGACTTTTCTGGTGTTCCAGCTACGCAATTGTTGATTGGTGTCAGTTGCTCAAGCCAACTGACTTACTGAATGTAAAACTGTCGTCGGCAGAACTGTGACACCCTGAAAGTTTACATAATAATTAATAATAAATACTATTCATTTACAATATTTGCACCCTAAAAATATGTGCTTTCTTAATGAATTTAATTGTATGGATTTAACTATGCCAAATGTGTAGTGACCATTAGGAGTTGGCGCTGTAAATCAACTACACACAGGTAGCTTGATTTTAACTCACAACATCCCTGCCCTCTTTTTAGAAGAAGTTAGTGCAACTAACTTCTAATGAATCTCTACAGTAATTCTCTTGCACCGTACACAGTTCTGTGCATTTCTTTACTCTATTTTACATGTGTATAATTTGTTTTTTTTTTGTTGCCTTATTTGGGTCAGTGTTTTTTTTTTGTATTCTTTTCTTTTCTATATTTTTTTCTTTTTTGGTTTTTCTATATTTTATTTTTGTTCTTTTATTTCCCCTATTTTTATATTTTGGTCCTTCATTGACTCTTTTCTCACTGGCGTGTATACAAAGATCAATATTGATTATACTAGCGATTACACAATTATATTCTGCACATAAAATCCTACGACCTCTGCTATCTGCTGGTTCGGTTGACGGTCGATGAACTCTGCATACCCCTCCCTTCTTTCTGGACCGGTACGTATGATATTCTAGGCTGGCGATTTCGTTTGCCATTAAAATTTCGCTTGTAGGGGCCTTCTTCTTTTGATTTCTATATCGTGCCCCAACGGTTGTAGGTGGTACTACCTCTGCTTATAGTATTCAGCTTGTAAAATGCATTTGAAATACATGAGAGATTACAATACTCCTCCGTTATTTCCTTTGCAGTAATGCGTTTTATGGTGGAAGTGTTTCTCTTGAGCTTTCTCATAATAGAATTTGACTTCGTTGACCTCGATGTGAATATTATCGGTATTTAGGGGATACACAGTTAATGACGCAATTTGCGTACTCCGATCAAATACCAGTCTCTGTGGCTTCTTGTAGTAAATAAATTTCATATGCGAATAATATTTCTTATGTTCATCCTATAGATTGAACATATACTTTAATGAAGCAATTGACTTCCGTAAGACAAATTTCATCTGCTTATTATATTTGGTGGTGGTTTCAGTCACCTTCCTTATGCTTTTGCCCATCTTCAACTTATTCAAAATCGATTCTGTTAAGATTGTGATACACTGGGTGGACATTGTAACGTAAGACTGTCCAATGCAAAATATGATACCGCAAGGAAACTTGTTTATTTTTGCATTGTTTGTCAATAAACCCATCCACAACGTGATCAAACACTGCGACCGTATGCTGTTTCGAGAAATATCACATTAGTCGCCATACATCCCCAATCCATCGAATAATACATTGGTCCTTTAGTCCGCACCGTCTTCCGATATACGCTGTTCCTGGAACTTCCTGCTTCGTTTCACATCATCAGAACTGAATACTTATAATAATTTTCTTAATTTTCTAGTTAACATTTTAGTTTGATATCTTTCTATGTTTAAGTTTAGTCGAACGTTTCATAAGTTAATTTAATAAATCAATTTCAAAATTATATACTATACTAGTATATACTATATATATTCTTGGGTATAGTTTTCCTATTTAGTATAATTTGTGTTTTCTTTGAATTATTACATTTATTTCATTATAAAATTAGATTTTAAATAATTAATTTCTGTAACTCTAATTATTTTCTAAAATACTTTTGTTTTTAATTTGAACTTTTACACAGATTATAAATTTTCAATTTATAACTTTTCTTAATGCGAGTATATTTTGATTATTTAATATGCAATAATCTGTACTTATTTTGTGACATTTGTAAGAACAAAAATTCGTTTAGAATAAAAATATAATTTCTTTTAATTCATGCGTTTCCATCTATATTTATTTGTTCTTCATATATTAATTTATTTGTTTGTTGAAATATTTCATAATTCCTTTCATATCATTTTTGTTTTTATATCATATCTTTTAAAAGTTTCCAATTCTGAGCAAATTCATTTGCCCTCTGACATAAACAAGAATATTTAAGATAAACACGTTTATGTGAAAACATTGTCCACTGCATGACTAAATTTTTCATTGCATCTAATTATTCTATATATTTCAATTTACTTCTAGTCTGGTATGTATATATCCACAAACAAGTGTATGTTCCTACACCCTGCGTATATGAATACATATATACATTCAAGGCACTTTCAATTGTTTATAATTAATTGCTACAGTTATTACCTAATGTTGTAATGTTAAGTTAAATATATTCTTCTATTTCAACATATAAATACATACATTTCAATTTCCCAGAGTCTAATTTCCTAAGCGATAAACAGAAGAATATATGTACGAGTATATATATCTACATGTAGCCTTCTGCAATGAGTAAATATCTGTAAAAGTATACGTACGAGTACATACCCAATTTCCCATCGCATGTCCCTATATACTTACTTTTTTAAATATACGTTCGTACATTCACGCTGTATCTTATACACATATATACATATATATACTTACTTTTCCAGCGGTTCCGTTGCCTGGCGTTAACGCTTACGCGTCGAATTTCAGTGCATAAACTGCCGTATGTATGTATGTATATATTTTCAGTTAAGTTTTATATTACTTACCCACGACTATCTTATGATTTTTTGTTGAATTATTATTAATATTTTTAAAAAATATTTTTCTCCACGGTGCTTCATTCGGCTACAGTGCCTAATAAGCATATTCACAATACTTCAATTTTACTCGCCCGAGTTTAATTGGCACACTTCTGCTGGCATTGACTTTGAAAGTCGGAGCTGTGCTATTTGATATACACACGTACGCGATATCAGTTTGTTTATGTTGTTATTCTTGTGTTTGCACTTGTAAAACACTGTTAACATACGTCTTTAATTGTGTGGTTTCATGTGGAACCATTTTAATAAATTATTATGTAGCTTTTTATGCTTGCCCTTAATTGTTACGATTGTTGTAACTGGATCTTTGCTACTAAATACGGACCTATCCAAACAGGTGAGAATTTGTGTCTCCTAGCCTGATTCTTCATTAGTACTTGGTCACCCAAATGAAATACTACTGAGTTTAGTACATTGTTGTAGGCTTCCCTGGCTACCCGTTTAGCACAATCCTGGTTTTCTGTAACCAATTCGTGCGCTCGCTGTAGCTGATACTTTTGCGTTTTATTGGGATCGTCAGCATTGTATACAGGCGCACATTTGCGCTTCAAATTTGCCGGCATGTTGAAATCAAGCCTGTAGAGCCCTCTAAATTGAGTTTGCTTCGTTGATACATGCACAGTATTGTTGTGTACATGCATTGCCGTAGTTAACCACTGACCCCAATTCGAGCCGTCTTCCTTGGCAAAGCTGCGCAATTACTCGGCCAGAGGTCGATAACTACGTTGCAATGAGCCATTCGCCTGTGGATGACATGGTGTTATATGCAATTTCTTGATTCCCAGCATTTTACACGTTTCTGAGAATAGTCTCGATACTAAATTTGAACCATTGTCGATTATCAAACCCTTAGGTATGTTGTACCGTGCTATAATTTCGTCAAAGAATGCCTTGGCTACCGTACTCGCCTCTGCATCAGGTACGCCATATACTTCGAGAAATCATCTTGGAACGTCAAGATGTACTTATTTCTCAGTTAAAACACCTACAATATCCATATGAACTTTATCAAATGGTTGTTTGGGTGTGTCAGTTAACGCCATTGGCATCTTTGTTAGCCTCGAACTATTGTTGGCCTGACATTTTTGGCAGCTCTTTACATATTTTTGTATGTCTTTGAGCATACCTTTCTATCCGTATACTCGCCTAATTCTATCATGGGTTTTCCAGCATCACTGGTGCCGACCTAGAGGTGAATCATGGAAACCCTTTAACACAGCCTGGATATCTTTTTTATCCTCCAGCCATTCCACACTACTGGCATTGAAACCTGCATTGCTAACATCTCTTGTCGCATTAATTTTATCCCCTTGAATTCTCACGGCCTTCTCCTTCTCTGACCTTGCTTTGGACCTAGGTTGCACTACCGATATCTTCTGTGCCTGTGGCACTCTGCTGAGCGCATCCGTAGTCACACGTACTTCTGGCCTAATTATTTCTTCCCTTCTTTTGGCTTTCTAGTCTACTGCTCTCGACTGGGCCGCTGGAAGTTTCCCTTGTCCCTTTGTTGGGATCGTCTTTCCCTGCATTCCGCTGCCCGATGTCCCATTCGTCCATATGAGAAGCATGTTAACCCCTGTTGGGTGTTCACTTCTGGAATTCCAATTTGGTCGCTGCTGACCACTCCCAGTGTTCAAGGAATTTCTCCCTTGGTTAATTCCTTCTGTTGAATTAACTCGGGGACTACTGAAGTTACCCCTGCTGTCCTTCAAGGGTGGATCAAGGCGTCCAGTAGCTGGCGGCTGCCTTCTATTCTGATCCCATTTTGTGTCTCCTTGGCACTGTCTACCTACCTCATGACCATATGTTTGACACTTCCTACAGTAGGGCGTGCTTTTGCATGTAAAGCATGCATCCCTTGTATGACCTGGCTTACGGCAGAATGAGCAAATGGGTTTCCTCGGCTGGAATCTCTCGACTAAGAATCCTTGGTCTCTTTGTTGCGGAAATTGGCCCATCAATCTGCCGACTCCACTTGGGTTCCGCTGCTGTACCTGCCCTACCTCCGCAGGCGCATTGGTCCAGCAGATTCCACCTGTTGTCGTTTGTTGTTCTATTGCTGCTTCAGCGGAAGAGACCGCTTCCACTAGCTCTGCCATACTGCTCTGCGTGAGATTAGGAGTATAATTAGCTAAGTCCCTATTTATCAGACCTGCCTTAAACACATAAATCATAGCACTACTGACACATTTCCATTTCAGTAAAATGCTCTGTTGAGTGGTTTTGCTTTCCTGTGCAAAATATTAATTAATAACAGTAGTTTACCCCGAAAATGTAAACATTTTTCTCTACGGTGCTTCATTCGGCTACAGTGCCTAGTAAGCATATTTACAATACTTCAATTTTACTGACAATTTATTGGGTTTAAACGCTTGCAATACATTCTTGACATTTTTGTGTGTTAGAAATAGTTGTGGCTCTTGCTTTGTGTCCGGTTGCTTTTGGGATCCGATCCTCTAGTGAGAAACCATACATAGTCTCCCAACATTGCTTCATCCCAAAGTCCTTGATAGCGCCGCTAAATGGTCTTCTATTGTTGGTGAAATCTCTCGCCGAGTTCCTCACTTACGTCACCAAGATTGTCCGGAAAGAATTTCAAATGCGAATCCAAGAAATGGATTTTTAGAGACATTTTTACACCTGTAAGAAATAAATAAAATGGTAAAAACAATACAATAGAAAACAACCAGGAAGGAAATTAAATAATGGCATTCCGTACCCATTTTGTTGTAGTTCTTCAGCAAATCGGTAATAATTCCCTCGTAGTTAGGGCTTTTAGTGTTCCCAAGAAAATTGGTAACAACCAGCTGAAATGAATTCCAGGCCTCGTTTTCGACGGGTGTTAAATATTTTGGAAAAACTGTGCTTTTTAACAATTTCTTTATGTGTGGACCATCGAAGACGCCTTCCTTGATTTTTGCAAAAGAAAGCTTCGGGAAATGGGAAAAGTATCCTCTGTAGGGGCTCAGATTTTACGGTATAGCCCGGAGCAAACTTTCAAAAATATCCGCTTAAGCCCAAAATTTCCGTACGTAGTCACACTCGCCGTCTTCATTGAGCCTGGACTGATACCCTCAGGTGATAGGGCGGGTCCCAGAAATTCAATAGTTCGCATTTTCTAAATTTAATGCTAGATTTAATTCATGTATTACGTTAAATACTCTTTGCAATTTTTCCGACATTTCGGCAATCGTAGAACTTCCTACTAATATATCGTCCATATAGTTCAGCATGCCACCTTTCTGTGTTCGTTCCTTTACTTTAGCCATTAACCACTGGAAGACGACGGGAGCATTTTCGAGGTCAAACGGCATTCTTTTGAACTGGTACAGTCCTTCCGTAGTCATAAATGAGGTATATTTTCGACATTCACGGACGATAGGAATTTGGTTATATCCACTCTTCATATCGAGAACCGTAAAATATTTGAACCGCTTTGCTTCTTGAAGTTGCTCTTCTATGTGGGGCAACGGATAAATCTCCTTTCGCATGTGATGATTCAGTCATCGATAATCGACGTACTTTCTAGAGTCGCCATTTATTTTCTTCACGAGTACAATTGGACTCGCATATTCGGATTCACATTTCTCAATTATGTCGTTATTAAGCATTTCGTGAATCATATTTTTCATATTAACCTTTTTCGGTTCCGGTATGCGGTACGGATTTTGTGCTATCGGATCTGTAGGTGTTAATTCAATTTTCATTTTAATTATGTCTGTCTCACCTATATTTTTCATATTGTTTCAAAATATGTATGTAATTATTTAGCATATTCATCAAATGTGTTTTTTCTGTTTTCTCTAGTACAGCATTTTGAATGAAGATTTCGTTTATTTCCAATTCATTTGTATTTCGCTCATTCATCTTACTATTTTTCACACTTGGCGCGTATTTGAAAAATGTTTGATCACTTTTTATTGTGGCACATATATTTTTTTGTTTGAATATTTCTTGTCCCAACAGTATTTCCGATGTCAATAACTGATCTTCGATAATGTGGAGCGTAATATTACACTGCACTTCATCACCTTGTATGTCCGCTTCCAAAAATTCATTGGTATATCTTACGCCCCCTCCTATACCGTTTATTTTAAGCGAACAGCGTTAACGTTCGTATGGCAATTTATTGGCAAACGATTTGGTGATCATATTACACTCGCTAACCGTATCAATAAAAACGATTACCGCATATCCGTCGTTTTAAAAGGTTTTATTATAAAATTCACTATCACATTCCATTCTAAAGGCGCGGCTGCATTCTTTTCGCCACAATTGGTTGGCTCTCCTTTGGAGTGTACTTTTTGTTAATCCGCGCATCTTTATCTAAGCTGACGTTTAGGACACTTGATCGATTGAGACTTTTCTCCGAACAATTAAAGCAAATCACTTTTCGCAAGTTTTCATTTTTTTGCTTATTCATGTCAACATATCTTCATTCAAATGTCGCTTTATTCTCGTCGAATTTATTAGCCGTCATGCCACGTTGGTTTTGTAAATAATCGATAATAGTGTCACGCAATTCTCGCATTGTTTCGAATCGTAATGGCGCTATTGCCTTTGAAGATAGCGTTGTTTCAATCCGTCAAGAGTATATTGTTACGCGCTTGCTGTTGTGAATCGTACAGCTGATTCGCTTGCAATATGGATGTAATAGTTTGTATCATTTGATTTGATTCTGCACTGACTCGTTAGCCACCACCACTTCATCTGCACCAACTGCTTCATATAAAAGTTGGATCGACTCCGCTTTCGTCCCTGTTGTCAATTTTCCCCTTTCGCGAAGTAGCTCTTTAAGCTGTTCTACCTACAATGCATCTATTCATGTGATTTCGATTGTTTTTAAGAATTTTTTTATTTTATTTTATTTATTATTTCGTTTTCGTTCTTTCACGTTCTGATTTTCTCTTTTTGAACCACGCAACGTTTTTCTTGGCTCTGCTTCGTTTCTATTTTTTCAAGTTTCTGATTTTCTCTGTTTGAACCGTGCAACGTTTTGGGTTTATAATTATACTAAAAATGCGCAGTTGAGTTCTTTTCCGCGTCACATATGCGCAATAGTAATCGTTTTGCATGTGGATTTTCCAATCCTACTTCTGAATTAAAAGACTCGCAAATAAATAGTTTTAATCTTTAATTGAAAACTTAAACTAACTAATTATATAAAAAAAATAATTTATATCAATAAGGAGCTTAGCACGCGACCACTCGTCACCGACGCCATAACAAAACTGAGTGGTGTGTTCGCATTCTTTGTCATGCTAAATCAAGACTGGAAAGGGTTGCATTAGCTTACAATTGTAATAATAGCAAGAGGAAAGTTCGAAAGCACTCTTTGTGACATAATACAGAGAGGACTCTGTATTATTCAAGAATGGTGCACTTCAGTGGGACTTAACATAACCCCCACAAAAACAACCATTTTACCGTTCACTTGGAAATAGAAATTGCCGCATATGCATGCAATCAAACTCCGAAATGTGATTAGTTTGTCAAGGGAGGTTAAATATCTAGAAATAATACTAGATTCCAACCTTTTCTGGAAAACTCATACGGATTTTGTAACAAGCATTAATAGCATGTAGGACGTTAGTTGGGAAGACATGGGGTTGAATTCTGAAATGGATGTACACCATGATAGTTAGACCAGTTCTGACATATACAGCAGTGGCATGGGCTCAAAGAAAGAAATGGCTCACCGTGAAGAACACTTCGAACAAAGTACAACGACTAGAATGTAAATATATTACCGGAGATATGAAAACGTATCCCACAGCAGCAATGGACAATGGAGAAGATTCACCAGAGCACCTTCTAATGAATAAATGTGTTGGTAATATCCTCTTCGATTTGTGAAACTCTTGAAGGCGGCGATAAAACTAACTGAAGAGAGATTTCCTGACAATTCCAAGTGCATTGCGCCTGTACTCATGCATATGAAGGAACTTTGACTCCGCGCATCTTCTATGTGTCAATTTTATCCTGTACGGACCAGCAAAGTCAACTGCACTTTGAAGGAAACATCGTGTACTCGTAACACAACTCAACGGTAGACCGGACATCTGTTGTTGCTGTGGTTTGCGATTCAGTCGTTTACACCGTACGCAATGGCGATATATCCCTCGAACGAGGCTTCGGATACCAGGGACCCAGAATAGGCGTTGAATTGCTGCTTGCATCACTTGCGGCCTGGCGTGCAACATACCCCCGCGGATTTCAGCTGCGATAACTTTGGCGAGTGACCAATTCTTAGGCAATATCATCGGGTGTTTGATATCATTTGAGCAAGGTGCGTTCTTAATACGGCCACCTACTCGAAGAATGCCTTCGGCATCTAGAAATGGCTGAAGGCGAACGAGATTGCTGCGCATGGGTATTGGTTTCTTCAAACTGCAACTAGAAATTTCTTGCACGAAAACGTTAGATTGGGAGTACCTTACCAATACGAACTCAGCTTTGCAAATTTCCGGGCCGGTTGACGGCCCCAATAGCCGCCCGGCTGCATAGAACTGACGAGCGAATATGCGCGAGTGGTTGACAAAGCGAACCAAATAGGCGGTAATTCGTTTGAGTTTATTGTAAGAGTGAAATCGGGTTAGCAAATCCTACTCATCGGCGGTTTGTGTTAAATGCAAAATAGCCTTGCTGGATTTTTGCTCCAGCTCCGTATTGTGTTGCGTGGAAGGTTGAAACCAGAACCGATTACCTTCTCGAAGCCAGCTTGTACCATGCCATCACAAGGGGTGAGCGAGTAGTTGCGAAGGCCGGAGACCCCTTGAGGCACAGTCTGCGGGCTTGTGCTCTGAGGCGACATGTCTGCAATGTTCTGATAGTAGAACCTCTTGTACATCCGCGACGCGAATTGCGACAAACACTGACCAACGACATGGGATGGCTTGCAGCCAAGCCAACGTTACCATAGAGTCGGTCCAAGCATACAGCCTTTCGAGTTTGCGGCCGAAACTTGTTTGTATTTGGCGAACTAGTTTTGCGCCTAGATGAGCCGCACAGAGTTCCAATCGAGGCAAGGAAGTAGTCTTCAGAGAAGGACAACTTTCGCCTCGTCATCCGGCGCTTGGGTGCAGCAATAAATAGCGGCGGCATAAGCAGCTTCCGAAGCGTCAATGAGAACATGGAACTGAGAGTTTGCAATTGAACTAATACCTAGCCAGCGACTTAGCTTGAGCGATGAAAACGCTGCCAGCTCACGTCTATGTTTCAACCAGTCTGCAGCTACGTTAGTTGGCACCAACTCGTCCCAGTTTACATTCGAGCGCCAAATCTTCTGCAGCCATATTTTTGAGCGGATGGTGGACATGGGGCGATGAGTCCAAGCGGATTGAAAATCTTGCTCGAATCGGAGAGGAAAATGCGCTTCGTCAGTTTGATCGGTAGTACTTCGAATATCGAGCCAAGAGTTCGAATATCGTTTCCATCAGCCAAAAGGTATTTGTTATCTTAATGGTTGGCAGTTTGCCGCCGACTTTCGGAGCTCGAAACCACCCTGAGAAAGTACGCGTGAAATGTCTCGTTGAACTGCTGCTAGTTCTTGAAGAGAGTCCGAGCCGGTCAGCAAATCGTCCATATAAAAGTCGGACATAATGACCTTAGCGACGTTTTGGCATGCGTCGCCTGCTTGCTGTGTTGCGCGATGTAGCGATTTCACGACGAGGTGAAGCAGAGACCACCCCATAAGTGACCCTCAAAAGGCGATAGTCACGCAATGGATCTGATGAATGCTCACGCCATATGATGCGCTCATAGTCAACATCCTGTTTAGCGACGTAGACCTGCCGATACATCTTCTCGATGTCAGCAATAAGACCGTAGCGATGAGTGCGAATGTGAACCAAAATTGAGAGGAGGTCTTGTTGCAGCTGAGGTCCTACCATCAAAGCGTCATTCAATGAATGCCCAGATGATGTCTTCATAGACTCGTTGAACACAACCCTAAGCTTTATGGTAGCACTCGTATCTTTCACCACTGCGTGATGCGGCAAGTAGTAAGCGGTTTGCGTTGCTGAAGCAGCTGGCTCCAAATGACCCAAGTCGATAACCTCCTTCATGAACTTTCTGTACTCCTCGTGAAGACGTTTGTTGGCAACGAATCTCCTTTCCATCCTTAGTAATGCCCTGACTTTCGCGATTCACCAATCGGAACCTCCTTTTTGTTTCCCTGAACTTATATTAATTAGCCTATTCAGTTCGTTAGTTCTCTTTTGCCTAGTTTTCTTCCTGCTCGGGTTCTTCGATTCTTGCGTTCTGCTCCTATACTCTCTCAGTGACATTGGATTCTGGGCCACTTAGCTGTTAGTTTGTAGCTCTTCTTCCAAAGTATTTTTTCTTCTGTGCGTACTTCTTGAATAAGCTGTTGAATTCTTCTGTTAGTTTGATATTTTGGGTAAACTTTCGATTCAGACAGCTTTGATGTAATGTAAATAGCACTTCTGTATCTAACTGCAAATTTGGTTTGGCAGCATATACGAAATTTTTATAACTTCATTGGGTTTGGCAGGATCGCTATCTTATGGTTGTTGGACAAATATCTACTTCATCGGAGCTGTAATCTTCGTAGCTCTGCCCTAGTTGCATACAAAACGCGCACACTATTCAAAACCACCTCAAGCCCTTTTCGTTGCCGCAAAGGCAACTAACTGATAAGCCACAAAGGTTATAAAAATGAATAGACTTGTCAGTTTAATATCTGTGTAAGTAATCTTGCTTCTTTAATTTTTCATTGCTCTTTTGTTGTGAATTTTCGTAATTTTTTACTTAGATTCGTATAAATAACTTCACATTAAAACACAAAAATATAGGTTAACTCACATAGCTCACATTGCATGCATGAATTATTATTTTGAGTTATTTATTACGGTCTAAAAAATATTGGCACCTATGCGTCCAAATGTTTTAATCACCATAATTAATACATTGAAAGTAAGCGACGCAACCTTCAAACGCACATTGACGCTTACAAGCGTGTGGCTTCAGATTTCAATACTAGTGCACTGCACTATCCCCGCTTCCAGCGACTTCAATACAGAAATATTGCTTGCATTAAGAACTGCTGACCAATGCTGTTTTGGGTTTGTTCTGTGTTAGAACATGTGCTTAGAGCATAGACATATGAACTACACTATGTCATAGGAATTATCACATATGACTGATGTTAGTTCAACAGAAGGTAGGCTTAGTCCGTTCGCCTTACGCAGAACCATTTTTAAGCTATATTTGTTCATTGAGTTTAGTTACTAGTGAAGTAATAATCCTCATCATGTTAGTCGTTTATAATATTAGTTGTTTTATCAAGTATTTAAGTTCAGCGAAAGCCTTGTTTTGTGCGATTAAATCAATACCTGATGCATTTTTATTGGCTGTTGCTTCAGCATAAGGTAGGTTTGGGGTTGTATAATTATATGTATTTTGGTTAGAGTTTTGCCGTAGTTGTATTTGCTGTTAATTGTTTGTGCTTGGAAAAAGTTCTTTTCCCCTTAGAGTTAGGAAATGTTTAATTTTTAAGGATTCATACACCAGCAGCCTTTATAACTGACGGTCTGGTTTTCACCACTTGCAGCTTATAGTTTTTTTACTGCCAGCACATTTTATACATACTGTGTATTTGGTACAGACATTTTTAGTGCGGCCATATTTTTGAGAATTTGTGCATTGCGGCAGCAATCTTTTCTGATGTGGTGGTTCAAATGCTATTTTGTAGTGAAATTGTTGCGTTATGGAGTAAATGTTCTCTGACCCCGCTAATTCATTCTTGATATCTTTTATATCTGTAGAATCATGCATATTCCTTAAGATTATATAAAATCCCTGTAGTTCTTTAGGTTTATAAGTATAATATTGGGTATCGATTTTAATAACTTTTATTTCTAGGTAGTGAATTGATTCAGCAAGTTGAATCTTAAATACATTATTGTTCAGTGCTTTCATAACTTAAATGCATTAGGGAATTGAGTTTAGGGATTTTGTTGAAATATTTATACATTGTACATTTTGCTATAATTTGATGGTGGGTTAGGAACATATTTTTGTATTTTTTGGCTTCCAAGTTCTGTTTCAATTTTCTTATTTGTTCATCAGTCTCATCAGCAAGAGATAGAAAGAGAGCTTCAAACCTGGGGCCGAATCGCGGCATTCCTGATCGAATGAAATTTCGTGACGCTTCAAATCAGTGGGTCACAGCAATCGATATGAATCGTAACGACATTTCAAGTAAATGTACAAGATTATCTAGATTACATTGTAATAGATGATTGCCAAAATAAGTAAATAAAAATATTTTTTTTGAATTTAAAAGAAATACATAAATAATACAAGTTTTAATTTCACATATAGCAATGCATTCCACTTTTTTTTATTTATTAAGTTCTTCGGATTCAGAAGAAGAAAGGAGTGATTTATACATGTCATTGCCGGTGGCAGAGTAAAAAATACATGAACTCGATTTTTCAGACTATTTTAATATTTTTCATTTATATAGAATATTTTCAAATTTATATTGAATATTCACAAATTCAACAAGCGTTTAATGTTTACTAATAAGGCATATAATTATTAGCTCCCGGAACAGCAGTTCAAGGGTCATAAGTCGACGTCAGTACCCCCAACTCTCCAATTAGCAACAACACTTTCCCTGTTGGCCAGTGGCAGCTATTAGCACACAGTTGACAATGATTATCTACTTGGAATATGTCGAAGCACAGTATGTAAAATGTGGTCAAAAAAATTAATGCCACACTGTGCTCCACGCTCATTAAATTTTTCCCCGAAAACTCCACAAATTGTAACAAGGGCTAGTTTCCCCAATTTTAGATATATAAAATAAATTAGTTTCTTAATTTTTCAGTAATTGGGCGTATAGACGGAAGGTACATCGGCCTGCAGAAGCCAGCTATAAACGAGATTATGTTAACCATTAACTTTTTGATTTCATTTATTTAAATTTATCCTAAAGAATATTATCAATTATAAAAGCAAAAATTATAATAAATAATCAAAATAAACTTGCATTTTTTAACAAATGGATAACAGAATATTTGCGAAGTACTCCCAAGTATATCCAGCTGCCAATCCCTCATTATCTTCATTTCCTGTAGTTCAAAAATGTATTTTTCACATTAATAGAATGGGCATAATTTGTTTAGTTTATTCTGACATATTTCATTGTTTTAAATGCCATTGCATAATGAGAAAACTTGGAAAAACTCCTAAAAACCATTTTATTATTATTTCGATAGCCGCTGATGTATCGAATTGCGTTTCGAATTTTTCGATTGGTTACTAACTATCGTATGCGACGATCCAAAATTATGACACATTTTGCTCGATAACGTATGCCGTCATCCAAAACGTCAAAATTACGAAAAATTTACTAGATCACGAATCCCAAGATTCGGCCCCTGTTTGATGTAACATGTTTGTCTTGGGTACCATGTTTGTCTTGGGTACCATGTTTATTTGTGTAGAGGAGTTGCTTAACCAGCAAGACGTGAGAATTTGTCGGTTTGTTTTTGTTTCTTCTTTCTTGTTTATTTCTGGTCGTAATGCAGTCCTGTTATGTGAGTTACGAGCTGTATTTGTTATTTTTATATTATCAGTGTGTTTACCTGCTCAATGTATGCAGAGTGTCGATCGTACGAAAGTGCAAGTGCAGACATTGCCGGCAGAAGTGATGAACTTATAGATTTTGGAGTAGTGCTTGTACATGCCAGTGCCGTCGCAGCAGTACTTGTTGTTTTACTAGTGAAAGCAATATCGGCAATTACATTTGTTTCTGGGATGTTGCGGAGCAAGTTATATTTGTTGTTGGTGTTGTACATTGTCGACTCAATGACATTGTTGGCACCATCTCATTCGTAAAGAAACCACTGTGGAGAACGGAAAAGGTTTGAACAATTTTTAAAATAGTATAATTTTACTCAGTAATAAAAAATTACAATGGAAGTACATATATTTTGCGCATAGTGTAATATCAAAACACACTGATCTTATTGTTACATTACCTACCTCCATCGCACTAACACTTTTGAATAAAGCTATATATTACACCCGGCGCACGAGTCATAATCAAAGAAAAAATATTGTGTGAATTTGCGGCACTTTCGAGAATGCCCGTATCACTGATTACATTCCCTTTGCTGGTAGAACTAAACATTGTAGATAATATTCTGTTCTATACTCGGATCAAATTTGACCTCTCCTACATAACATATAGCACTTAATGCTTATCTTTGCTGACATATAGCTGCGGTCGTTGTTGATGACGTCGACCTCGTTATATTTTGCTGTAAATACGCTTTTGCTCTTTACTTTTTTCCGCACAACGCGACGCTCACTTTCTTCTATGATTTTAACCACAGCTCCTATAGTTTCAACTATAAAGTTGTCCTATCATCTTGTAAAATGGACAGCAATAGGATACTGAGAAAATCTTCTAGCACATGTACTCCAATGTCTAAGACATAATCTCATTTCTCAATTTAATAAAGTTCATTTCAAAAAAATTAAAACAGAACCAAATTTTAATCGACAAATGATTTAAAAAGACCGAATTACGTTTTCTAAAAAAAGTACCATTGGCATCTTGTGCCCATCACCATTGTTAGCATATGAATATGTGGAAATAAATAATATTACCGTTCGGTTGGACAACATTTATTAAAAGGAAATAGTAATAAGAAGAATAATCCATCAGTAATAATAAATGGCATCCCATATGGGTTGCAAATGAAAATTAAGAATGTACTAAATGAAGTTTGTACTAAGTTATCAACATTGTTAATTTTGGGTAGGAGTGCACCCTAGTTTGCCAAAAGTACACTTGAGCACACCTACTGACCCATTGTGATACCACAGATAACGCGGTTCAAGCGCTTACTAACAAGTTATCTTACTTCAGATGGTGATAGTCAGCGCAGGGAAAACGCCGTGAAATGCACGACTCGCCCATTATGTTGCACGAAACCATCCTGATAGTTTGATGAACCTTGCTATGCGCAATATAAAAGTATGCCAGCTCTATCAGACTTTTAAGAAATGGGGCATCAAAGATACGATTTCATCTTCCGCTCAAGGATGGGCAGTGACATAAGAGGTGGAGAACCGGCTCGTCCTCCTTCTAGGAACCACAGCCTCGGCAGAAGTGGACAGTCATATGGAGAAATAAGCTGAGCGAAACTAAATCGGTTCATATAGACTTCACATACAATAGAGCCCGATATCTTTCATTATATATAAGCGGCGTACTAATCCCGAACCATAACACCGTTAAAAATTCAGAAGTATATATTGGCTCATGGGCAAACCATCTGCGTTGTCCACACATATCAAAATTCCGTATAAAAGCAAGTGTTTAAACCGATATGGACTTATGGAATTCAACTATGGGGTTACTCAAGTTCCTGCAATATAATGTAGTTCCAAAGATTCCAAAATAAAGTACTAAGATTTGCCATCAATCCACCTTGGTATAGCTGAAGCAGCCTCATCGAACGGGATCTTAGCATCGATTCAGTTGCCGCTACAATACAAAAATATGTAAAGTCCCACATGAAAAGACTATCTAACCATGTGAACAGCGAAGCCTCAGTCCTTACTAATCCAAGCGAATGGAAGGAGCGGCTTAAACTGTCATCTCATATACTAACCTACTTCTCTGCAAGTATTGTGCAGAGCAGAAATTAAATTACTTGTTTTATACAAAATTAGATACAAATTGTTCGTTAGTTTTTAAATATTTTATATATATATATATAAAATATATATTTATATATATATATATATATATATATATATATATATATATATATATATAAATATATATATATATATATATAATGTAAACAAATATAAAGAAAAAATTTACGCAAAATATAAGAGCATTACTTGATGAAGATCAGTTTGTAGAATTTTTAAAATCTATCGTGAATGGAGTAGCATCTCAATTTCCTCAATTTGTAATATATTATTTAAATTCCACAGAATCTGATCAGTGACGAGGCAAATATAATAACTGATACTTTTGGAAATGTCTCTGAGAACATTTTAACAGATCCCATGTTTAAATCAGTTATGTTAGCTCCAAAAAGTTATGATTGTTATTTAATCATTTCGGATATTTTGAACCATTGTCTGGTGAACAAAAAGTTTATTATAGCTGTGATACAATTAGTTATGACAACGATTCAGAAGTTAACAATTATCCTGAAGAATTTTGAATTCTTTGTCAATTAGTGGCTTACCACCATATAACTTAGCATTAAAAGTCAATTGTATTGTGCTTCTCATCAAACATTTTAATGCTAAGGATGTATAAGTCAATGGGACCAGAATGAGAGTGAAAGTCGTACACCGTAATGCGATAGATGGTGACATTTCAATAGGAATTGCGCGTAATAAATGTATTTGGATACCATGGATAAAACTAACTTATTCTGGAGCTATTTTACTCTTTGAAATTCAACGAACTTAATTTCCTATTATTCCTACATTTGCTATTACGATCAAACAAACACAGGGTCAGACGTTTGATAGAGTTGGAAAAAAAATTTCGGCAACCTGTTTTTACTCATGGACAGTTATATGTGGCTGCCAGTAGATTTAAATATTTCTATGGCCTTAAGTTTTTTGTATCCGAATGTACTGTCCAGGGGCACTTAACAAACGATAAGCATACAGTTACCAAAAATCTATTTTTACAGATATTTTTAATCTATAGAATTTATCATATATTAAAATAAAATGTGTTCATTTCTTTATTTCAGCAAAATAAAAGTAGTTTACAAATTTCGCGAAATGTTTATTGTAAAATTGTTTATCATTCAAATATATGATATTACAAAATTAAAACACCTTTTGAAATTTTCTTGGCATGTGGGAAAAATTAAACTATCTTCCGGGGAATGACCGAATTTCGGTCAAGAGTGATACTAGTTCGAAGTCAAGCTCTCAACTTGGAAGCAACTGTTCGTTTTAAAATTTGTGTTTGGAAAGTTTGCGGAAAGAGTTCTGAATCAATCTTTTCTTTTTCATAAATTAACTGCTTAGAAGGACTGAAATTCGCATGCAGTTGCCAAAACAGTTTCTGTCTTAAAATATTGAGATAGCTCTTTTAATTTTAACAATTGCTTTCGAAAGAATTTATCGGACCGTACTATTAAGTCTAATGCCTTAAATCTTGTGAAATTCCATTGCAAAGAGAATATTTTACTGAAACTACATTCTGTACTGAAACGTTATACATTTTAGAAATGCGTTTATGTAGGCTATCCTAGTAATATTTTATAAATACAATCTGCACCGAAACTTTCTACATCGTACTAATGCTTTGGCGTAATCTGCGATAATATTTTTAAAAATAGAACAACACCACAAAGTATTGAAAGCATTAGGTATGTTTGGAAAAGGATACATTTTTACATATAATAAGATGATAATATAATAAGAAAAACGTCAATTAGGACAGAGATGGTTGACAGCACTGTAACACATTATCACATAATATTTCAGCGAGATCTGTATTATAGACTCTATTTTACCAAAACCACAAACATATGAGTGGTACAAACTGTAGTGTATCATGAAATTCGTGCATACCATACGAATGCCTGTGATTACTAAGAGAACTAAATGCACCAAAGAAATATGTAGTGCACGCGCAGCATGATCACACACACTAGCACACTCCACTCTTTCAAACCTATCCTCTATCCCAAAGCAATGTACTCAAAATAGGTCATGTCGAACCTCAAAGGTCGGCAGTAGGCAAGGAATTGCACATTCATATTTTATTGCTTGCATATGTGAATTTGATGACACATGGGATATTGGAAATATGGAATGGAAATTGAACTTGGTTGAAACTAATTTGTAAATTCGTTTCAATAAGAAAACATTTGGCTGCCTTGAGGCGCCGAGAACCAAGTGCGCAAGCTCTCGCGCAGTGCAAAATATTACTTGAGCCCATCATTTACGTAGGCACTAATAATATTACATGGCGATCCTGCCACACACTGATCCTGAAAATCTACACTTATCCTTTGATTGAAAATTGTATCCAGCAACATCGATACTGAAAGAGTAGATCCGGTACTATCCAGTAGTTATCATGCATCCACCCAGTAGTTTACACCAGCACACCAGGGATGAATGAAACGGAATTTCATTCCCTATTTAATAAAATCTACAGCAGGGCAAGCAAACGTTTGGAAACCGTGAAACGAAAGGACTCAGCCGTCCCAGAAAAACTGTACCCACTGGGAAGTACGTTGCCGGCAACACAATTACTAAATATATACTATAGGCAAACAGCCGCCGTAGAAGAAGAGTGCATATCACGGCCACAGCCAGGAACAAGGACAAACAAGACCATCTGCATACCATCAAACTCATCAGCAGGCCCAAAACCGATCACCATAGACGAATACAGAGCACGCCAACATAAGTATTCTAAGCTACAACAAAAACCCAAAAATAGTATAGATGCGAAGCCACGTAAACGAGGGAAAAGAGCTGGCAGAAAGGTCCAAAATAGGACTCAAATAAAACCCTTTACTACGAATACAACTTAGCACAAACAACTGAGAACAAAAAGCACTTGAAAGTTATCATCAACAAGATTCGTTTAGATGGACGACGCGCAAATAACAATAATACAACAGCAACCGCCACCCGACAAAGAGAAGATCAAATTCATGACATGGCTGTGGAAAGCCATTAGAATTTACGGAACCCCAACAGCCAATGACCATGGAAACAAGGATGATGATACAAAAATACTGCCCATTCTAGAGCAAATTATAACTAAGTTATTTCATTATTTCAAGTATAATAATCCTCAAATGTATAGGCTATATAATAATAATTTGAACTAATAATATTAAAAATGGCAAGTACAAAATCGAAAGTAGAAAACCATAGCGGAGATCCCCAGGTAATCATTCTAAATACTCAAAGCCAGCACTCAGATACCCTAGAAGACCATGACGTGAAGCTATTAATAATTATAGTCATAGTAGGAGAACATTTAGGAATAACTTTGATACATATGTATAGGGACTACAATAGGAAAAAAAACTGTAAAAGCCGCAAAGTCCATATTTGACTTAAGCGAGATTGCGTCTAGGAAATAAATTATGAGCCTCCCTTCGCTACAAAAATTGAACAGATTGTACGCAATTTAAGAAGGAACCCCAATAGAATTTATACAGAGAAGTACATAAAAGAGTTACAATTAACCCTCAGTACTCAGACTGCATATTTTAAGTTAGAACTCAACCAAGCGCCCAGTTTGGAAAGGCACACATACATATCTAAGTTTAACACATTAAACGACTACATCAAGAAAATAATCAGCAGTCCGCATTTTCAAAAAGAAGAAAAGATAGGAACAATAGCTATAATCACGGTCATCACAGTCGTCAGAGTTCGCTTTGACGTCATTTAACGTAATTGATTGCCTGAAGGCTATATCTGTATTCTCAGGCAAGCCCGAAGACTTGTCCAAATTTATAAGCCTAGTGGAGACTATGAAGACCACTGTACCAATAACCAGTTAGAACATATTTTTCACACTAGTGTTTAATACCAAACTCCCTGACAGAATCAAAAACAAGTTAGAACTTCCGGGAACAGACAATACGACAACGCTAATTGCAGAATTAAAAAATTTACTGAAGCCGACAAAAACGAAAAATTCAATATTAGACGATCTTTCGAAACTGAGACAGGGTAGTAGGACAATTTCTCGTTATGCAGAACAGATAGAGGAAGTCATTTGTACTCTAAACAAATTACAAACTACAGACACTTCTGCAGAAGTCAAGAAAGCAATAATAACTAAAAACGACACAATAGCATTCAATTCGTTCAAAAACGGTCTCACCAATATATCAACCGTCCAAACCCTTACAGCAAGCTGTAGCAAAGAAGCTGTAGAAATAGCTGACGAGTTTAAAAAACCGAACGAGACTCGCATTCTGTTGTATAGAAGCAACAATTATCGCGAAAGACAACAATACAATTTGATTCAGCGAAACAGATACCGCAACAACAATAATAATTTTGGTGTCAATAACCAACAAAGTCATTGCCCTAATAACAACAATAGAAATTACTACAATAACAATAGACAACAAACTTCGAATAATACCTCTTACCGACGTACTTAGAGAAACAACAACAACACAAAGCACTACAACAATCAATGTACTAAGAAACAACAACAACGCACTGACCAGCAAACATACAGAAACAACAACAATAACAGAAGAATCTCCGGTCGGAAGAATAATGTATGTAGAAACTACTACACAAGACACAGCTGATTACATAAATCAGCAGGGAAACGACGACCTTCCCGCCTGCTAGACGTACAAAATAATATGAGTGGTGCGGGGATAAATAGCAATAGCAAAAGTACCCAAAATAGCATACACTATAAACACAGACAGACATATAGGACGCTTTGTCAAAATAAAATACAAGAACACATACATAAGTTTTTTGTAGACACTGGAGCAGAAATTTCACTGCTAAAAATTGGTAGTATATTCGACGAAGATATTTTCAGCCAACATTCTTGTCCATTAATAGGAATTTCAAAAGACAATGTTTACACTTTAGGCACAGCAGGTATCTCACTAAAAATTCAGCAAAAAAACCTTAAACACACATTTCAAATTGTAGAAAATGATTTTCCAGTCAAAGCCTATGGAATTTTAGGAGATGACTTTCTCTTAAAATTCGGCGGAAAGATAGACTTCGAAACACTCACACTAACATTCACACTCAATAATACGTTACTAGTGCTTGATTTAGCAAGCAAAGTATTTTGTATCACCATACCACCAAGATGCGAGGCAGTACACCCAATAAATGCGAACATAGCTGAAGACATGCTTGTATGCAACAATGAAAAACAAGCAGGAGTACATATAAGCAATACTATAATTCCAGCTAAAGGCATAAAACACATACGCATTTTGAACACAATACAAGACACCATAGAGTTAAACAAGCTAAAAATAGAATGCAAACCCATAAAAATTATTACATAGTAAACAGCATACAGAACAATAGCACAAAAAGATGTAACCAAATACAACCACTTCTACAATTTGATACGCAAGACATTTTTGCAAAGGACAGTATTGAGAAATTGTGTGAAGAATTCGCAGATGTCCTGACATTCAATAATTTCTATGATCACATTTAGAGGCAACATATAAAAAACCGGTATACATAAAAAACTACCATTTGCCACACACATAAATGAAAAATATGAATGAGCAGTAAAGAATCTGCTGAAACAACAGATAATTGAACATTCAACTAGTGCTTATAGCTCACTACTACTTGTTGTACCGAAAAAGAGTTCCGACGATTCCAAACAGTGGAGATTAGTAGTAGACTACCGCCAATTGAATAAAAAGTTGGTTGATGATAAATTCCCAATCACAAGACTAGAAGACGTACTGGGCAAAATAGGCAGATCCAAATACTTTACAACCCTAGACATGACTAGCTCTTTCCATCAAATCCCTCTAGATTACGAGTCAAGACATCTAACAGCATTTTCAACTGCTGACGGTCACTATTAGTTCAAAAGGCTTCCCTTTGGTCTAAAAATCTTTTCGAACAGCTTTCAGCGTATGCTTACTATCGCATTAGCAGGAGTAGAGAGTAATGCTTTCCTTTACGTAGACGAAATAATTGTTTTCGGTAAGTCTATAAAAGATCATAATGATAATCTGGTAAAAATCTTTAAGCGAATAAGAAAGTACAATCTGAAATTAATCCGTAGAAGTGTAATTTTTTGAAACCAGAAGTAATTTTTCTAGGTCACTTAGTTACCTCTAATGGAGTAACAGCTGATCCAGAAAAATGTAATGTTGTGGACATATATCCAACTCCGAAAAACAAGGATGAAATAAAAAGATTCGTAGCTCTCTGTAATTATTACCGACGCTTTATAAAGAATTTCGCGGAAATCCCAAAACCATTAAATAACCTACAAAAGAAAAAGACCGAATATTTTGGACGGATGAATGTGAAGTAGCATTCAAGAAACTAAACGAAAGCATAACTCACATGAACTTCGATACCCTGATTTCGATGAAGAATTCATATTGACCACTGATGCATCCAATTATGCATTAGGTGCTATTTTATCACAAGGAACCATAGGAGAAGATCGACCAATAGTCTATGCTAGCAGATCTCTCTATAAACACGAAATTAACAAACCTGTCATTGAGAAAGTATTATTAGCCATTCATTGTGCTATTAATCATTTTCGACCTGTTTGGACCGAAATTCACAGTAGTAACAGATCTCAGACCCCTCATCTAGAATGACTCGTATCCGACTAGACTTGATGGAATATGACTTTAAAATTATATACAAACAGGGAAAAATTAATACTAGCGCAGATGCTTTGTCAAGAATAGAATTAAATTCTGCTACATTAAAAGCAATGATACCCACAGTTATGGCAATCACAAGAACCATGAAGAAAAAACAAACAGATGAAATCACCCACACCCACACAACCAGACAAGAGGAGCGCGCGCCTCTATATATGGAACAGTACATATTTATCGGATATTCGGAATTTAAAGCAGTTAAAGTGCAAAATTTTAAAGGGGGTGAGCTTGAGCGAAATACGCGTAGAAACAATAAAAGTTTCCCAAATATTACTGTCGACTATAAAAATATACTGATAGAGTTAAGCGATTATTCTGACTTAGTCCTCGCTACGGTCATGAGGAAGTTTACTCAGTTTTTGATCAGTCATGGAATCGACAAGATCGCTCTTTCAAAAGACGATACTTTGTTCGATCTTATTAATGAAGATAATTTAAAGGCCTTATATAAGAATAAATATATTTTGAGAATTTAGCTAAAGGACAGCAACCTCCTACTATAATTTTCAAACCCCACGTAATATACATGATATAAATGAGCAAAAGAAACTCATACATGATTACCATTGCACGCAAACATCCGGACATCCTGGAGTAAGAAGAACTTTATTGAAGTTAAAACAAAAATACATATGGAAAAATATGACTAAAATGGTGAAAGCATATATAAATAATTGCGAGATATGTGCAAAAAACAAAACAACTAAACACATAAGAGAAAATATGGTCATTACAGACACCCCATCGACAAGTTTCCAAATAGTAGAGATGGACACAGTAGGACCACTCCGTATTTCAAAAGTATATAAATACATTTTAACGCTTCAGTGCCAACTAACTAAATATATCGAGGCGTATCCAATGTACACAAAAGAATCTGTAGAAGTTGCCAATACTTTTGGAGTGTATGAAAAGCATAATGTATATATATACACACAAACGCCAACACCATACGCGGCGTAGGCACATGCAATGTGAGCGGAGACCCAACGTAAATATAAGAATATGTACGTTGTGAAGCGCGAACAGCGCTCGATGCCCTCGAACGGATGTACGCTGGCATTGACCGTTATCCTTTCCGCTGACATTGCAAAAGCCCTCTTTATGTATTAAGAACCATATTATATACAAAGTCTTAGCATATAAGGAATTAAAAGTATAAATAGCAATAAGATATTATCAATAAATGAGATTCGATCTGGAAACCAAACCTTTCGTTTCTCGTTAAATATTTGGCTGTACTCCAGTAGTCGCCGATTGAAATTGTGCGCAAGCTCTCGCGCCGCTAAATAATACCTTGAGCCCATCTGTACATAGCGATCATATAGTTCGCTTCTTACACAAATATTTGGCTGTACTCACGTAGTCGCCGATTGAAATTGTGCGCTAGTTCTCGCGCCGCTAAATTAATTAATTGAGCCCATCTTTACATGGCCATCCTGCCATCCTTACATGGCGATCCTGCCATCTTTACATGGCGATCCTGCCAAACTGACAATTCTCTTATCAATCCTGCCAAACTGGCACTTTATTAAAAACCCAAAAATTTTAAACAATCCTAAAATAATCCAAAAACTGCAATAAGAAGATGAATACCGATTTCCACCGACTATTCGAAAAATTTCAACAACTGGGAGAGTAACACATCCAGAAGGAAGACTCCTAGCTACTATCTCACACCCACTTCAAAAAAAGGCAGTAATAAGACAACATAAAATCGACCAAAGTTGTTTTCAAAATGCAGTGCGGTCCAAAAAAACTGAATATTTGTGAGCGTTTGCCGAACCAACAAAATTTACGCGTCAATTTTAATGAGAGAAGTTCCGAAGTTAATAATTCATATACATACATATGTAATGGAGAAACATTAAACAAAAGCATTAGGAAGCCAAGAAAAATTATAAAATTTATTGCAAAATGTTGCAAAAACAACATCAAAATTCTGTTATGTAAAATCGCAGATTAAAATGAAATAAATTTTGGGCTTAAATTTTAATAGTAAATACACAAAAACAAAATTTTACATTTAAGTTTTGAAATGAAAATATGTGTAGTTAAACCGGTAATTGAAAAGAAATTTTAGCAATTTTATATAGTCAAAAATTTACAGTTGCCACTAACCATTAGTATCACTTTTTACAATGACAAGAATACCATTTTGATTTTGACATACTACAAAGAGGAAAATCAAATACCAACGCAGACGCACTTTCCAGAATCAAAATTTATTCAGAAACATTAAAACAAATGATTCCTAAAGAAACCGATGAAAAAGCTAAAAGAGTATTAATTATAACAAGGGGAATGGCTGCCAAAAAACATGCAGACCAACAAAAACAAGTAAAATACAAAACCCAAGAGAAGTCTGATCAACTTCATATCTGGGACTGTACATCTATTACTGACGTCAGATACATTACAAAATTGAAATTTGAAAAAGCGAACGATATAAATATGAAGAGTACTCAATTAATCTATGAAAAAGATAAGAATATATTGCGCGTAAGGTACAACGATAATCCACCGAAATCCGTTTCGATTCTGGAGAAGTTGTCACCTCTTAATACAAAAACTATGCATAGTAGATCTAGTGATAACTATACGAAATACGTTTCGATTATGGAGAAGCTAGCATCTGAAATAAAAAAATTAAAAGTCGACATTTTAGCGCTATCGAATAAACATATAATTTTTGAAGGTATACAAAAAGAAGAATTTAAAGATATATTTAAGAAAAAGCAGGAAAAGCAAATTAAAGAAAAACGTTTCGCATACAAGATTATTATATATGAATCGCCTAAAGAAATTGAAAACGATATAATTAAATACAAATTAATAAATGAATACCACAACTCATGGAGGACACCTTGGTATAAGAAAAACCATTCTGAATCTAAAACAAAGAGATATGCGGAAAAATATGAGTCGAATGGTGAAAGAATTTATAAAACACTGTGACAAATGTGCAGAGAATAAAATAACTAAACATATACACGAAAAAGAAATAATTACAGACACACCAAACACTAGTTTTGAAGTACTTGAAATAGACACAGTTGACAACTAAGAATGTCAGACAGATTCAGATACATACTCACAATACAGTACGAACTGACAAAATTTGTAATAGCACACCCAATAGAAACCAAAGACGCTAAAACCGTAGTTAAAACAGTAGTAGAACAATGCATCCTAAAATATGGCCATGTTAAGACATTACAATCAGATAGAGGCACTGAGTTCACAAATGAGCTCATGCACAACATTTGCAAATTACTAGACATTGAACAACAATTCTCAACACCATACCATCACCAAACATTAGGATCAGTAGAAAGAAATCACCGCGTATTAAATGAATTCATGTTATCTATACCCTATCCCTATCTAAACATTTGAAGCATAGCAGAGATAATCGCAGGAAGTTTGATTCGTTTAAAAATCCCAGCAGCTATGAATTTAGAGCAATTTGTGAATAATTAATAACCATCATAGAAATACTCGTATAAAAACTGTATAGAAAGTTCAATAAGTTCGGACGTGTTTTTTGCCGCTAAATTTTTGATTGATTTATTCACATACAAAAGTAACAAACAATAGCTAAATAAACTAGCCAAATAAAATTAAACAAGATACACTCAGATAGAGCAAGTGGATATAGACAGAAATCCGTGATCACAAATATAAACATTACACTCTGAAACATTTCAAGAAGCAGAAAGAAGTCCGTACCATGAATACAAGAACAAAAACCACATGTAAAGTCGCTTCGTCTCCGGCTACTCCGCAAACTGTGACTGGTAAAGAGAACCTGTCGATAGGTGCTGTTATGCAGCAATTACAATGCGGAATGGATAAGCAGAAGGAGAGCATCGTTGCTGAGCTACGTTCTGCATTGACGATGTCAGAAGAACGAGTAATGCAAAAAATTAGTGAAACAGCCGCGGTGATCTCGAACATCAAAGCTTCGCTTCTGCAATTTGAAAAAAGAATTGCTGCTGTTGAGACAGTTTGACTGGAGGTCACGACATTGAGAGGGGAGCTGGATGCAGTGTGTCAGCGAGTGAAGCAGTGTGAGACAAAAACTCACTCTAGCATTATTCCAGGTCTTAGGGCCGAAGTTCAGGCCTTAAAATCTCAGGTGGCAAAACAGGACAATGCCGGTATTGCCTGTAACTTACGGTTATGCGGTATCCCATGCAGTCCACAGGAGACTAGCAACATCCTACGACAAGAACTTCGTATTAAAGTCTATTCCGAACTTTAAACGTGAGACACATGGTACCTTACAATTACAGCATGCTGGATTCGACTCTACTGTCCCAATTTATATGAACGAATGTCTCACAAAGGTAAATTATGATATAATGCGTGCGGCAGTCCGCTTGAAAAAGCAAAAACAACTGTTCGCGGTTTTTACTTTGAGGGGCTTGGTTTATGTAAAGAGCACAGAGAGTGAAGGGGCAAAGCACATAGACTCAATTCAGCAGATGAGCAGTCTTTTTCGTGGAGAGGATCAATAGCTCTCACAATTTTTACTGCTGCATAATTGATTTCTCTCAACAAATTTTTGTAGATGTAAGTTTAAATTGCTGCATTGTTTATTTACTCTTTAATTTGTACTATTTTGAGTGTTTTGATGTAAAATTCATATATATAGTTTTAAATCAGTCACTAGTTTGCACGGTTATCCACAGTTCGTTGCGCTACATCAAATTCTTTTGGAAGCTACTCTTGGGCATAGAGATTAACAATAGTGCCGGTATTGCCATGCCTTTATTTGCTTGCTACAAATATGAATACTTTAATTAAGTCTTCAGTGAATTCCAATGAAACTAACTTTGATATGATTCGTATTCTTAGCCGAATTGAAATGGGAACAAAGATATGTCAATTAATGCACAGAGCTTGGTTAGCAAAATTGATGAATTTAGATACTTGTTTGAGGGGTCAGAGGTAGATCTGATTTGTGTCTCGGATACTTGGTTTGTGCCATCAATGCAGAACAACTTGTTCAGAGTTAATGGTTACAGGTTGTTTCGATCTGATAGAGTGAGCCATGCTGGGGGGTGGCTATTTTTGTGCGGGATGACATTGCTTGCCACATCCACAGTAAATCGGGTATTGATAGTGAAATTGAATATGTATTCTTAAGTGTTTGCAATGGTGTTGAGAGTCTACTTGTTGGTTGTGTTTATAGACCAAATTGTAGAATTGATATGCAATTGTTTCTAGACCATCTTCGGGGGATTTCGTTGAATTTTCAAGGTATTGTGGTTTCAGGGGGCTTCAACAGCAATCTCTTGATTGAGAATGGATTGATATCTGAAATGTCTGCATTGGGTTTGGTCTCGGTAAATTTATTGTCACCGACTCATTTTACAAAAACTAACAGTTCACTGTTGGATTTATATTTTGTTGACGATAGAGGGAAGGTTAAACTGTATGAACAGCTCTCAGCCACTTGTTTCTCTAAACATGACTTAATTTTTCTGACAATTGATTTTAAACTTAAAATTACGCCAAATATTATAAGCTATCGTGACTTCAATAATATTGACTACCAACATTTATGTACTAAGCTCGACAGTGTCGATTGGGATTCAATCCTGCTGATGACCTCCATAAATGACAAAGTGGAGTACCTGCATTCTAACATTAAGCAACTTTTCGATGAATTTGTTCCGGAAAAAGTGCTCTCTATACGCTATGGAGTGCGGCCTTGGTTTAACAATAAAATAAAGACATTAATAGACTTACGTGACGCAGCATATAAACGATGGAAACGTTACAAGATACGTCTTTTTCATGAAACATATAGAAAGTTTAGAAGACAGGTCATAAAGGAGGTTAGGATTGCTAAATGTAAATATTATGAGGGTAAATTCTCTAATGCTGTAAGTAGCAATCAGACGTGGAGACATATTCGGGGCATTGGCTTGGGGAAGAGCGGTGCACTTCCAAATATTGATTCTGATCTTAACGAGCTGAATCAGAGATTTGTTAACCTCCCGATCGAACCAGTGCATGGGAATAGTTATTTAGATTCTTGTAGTCTTGCGTCTTCTGAGTGTATGTTTGGTTTTGGTGTTGTAGAGGAGTCGGATGTGTTGGAGTGTTTTTTGAGTGTAAAGTCGAATGCTTGTGGTACTGATGAGATTCATCCCGTTTTTGTTAAGGCACTTCTTCCTGGGCTGCTTCCGGTCATTACCCATATTTTTAATACAGCGATAATGACATCAACATTTCCAACATGTTGGAAGGTGGCAAAAATTCTGCCCACACCAAAGTCAGACAATGACTATCGATCAATTGCTATTTTGCCATATTTGTCTAAAGTATTTGAATTACTTATGGCTAAACAAATGAGGAAATTTTTACCGGGAAATGGGATTATCACTGAAAGACAATCTGGTTTTACACCAAGGCGGAGCTGCATAACGGCCCTAATTGATGTAGTGGAAGATATTCGGGTGACACTTGACTCTAATAGGATGTGTTTCTTGACACTGTTGGACCATTCTAAAGCGTTTGACTGTGTTGATATTTTATGTACAAAAATGTATAACTTCTCACCCACTGCGGTAAAGTTATTAAAATCGTACCTCACAGATAGAACACAGGCGGTTTACCAACCGTGTAACAGTACTGTTGTGGCATCTAATTTTCTTTCTGTGGCTCGAGGTGTGCCACAGGGCTCCATTTTGGGTCCACTTCTCTTTTGCATATACATAAATGACCTGCCGACTGTCTTACAATATTGTAATATTCAAATGTATGCTGATGATGTTCAGATTTACATCAGTTGTACACCGAACGAAGTCGCCGATTGTGTCACCAAAATTAATAAAGACCTGAATAATATATATGTATGGGCAGGAAGGAATGGTTTGTGTCTTAATCCGGCTAAATCTAAGTGTTTGGTGATCTACAAGAAACACATCGTAACCGCGGGCCTCCCTGGGATATTTATGCATTCATCGGCAATTAATTATGTAAATGTGATTAAAAATTTGGGGGTCATATTTGATGGTGCTCTATCGTGGAATAATCATATTGCAGTAACGGTTGGTAAAGTCTATGGTATGCTACGATCCCTATGGGCTACGCAATATTTTACGCCTTTCAGGATTAGAATGATACTAGCCAAGTCCTACCTTCTCCCAACTATGTTATATGGTTGTGAAATATTTGGGAATTGTGATGCAGTAAGTAAACGAAAACTCAATGTGTTATTTAACACTATAACGAGGTACATTTATGGTTTAAGTCGAAGAGATCATGTGTCTGGGCGCGCAATAGAACTTTTTCACATCACATTCGATCAGCTTCTTGACACTCGAAGTATTCTATTGTTGCATAAGATTATTTGCACTCGGGAGCCTCCATATTTGTTTAGGCGCCTTAAATTTACTCGCTCTGGCCGTTCTAATCGGCTTGTCCCGTTAAGACATTCCTCACTTATGTCTGATCGTCAATTTTTCGTTAATGCTGTGAGACTTTGGAATTCACTGCCTGTACGGATTCAAGGTATTGGCAATGCTAATCTATTCAAAATTGAGCTTAATAAACACTTCCAGTGGCTATGAATTTATGAGCTGAATTGGGTTGTGCTATGGATTGTGTGTGACCGCGTACACTGTTTATATGTATGCATCCTTTTGTGACTAATAACAAATTTAAAGCTGTACATTTTTATTGATTCAAAGCTGTTTTGTATTGAAAGATGAATTGTTGAAATTCATATTGTAATGTTCTGTTTTTGTACTCTGTGAGCTATTGTATTTTATAGTATAAGTTTAAATTATGTCCGGATTATTGTACTAAATGTATCATTTCATGTTATTGGGATCTTATGGGATCTTACAAGGTTTTGCCTTAATGTCCCAAGGTGAACGTAAATTAATAATAATAATAATAAAGGCTAGAAAACGCAAAAGATACTGCCAGACTGATACTCACACAAACAAAAGAGAAAAGGAAAAAGGACTACGTCATTGGAACGAATAGTTCAAATTCTAAAATAGGAGATTTAGTTATGCTAAGAAATATGTGTAGGAAAAAATTAGACAGCGCATGCATAGGCCCATTTAAAAAAAAAAATAATAGACTAGGTGTAAATTCCCTAATAGATAAGAATGGACGTATAGATGGAATAGACGTCTTAGTACATAATAACAATCTTAAAAAATATAAATAAGAAATATGTATAAGAAAAACTAAACACATTATGAAATACATATAGGAAAATTATAAATAAGAAATTTAATAAAAAATTTGTTTTTAGAAAAATTAAATATATTAAGAAATACAAGTAAGAAAATATAAGTAAGAAAAATATAAATAAGAAAAACTAAATATAGCCATAGTACATTGAAAAACCTAAACATAGCCAAGAAAAAATGAAAATTTTTGACCGAAACAAAAAAAAAATTTTTTTCCCGGAGGATTAGTGGTGTGGTGTATGATGAAGGTCATGCATACCATACGAATGCCTGCGATCACTAAGAGAACTAAATGCACCAAAGAAATATGTAGTGCATACGCTGCATGATCACACACACACTCCACTCCTTCTAACCTATCCTCTATCCCAAAGCAATGTACTCAAAATAGGTCATATGCAATTCGAACCTCAAAGGTCTGCAGTAGGCAAGTAATTGTACATTTATATTTTATAGCTTACATATGTGAATTTGATGACACATGGGATATTGGAAATATGGAATGGAAATTGAACTTGGTTGAATCTAATTTGTAAAGTCGAAATAGGTATAAAAGAGCGTAGTTTTAAGAATAAAGATTGAGATCAGTAACGCTACTCAAATTTGTTTGAACTCCAAGGAGCAGACTTTAGTCGCTTCAATAAGGAAACATTTGGTTGCCTTAAGGCGCCGAGAACCAAGTGCGCAAGCTCTCGCGCAGTGCAAAATATTACTTGAGCCCATAATCTACGTAGGCACTAATAACGTAACAAAACAATTCAAAAGTGGTCGAACAGACGTGCTTTAAAAAAGGTTACAACTGTGGAAAAAATTTATAAAGAGAAGGAATTGGTGCTCGAAAGCTGCCGATTAAGCTTCGGAGAGCCTCCACAGATACTAAACATCTCTTATTGTCATCTATTAGTTGATGTTTTAGGCATAAGGCGTGTTGCAGCAAGCCTTCCAAAAGAGCTGAATTTCTTGCATTAAGTGCGTCGAGAGTCGCTTGCGTGCCTTTCTCGAGCCGCCAGTAATCCTTCATTCAGTCATGGGATTACGAGTACGACATGCAAACAAGTCAGCAGCCAGCGGAATTATTGGGATCCGTTTTTGGTTGACGGGGGGACGTCCTTCTGCTGTGCGCGTAGCTAAAAGTTTCAAAACACTCTTTTAAATAAAACGCTAGATCACTTTTTGGATTCAAAGACAATAACAGATTTATTCTTAAAATACTATTTCTTATATACTATTTTTCAACAGTCATCTCAGTCTGTGAACTGACCTTTCTGGTGTTCCAGTTCCGCACCTGCTAATTGGTGTTAGTTGGTCAAGCCAACTGACCTAATGTAAATGTGTTGACGGTGCATTCTGAATTACAATGCCCTTCGTCCACACAACTGCGGAACTTAACACCCTAAAAGTTTACATAATAAACATTACACAGATCATATTAATCTAAAATAGTTAGACCCTAAAAGTATGTGTTACTCTTAAATAACTTTAGCACATGCTAATCCCACAGAATGTGTGGAATCTGTTAGGAGTCGATGCTGTGAGTCAACTACTCGTCGGTAGCTTGATTCTAACTCACAACATCCCTCCCCTCTTTCTAAAAGAAGTTAGTGCAACTAACTTCTAATGAATCTTTTACAATATTTTTTCTCTTTTCTGCACTTTAGACAATCTGTGCATTTTCTTAAACCTATAGTACATATGTATAGTTTTTCTCTTTTTTCTTTTTTTTTAAATCGCCCTACTTGGGTTCTATTATTGTATTCTTTTCTTTTTTAATTTTGTGTTCTTTTCTTTTTTTTCTACTTCGTTTATAGTTTTTTTTTCTTGTACTTCTTTTATAGTTTTTTCTTTTGTTTTATTTTGTTCTTTTATTTCTATCTTTTTTTCCTTCTTTTCTTTGAGTTATATTCCCCTTTTTATATTTGGTTTTTCATCGACTCTTTTCTCACTGGCGTATAAACAATTTCAAACAACTAGCGATAATACAATTTAATTCTATACTTAAGATCTTATATTATACTGCGTCCTCTGCTTTCTTCTGGTTTGGATACCGGCCATCTTTGTCGAAGTGAAATCCCTGGATGAACTCTTGCATACCCCTCTCTTCTTTCTGGACCGGTACGTATGATATTCGAGGCTGGCGATTTTGTTTACCATAAAAAATTCGGTTGTAGTGGCCTTCTTCTCTTGTTTTATATATCGTGCCCCAACGGATTTAGGTGGTACTGCCTCTGCTTATAGTATTTAGCTTTTAAAATGCATTTGAAATACATGAGAGATTACAATACTCCTCCGTTATTTACTTTGCAGCAATGCGTTTTATGGTGCAAATATTTCTCTTGGCGCCTAACGTGGGTCTCGAACCCACGACCCCGAGATTAAGAGGCTCGTGCTCTTTGCAGTGTTTCTCTTGAGCTTTCTTATATTGGAATTTGACTTCGTTGACCTCGATGTGTAGACGGTATTTCGGTATTTCTCTGAGATACACGCTTAATGACGTAATCTATGTACTCTGATCGGATACCAGTCTCTGTGTCCTCTTGTATTAAATCATATCATATGTAAATCACATTTCATATGTTCATTGGACATATAATTCAAAGATACAAAAGACTTCCGCGAGCCAAATTTCTTCTGCTTACTATATTTGGTGGTGGTTTCAGTCACCCTCCTTAAGCTTTTACCCATCTTCAACTTATCCAAAATTGATTCTGGTGAGATTGTGATACACTGGGTGGACATTTTAATGTAAAACTGTCCAATGCAGAGCATGACTCCGCAAGGAAACTTGTTTCTTCTTCCATTGTTTGTCAATAAACCCCTCCAAAACGTGGTCAAACACTGCGGCTTTATGCTGCAGAATATCCCTTTAGTCGCCATTCATCTCCAATCCATCGAATAATACTTTGGTCCTTTAGTCCGCACCGTCTTCCGATATCCGCTGTTCCCGGAACTTCCTGCTTCGCTTCACATCATCAGATCTGAATACCTATAATAATTTTGTTAATTTTCTAGATAACATTTTAGTTAGATATCTTTTCTATGTTTAATTTTTGTCGTCATTTCATAAGTCAATTTAATAAATTAATTTCAAAATTATATAATATTTAAATAAATATACTATATGTACTATATATACTCTTGGGTATAATTTTCTTTGAACGTCAGAACCGTGCTATTTGATATACTTACGCGGTATCAGTTTGTTTACCTTGTTATTTCGTGTTTACACTTGTAAAACACTGCCAACACATGTCTCTAATTGTGTGGTCTAATGTGGAACAATTTCAACAAATTATTATGTAGCTTTTTATTCTTGCCCTTAATCGTTACGACTGTTGTAACTGGGCTGCGGATCTCTGCTACTACATACGGACATATCCAAACAGGTGAGAATTTGTGTCTCCTAGCCTGATTCTTCATGAGTACTTGGTCACCCACATGGAAGACCACTGGGTTTAGTACTTTGTTATAGGCTTCCCTGGCTACTCGTTTAGCACAATCCTGGTTTTCTCTAACCAATTCGTGCGCTCGCTGTAGCTGATACTTTTGCACTTTATTGGGATCGTCAGCATTGTATACTGGCGCACATTTGCGCTTCAAATTTGCTGGCATGTTGAAATCAAACCTGTAGAGTGTTCTAAACCGAGTTTGCTTCGTTGATACATGCACAGTATTATTGTGTACATGCATTGCAATGGTCAACCATTGATCCCAATTCGAACCGTCTTCCTTGGCAAAACTGCGCAAGTACTCGGCCAGAGGTCGATGACTACGTTCCAATGAGCCATTCGCCTTGGGATAATATGGTCTTATATGCAATTTCTTGATTTTCAGCATTTTACATGTTTCGGAGAATAGTTTTGATACAAAATTTGAACCATTGTCGGTTATCAAAACCTTAGGTATGTTGTACCAGGCTATAATTTCGTCAAAGAATGCCTTGGCCACCGTACTTGCTTCAGTATCGGGTATAGCCACGCACGCTATATACTTTGAGAAATCGTCTTGGAACGTCAATATGTATTTATTTCCCGAAACTGTCTCAGGTAAAATACCTACAATATCCATATGAACTTTATCAAATGGCTGTTTTGGTGTGTCAGTTAACATCATTGGCATCTTTGTCACCAACATTTTGGACAACTCTTTACATACTTTTTTATGTCTCTGAGCATACCTTTCCATCCGTATACTCGTCTAATTCTGTCATGAGTTTTCCAGAATCCCTGGTGTCCACCTAGAGGAGAATCATGGAAACCCTTTAACACAGCCTGGATATCTTTTTCATCCTCCAGCCAATCCACATTACTGGCTGTTTGTTCATTGGCATTGAAACCCGCATTGCTAACATTTCTTGACGCATCAATTTTATTTTCTTGCATTCTCTCGGCCTTCGCCTTATCTGACCTTGCTTTGGCCCTTGTTTGCACTACTGATACCTTTTGTGCCTGCGGTACGCTGCTGAGTGCGTCCGTATTCAGATTCTTTTTCCCAGGTTTGTATATGATTTCAAAATCATACTCAGACAATTTATGTCTGAACCTGGCTAGCCTAGACGATTCGTCTTTCAAATTGGCTATGCCTCTCAGTGGCTGGTGATCAGTATATATTTTAAATGGGCGTCCTAGCAGATATGCCCTAAAATTCTTCGTAGCCCACACTATGGCTAAGAATTCCTTCTCTATTGTGGAGTATCTTTTCTCCCTATCGCTAAGCGCCCTACTTGCGAATGCTATTGGTCGGTCATTACCGACTTTGAATTGGCAACGCAATTCCGGCTAGTCCTTCTACGAACTTTCTGTAATAGTTCACTAGTCCTAGGAATGCTTGCACTTCCTTTCTGTTTCTCTGAATCGCTAAATTTTGAACGCATTCCACGTTCTTCGGCTCAGGCAATGCTCCTCCTTCTGAGCAACGATGGCCTAAGTAAACCACCACTCTTCGCAAAAATTGACACATCTCCGTGTTCAATTTCAAATTGTGTTCTCGTAATTTCTGGAGCACCTTGCACAAGCGTTGTGAATGCTGCTGCAAGTTCTTCCCATAAATTACAATATCATCCAGATACACAAAACAATCTAACCCTTGCAAGCCTTTTAGCACATGTTTCATTAGCCGTTGGAATGTAGCCGGTGCTCCTGTGTATCCAAACGGCATTCTGTTAAACTCATAATGCCTTAAACCGGTGCTGAACGCGGTTTTCTACTTATCTTGGGTATCCACCAGAACTTGGTGGCAGCCACTCGCTAAAACAAGCGTAGAAAAATATCTACTATGCCCCAATTTATCCAGAATTTCTTCTATCCATGGAATTGGGAACACTTCTTGATAGTGGCGTCGTTCAATTTCCTAAAATCGATGACCATTCTCCACTTCTTCTGACCCTCAGCACCTCCCTTCTTTGGTACCAAAATTATTGGTGAGTTCCAAGGCGAGATACTCGGTGAAATTATGTTATCTTTTAACATTCCTTCTGCTTGCCTGTTTACCTAATCTTTGTGAGCTTGTGGTAATCTGAACTGTTTCTGGTTAATTGGTGGTTGATCCACTCTAGTAGGTATTTCATGCTCTATCTCTGGTGTATACGTCAAGCGGTCTCCTTCCAGCAAAAATATGTGATGGGGTGACGTACAAATGGCTTCTATCGATGCCTTCTCTTCTAAATTTACGCTTGGGTCTAACTTCAGTAATTCTAGCACCCTCTCCATCCTTTTTCTAATATCTACCTGCTTAATCTGATTAACCGATCTATAATTCGGTTCTTTAAAATTATCATAGCTAGTGAACTTAGGCCTCAAGTCCTTATCCATATAGTAGTCCTCTTCTGATGCATTTAGTACGCAAGCATACACCTTACCCTTGTCAAGGTGCGTTATGGTCTCTCCCATAAATACGCCGTCCGCTAGCTGCTGCTTGTGCAAAACAAGAATCCTATGTTTTGTGTTTACACGCATAGTAGCTACTCTAGTTGACCTTGCATTCACTACCTCCATACAATTCTTAACCCTATTCACGGTTCTTTCCTGCCATGACTTTAATGGAAGAGTAAGGATTCTATTCCTATTATCATTATAAAATGATAACTGCTTTTCTAGCGCATCCAGTATTGTGCGGACCCAGAGATTAGCGCGGCCAATTATCCCATCGGCCGGGATACCTTCCCTATCCAATTGCACTGCGTGCACTGTAAAACTCATTCCCTTAACCTCATTGTGCCCTATTCTGAGCAATCCCAGTGCCCTGATGCAACCTCCAAACGCCCCATTAAGCGTTCTCACATCCATTTGATTAATATCCGGCCCTTTCCGTAAAACACTAGATTTTACGAGGCTGGTAACCGCTACTGAATCTACTAAAAGCACTAGTTTTCCACTAGCTGCTTCCTTGCAGGGTATCTCGATGAAGGCATCACCTATCCTGCTCATATCGAAAAAACTTCCTTTCGTTCCCAACATGGACGCGTATCCAATTCTTCTTCAAATTTTTTCCTTCATGCACCACAATTATCCTTTGCGATCCTATACTTCCTCAAAATTACCGTGAATATCTTAACTATACATCTTCGTACCACGTACACGGCGATTGGCCTATACTCTCTAACCTTATTAAAACTTAACCTAAGTACTAGAATCATCACAGTTACCCAAATCAACACGCAATCAAAAATTTTTTCCCGGAGAGACTCTTGCTCCTCCGTATCTTGAACCATTGTTCTTACATTACTCGGTACATGGTATTGGAGAGCATCTTGCTCCTCCTTTTCCTGGACTGTAATTCCTTCATTACCAGTCACACGTACCTCCGGCCTAACTGTTACTTCCTTCTTTTTGGCTTTCCAGTCTACTGGCCTCGACTGGGCCGCTGGAAGTTTCCCTGGTTCCTTTGTTAGATTTGTTTATCCCTACATTCCGCTGCCCGATGTCCCATTCGTCCACATGAGAAGCATTTCAACCCCTGTTGGGTGTTGCCTATCCTTTGTTCACTTCTAGAATTCCAATTTGGTCGCTGCTGACCACTCCCAGTTTTGAAAGGATTTCTTCCTTGGTTAATTCCTTCCGTTGAATTAACTCGTGGACTACTACCCCTGCTGTCCCTTAAGGGTGGATCCGGGCGCCTCGTCGCTGGCTGCCTTCTACTCTGATTCCATTCAGTGTCTACTTGGCACTGTCTACTTGCCTCATGACCATATGTACATATAGGGCGTATTTTTGCGTGTAATGCATTCATCCCTTGTATGACCTGGCTTATGGCAGAATGAGCAAATGGGTATCCTCGGCTGGAATCTCTCGACTAAGAATCCTTGGTCTCTTTGTTGCGGAACTTGGCCCATCACTCCACTTGGATTCCGCTGCTGTACCGGTCCTACCTCTGCAGGCGCATCAGTCCAGCAGATTCCACCTGTTGTTGTTCGTTGCTGTATTGCTGCTTCCGCGGAACAAACCGCTTCCACTAGCTCTGCCATACTCCTCTGCGTGAGATTAAGAGTATAGTTAGCTAAGTCCCTATTTATCAGACCTGCCTTAAACACAGAAATTATAGCTCGTTCTACTCGAGCCTTGTATGCTGCAACGTTTCCAGATTCTCTTCTCCCGAATCTGAGAGGTACTTCACCAATGACGGACTCAAACTAATTAGTCCACAGTATTGGAGCTCTGCTGCACAGTTACTGGTACTGACTCCTTCGGCGGATATTTCTTGTTTTTACTTTGTACCGGACTTCTCGGTGAAAAAGGTTGGACATCGATTTCAGATGCGCCAAACAACAATTCTGCTTCCCTCTCTTCACTCACTACTAATCTGGGCTTTACCACACGACCTATCCCTTCTGGAGTAAAATATTCCGGCCAGCGAACTTCACGTGGGGAACTTCTGGTGGCCAAGCTAGTACTGTTTGCGTATATATTTGAGAGGTTGGAGCCGATCTTACTCTTGCTGGCTTAGTAGTTGCCCCGATTCTCTTAAGCTCTAGATTTTCCTTCTCCAGATACGATGCGGCTTCCTCAGTTTCCCGGAGTTGCCTAGAAAGTACTCTAGTTTTATTCTCGTGAAATTCCGTATTTATCTTCAACTCTTCCGTATCCTTGAAGACTTGTAAAATTTCACCTCCGTTCGACTCTGAATAGTCGCTAATGCTTGGTCTACTGCTTCCAAAGTTGACAAGTTTCCACCGTCCCTCGCTAATCTCCAGAGTACCTGGGCTTCACTTTTGCTCGTTGCCGCTTCCAGTTGTTCAAACAATTTTTCTGCGAACAATTTTACCTCCGTCTGTAAAGACCTTAGCTTGTCTTGAGCCTTGTCCTCTTTCGAACTAGGATTATCTTCCTGTGCTTCCAGCTCTTCCAGATCCAATCTGAACTTGGTCAACCAGTCCCGTGTTAAACCGTTGACATATAACGGATAACCCTTGGCAAAGTACTCCTTGTCACCACAACAGTCCTTAAAATTTAGCAACTCCTCGTTTTTATCATTGAATGTCTTCAACAAGGCTTCTAGTTCGGCTATGCGCTTACGGTAGTAAGCGCCATTTTTTCTTGCCTTATTATAATTCCTACAATTCCTGACTTTCTTTTGGATTGCCTCGCTCTGCCGCTTTGGTTCTTCCAGCAATATTTTCGCTTCTTCTGGTGCTTCCATAGACCTAAATAATCCTTACTTTCAACCCAAGACTCAAAAAAAAAACCAAGTGTTACAGTATCTTAATTTTAAAAAATAACTTGAAAATTCCCTTAAATAATCCCATATGACTACCCTAAATTCAAGGAGTCCCCAAATAAACGCATAGCAGTATACCAAAATACAGTTTATTCATATTTACATTTATTTTGTTCCACAATATTATTACCAAAAAATTTTTACACCCAAAGAAGTATATTACAGCAGAATTATACGCATTTTCATTTCAGTAAAATGCTCTGTTGAGCTGTTTCGCTTTTCCGTGCGAAATATTGGTTCAACATTGCTGCGCAAATTTAAGTTTCGGAACTACACACACTTTGATGCAACAACACGTGTTGTCGGCACCTCTTCACCTAATACCCTAAACTCAAAATGACAAATATTCAAATCAATCAACCGTACGAACCCTATACCGTGGCACGTTCTTTCCGAACCAAACCAACCGGTATACACAAGTTCGCAATTCAATAACGCAAAAACCGTGTATTAACCGACAGGTTCCAAACCCCCGAGAATGCTGAAACAAGAAGTAAGAAAAAATATGAGCCTAGTCTCAGTGAAATAAACCTATACAATCTGACCATTAAAAATTTTTGCGGATCAACCTAGTGTCACCTAACCGCAGCGGCTATTCAGCCCCGATGCTGCTTCTTCTGCATAACCGGCGCAAAAGTGCCAACACGGCCACCGAAGAATCGTCGACAAAATGCACTTAAATACTAAAGTATCCTAATATAAGTATACTCACCATTATTTTACACGATGACATCTCCGCCTCTAGGTCCTTTGTCCTGGCGTTATCCTTGGGATATTACTGCTTCAGGGTTCCTTGCCATAGGATTCCTCCAGTAGGTCCATCCTACCGGCTGCGCTAAAATGCTGGGGTCCGTTTTTGGTTGACGGGGGGACGTACGTGCACGTAGCTGAAAACTTCAAAACACTCTTTTAAATAAAACGCTAGATCACTTTTTAGATTCAAAGACAATAACAGATTTATTCTTAAAATACTATTTCTTATATACTATTTCTCAACAGTCATCTCAGTCTGTGAACTGACCTTTCTGGTGTTCCAGTTCCGCACCTGCTAATTGGTGTCAGTTGGTCAAGCCAACTGACCTACTGTGAAAATGTCGAAGGTGCATTCTGAATTACAATGACCTTCATCGACTCGACTGCGGAACTGTAACACCCTAAAAGTTTACATAATAAACATTACACAGATCATATTAATCTAAAATACTTAGACCCTAAAAGTACGAGGTGTGATCAAAAAATAACCGTTATTTTCATCTTTTCGTGAGTTACGTATGTTCGCATTTTTTTCTGTTATGTTGGTACCCATGTCTGTTATAACGGGTCCGCCAAATAACAATACGTTCGGCTCATGCCAAGCAATTTTTACGGATGTTTTAGGCATGAAACGTGCGGCAGCGAAGATTGTTCCAAAATTGCTAAATTTTGAGCAAAAACAACGTCGCATGGACATCGCTCAGGAGCTGTTTTTGGCCAAACACAAAACCGTTATCATGCCTCAACCACCGTATTCACCGGACTTGGCCCCCGCTGACTTTTTCCTCTTTCCAAAACTGAAGAGGTGATAAAAGAAAAATCGAAACAGGAGCTGTAGGCGATACCACAAAAAAGCGTTTCAGAAGTGTTTCGAGGATTGAAAAAAATGCTGGCATAAGTGTATTATATCTGAGGGGAATTACTTTGAAGGGGACAAGATAATTGTTGATGAATAAATAAATCCTTTTTGAAAAAATGGAAAATAACGGTTATTTTTTGATCAAACCTCGTATAATCAGATCTTTGATTGGTAAAGCGGTTCAAAATATATCGATGAAAATAGGGCACATTTTCAAAAAAATAATATTTTACAGTGATTCTGTGACGGCGGAAAAGTACAAATCGTTGAAAAAACGTCTGTTTCTCTTTATGTATGTAAAGATGATACTTTAACGTAAGAGCTAAGACCAACTAGATGAAAATCGACCTAAAACTGACAAAGTGATATGCAATTGAGTGAATAAATCCAAATCCCATATTTTCCGAATATTTTATTTTTTTCGACAGTTTATTGGGTTTAAACGCTTGCAATATATTAATACGTTCTTGACATATTTGTGTGTTAGAAATAGATGTGGCTCTTGCTTTGTCTCCGGTTGCTTTTGGGATCCGTTTCTCTAGTGAGAAACCATACATAGTCTCCCAACATTACTTCATCCCAAAATCCTTGATAGCGCCGCTAATGGTCTTAATTTGTTGGTGAAATCTCTCGATTAATAACTGTTGATGAAACGTGGGTCCACCACTACACACCTGAAACCAAAAATCAATCGAAACAATGGGTGGAAGTGCTCCGAAGAATTCGAAGGCAGTGAAATCGGCTGGCAAGTTTATGGCCACTGTATTTTGGGATGCACACGGAATATTGCTCATCGATTATCTTGAAAAAGGATCCACAATCACAGGAAAGTATTATCGTGCATTATTGGATCAATTGATTGATGCAATCAAGGAAAAACGACCACATTTAAAGAAGAAAAAAATGCTCTTTCTTCAAGACAACGCACCGGTTCGCACAGCATTAAATACGATGCTAAAATTACGTGAAATACACTTTGAATTGGTTAATCATCCACCTTATAGTCCAGATTTAGCTCCTAGTGATTTTTCTTGTTTCTAAACTTGAAAAAATGGCTCGCAGGAAAATGATTCATCTCAAACGAAGAAGTGATTACCGAAACTAACGCGTATTTTGAGGGGTTCACGAAATCGTATTATTCAGATGGTATAAAAAAGTTGGAATATCGTCTTACTAAGTGTGTCGAAGTAAAAGGAGACTATGTTGAGAAATAAATGGTTTTTGAAAAAAAAAATGTTTTTTTCCTACTTAGGTAGCTTCAATATCAATCGGCTCTCGTATATATATATATGCATATATATATTTATATATGTATATATATATATATATATATATATATATATAAATATATATATATATTTATATATATATATATATATATATATATATATATATATATATATTTAGTAGTTGCATTACCTTCTTCTAAAAAGAGGCGAGGGATGTTGTGAGTCAGAATATATATACATATACTCGTATATATATATATATATATATATATATATATATATATATATATATATATATATATATATATATATATATATATATATATATATATATATATATATATATACGAGGTGTGATCAAAAGATAACCGTTATTTTCATCTTTTCGTGAGTTACGTATGTTCGATGTTCGCATTTTCTTTTTTTTTATGTTGGTACACATGTCTGTTATATATGTTGGCAATACCAACAATTTTGGATTTTCAGTTTGTGTTTGACAGATAAAAAGGTTGGTCGTGTTTTGGTGTGCTCTTCGATTTTGTACTATTCGAAAAAATGGATCAAAGAAACTTTATTCAGTTTTGTGTAAAAAAATGAAATTAAATGCGCAAGGACATTTGAAATGTTGACTGTGGCCTTTGGCGAGTCTGCTATGAGCAGAACACAAGTTCAATTGTGGTATAACCGGTTTAAGGAAGGCCGAGAAGATGAAAACATTGACGCAGTGAAGAAAATGATTTTGGATAATCGTCGAATCACTATCAGAGAGGTTGCTGATGATGTTGGCATATCGTTCGGCTCATGCCAAGCAATTTTTACGGATGTTTTAGGCATGAAACGTGCGGCAGCAAAGATTGTTCCAAAATTGCTAAATTTTGAGCAAAAACAAAGTCGCATGGACATCGCTCAGGAGCTGTTTTTGGCCAAAAACAAAACCGTTATCATGCCTCTACCACCGTATTCACCGGACTTGGCTCCCGCTGACTTTCAAAGAGGAAACTCTTTCCAAAACTGAAGACACCGATGAAAGGAAAGCGTTTTGCTACGATTGAGGAGATAAAAGAAAAATCGAAACAGGAACTGTTGGTGATACCAAAAAAAGCGTTTCAGAAGTGTTTCGAGGATTGAAAAAAACGCTGGCATAAGTGTATTATATCTGAGGGGAATTACTTTGAAGGGGACAAGATCGTTGTTGATGAATAAATAAATACTTTATTTTTTGATCACAAAATAACGGTTATTTTTTGATCACACCTCGTATGTGTTACTCTTAGATAACTTTAACAAGTGCTAATCCCACAGAATGTGTGGCATCTGTTAGGAGTCGATGCTGTGAGTCAACTCCTCGTAGGTAGCTTAATTCTAACACACAACAGAATGGAGGACAAAAGAAGAGCCGAAAAACTGAAGAAACCATGCGGGACAGTATTCGTCTTAGGAAGCCAGATTTATGGATGGAAAGCATCACGATAATACCCCCAACATACAAGATTATCATTGTGAATTAGATTTTGGCTAAAAACTCCACGAACAACTTCCGTATTCACCAGATTTGGATCCCTTTGAATTCTTCCTGTTTCCAAAGCTGAAATTGGAACACTTTTTGAGTCAATCGAAGCTATAAAAGTAAATTCGAAGAAGGAACTAAAGGCAATCCGGTGTCCGGCCTATACGAAGTTTTATGGATGACTGGGCCAATCGTTGGCAAGAGGAGCCTATTTAGAGGGCGATCAAATACATTTTGATGGTTAAATGAATAGTTTGTGTTTTATTATGACATGAATTGCGGGTCAATATTTGACAGAATATATTTTAGTTCACCAAGTTGTGGTCAATGCCTCAGATATAATACCTCAATCAGTTAGTATGAAGTTTTTAAATACAACCGATTGATTTACTGTATAATGGAAGCTAGTGCCTACGAAGGCGTTAATTTTATTTAATTTTTTCTTAACCCAATGCGAATTACAAAAAGTTTTACTAGTGCCTTCAAAGCCATTTGCTTTTTGTATTTGCTTTGTATGACCCAAAAGAGGTCACGATATATGAATACAAATTGGTAATTTTATATATTAGGTCCGTACTAGCGTGCGTTCAAAATATGGGCAGATTTTTACTACCGCCACGCCCACAATGAACCTATGCAATATTCTTCACCGAAACTTCACATTACGGGTCTTTCACAGAGGAAGGTTCTGGCGCGGGGGTGTTAGGTCCAAAACACAAATACTATGAATCACTAGGCAAACATACTAGCACCTTCCATGCCGAAATTCACGCTTTTGAGAGATGTGCACAATTCAATATTGAGAAAGGCTATAAGCGCAAGAAAATTGTCATCCTCCGATTGCCAAGCGCCATTTGGGGTATGGGAGTGCATCAACAAATTCAGTACTCTTGGCTCATGTAACAAGGTTACTATCGTAGGGATTCCAGGACATACCACTTGAAAAGATCCGAATCACTCATCAATCCCTCTAAGAACAATCCTAGGATGATGAAAGACCTACACATAGGACACTGTAAATTGAACTCACATACGATGAGGTGCCACCTCGGGCGGCTCCTGTAGATTCTGTATGGAGGAAGAGAAAATGTCGTTGCATGTGCTGACACAATGTGCAACTGGTATGCACATCCGCAGGAAATATTTGTGTGTTTATACTAAGGCTGTGCTAGCGATATCAAGCATCTGGAGCCAAAACTCGTCATCGCGTTTATCCAGAAGATAGGGCTCTAAGATGTACTTTGAACCAATGCATCTACATCCCCTCTACAATAATCGAAAAATCTAACTTCACACGAAGACTTATGCCAAATTCTGTGACCATATGTTCACAAAAATAGTTAAATTTTGTTTATGGGACTCAGAACTTGTTCCAAGATTAAGCCAGGAGTAAATTGAAGTGATTATGTAAGTACATATACATATGTCGGTGGGAAAGAATTATTTCTATCATGAGACACTGAGCACCAGACTTTAGACAACAATTATAATATTCATAATCGAAACTTACTAAAAATCAGAATTCCAAAGCATTTGTATAACTTCTTTTTTAAAATAATAATACGAGTTCCAAACTTAGTAACAAAATTGTTATAAAGATTGCATGTTTAAGTACAAGAGCTCATATTTGAGGGACGAAATTTCGTAAAATTGTGTGAGTTTCTAACTGTTTATATATGCACTATTTATCTTACAAAAATTTCCAATTATCTAATTAATAAATTAATTAAAGCCTGCAATTAATTAATTGCTGGCCATAACTTATTGCTACCAATACATATGAAATTGTAGTTGCTGGGGGAGTTGAATTTATGTAGGATGTCCCTATCCGAGATTCCCGTTCTCTTATGCTAAAATCTACGATGTATTATTTGCTTTTTGTTTTTGTTCTATTCAGCTGCCTGCTGTGGCCGAATTTTCTTCCGGTGGGTCAATCTGCAGATCGCACAGCAGCTGCATTTAAAGTGAGTCGGGAAGAACAAGATGAGTACTCGATGCGTTCGCATACGCTAGCAAAACAAACGGCAGAAACGGGCAACTTCACAGACCTAGTGCCCTTTAAAGGTTGAACTCATAAAAGCGATTTTCTAAATAAAATATGCAATATGCAAATCTTTTCTAAAGTTTTAGGGTCTGCTAAAATTGTTGATAAGGATAATGGAATACGCGTATCATCACCTGGGAACTTGGCTAGGCTGAATCCTGCCTTTATTAAACCAGACAGAACCATCACCGCAGCAAATGCCTCCTCTTTAGTGAGAGTCGTTCTACATTATTATATTCATATATAAATATATATATATATATATATATATATATATATATATATATATATATATATATATATATATATTTATATATATATATATATATATATATATATATATATATATATACGAGTATATATACATTTTTTATATTTAATAGACTGACGAGGCATCTGCCTGTCTTATAATTACTTAAGAAAAGGCAAAGAATTTTTATCTTCAACCTAAAGCATATTCGCATGATTTTTTATCCGTATCGCAAGATCCTATAGATCAACTTCTGCTTGGTCCTGCATACGCTATTCCTAAACTTTTGAAAAAAACTGATCTCACTGTTAATGACATAGATACTTGGGAAGTACATGAGGCATTTTGGTGATATTATCGCCAAATTAAAGGCAATGGAGTCTGAATGGTTTTGCCGGAGTTAAATGAGCATGAGCGAAAAATATGGTAGTCCTGATCTTAGTAAATGGAACAATTGGGGCGGTTCTTTATCTATTGGATATCCATTTGCCGCCACTGGTGGGTGGCTCTGTATGCATACAGTTAACCGATTAGTACGGGAAAACGGACATCTAGGAGTTGTTGCGGCATGTGCAGCTGGTGGCCAAAGTGTATCAATGTTGCTTGAAAAATATTCTGGAGCAAACGCAGACTGATACATCAGCTTTAGTTTAATATTCAAGATTTGATTTTTAAATTCTGTAATTATTTTCTTCAGACTTTTATCTGAAAAAAAAACTTAAAAAATTAAATCCGAAACTAATTTCTTAAATATTTTCAATGAATAATAATAAAAATATGAATTGGGAATACTTTTACTTTTTTTCCTCTAATTTTTAAAGAGTTACATAGTTTGGCTGTGCCTAATATCTAGTCTGTCTTGCAATTCTGATTTAAAAATAATAATATTGATAAATAGTAGCTAGTTTTGCATTGAACCACATAAAATATACCACCGCTATCTAGATGTATTTGTATGTGATATACCATGTAATTGACTTCTTTGATGATATTCTAGGGCCCTTCATTGTGTATTTGAAATTTTGGATACAAGTTTTTTCGTTTCCAAGAATTCCATTCAGATTTTAGTACGCTCGAGCGAAATTTCTAATTTGGTGTTAAGATAGTATAACAAATAATGTGTTTTAAACGAACTTGAAGAAAGCACACGAGCTGTATTTAAAATACTAGGGTCTTATAACATAAAATTACAAAGAGGAAAGTTCGTTTTGTTCCAGGCAGACGGAGTATTTACGAAATATATTAACAAGAGAAGGTGTTAACCCGAATACGAGTAAAACAATAAGGATTCAGAAAGTTACCGTAGACAGCCAAATATATTAAGTCTTTTTTAGGTTTCATATACTATTATAGAAAGTTTGATCACGCTAACGTAACTTACTGTATGACTAAATACTTGAAAGCAACAGAAAATTAACAATGTTGATAACTTAGTACACACTTAATTTAGTTCATTCTTAATTTTCATTTGTAACCCATATGGGATACCATTTTTTATTATTGATGGATTATTCTTCTTATTCTACTTCCTTCTAATAAATGTTGTCAAACCGAATGGTAATATTATTTATTTCCCCATATTCATATGCTAACAATGGTTATGGGCACAAGATCCTTGTTTAATGACTGAATTCCTGTTGAATTTAATAATGCTTGGAATCGATGGTGCGCTCCTCGCCTTATCTTCTTTATTATAATTGCAGCAATATAATTGGTTATAATAATTTTTCGTTTTTTAAGGAAATTATGTTTGATTTTGGTCATCCTTGTCGCTCGCTGGTTTCAAGACAAGTGGCCGGGTCAAGTCGCGAGAAATCGCATGCAAACACTTGACAGGGCAGATCGGTGCTTGATGCAACGACACAGGTGGTGCAGATAAATTTTGAGAGAATTCTGATCTCGCTTCTGTCAAAATAGTCAGCAGGCGGGTTCCGGAGGCATGACAATATTTGTAGTAACGAGCGAAAAATTTCTTTTACGGCTGAAATTTTAGTTTTATAACGGCTGAGATATTCTCGTCACTTGGAACTTTGAAACACTTCACATTTTCTTTGCCCCAACTTTTGCGACAGGTTACACAAAATTGGCCCATTTTATTATTTTCACTTAATAATAAATAAATAAAATTTATAAACAACAAAATTTTATGTTTCGATAATTTCAATAAAGCGCGGCAATTTTTTTGGCGGCACCGGTTTTCATAATTTGACAGAACCGAGACCGAAAGAGAACAACAAAACAGAATAGGCTAGGAAACGTCACTTATCTGCACCACCTGTGTCGTTGCATCAAGGATCGGTGGTAGATCATAAAGATGGCTGTCGACCGGCACGAATGTTTGACAGGCAGAATATGGCCACGCTCGCACCGGGTAGCAGCCATCGGGAGTAGGGGTTCACGGCGTGAACAATCCTAATGGTACTTTTTTTACAAAACGTGAATCGGTCCTTTTTACATCCTTGGTAGATTAGAATTTGGTTCTGTTTTAATTTATTTAAAATGAACTTTATTAAATTGAGAAATGAGATTATATCCAAGACATTGGAATACATGTGGTAGAAGATCTACTCAGTATAGTATTGCTGTGCATTTTACCAGATGATACGGACAACTTTATAGTTAAAACTATAGGAGCTTTGGTTAAAATCATAGAAGAAAGTGAGCGTCGCGCTGAGCTGAAAGAAGTAAAGAGCGAATGCGTATTCTCCACGAATGAGATGGTGCCGACACTGTCATGGAGTCGACAAAGTAGAACACCAACAACAAATATAACCTGCTCCGCAACATTCCAGACAAAAAATTTATTTGCCGATATTGCTTTGACTGTAAAACAACAAGTACTGCTGCGACGACACTGGCATGTACAATCACAACTACGACATCTATAAGTTCATCACTTCTGCTGGCAATGTATGCACATACACTTTCGTAAGATCGACACTCCGCATACATTGATCATGTAAACACACTGATAACATAAAAATTTCAAAGAGAGCTCTTAGCTCACCTAACAGATCTGGATCAGGGCTAAACAAGAAAGAAGAAACAAAAACCAACCAACAAACTCTCACGCCTTACTGGTTAAGTAACCCCTCTATAATAAATAAACATGATATCCAAGACGAACTTTTTACATCAAACAGTGGCCGTAGTGCGCCATTCGTAATCGAGTAAATTATTTGGTTATTTTGACGTTTTGGATCACGGCATTCGTTAACGAAATTTTGGATTGTCGCATAGGATAGCGAGTATCCAATCGAATGCAAACATAAGAAACGCTGTTCAATACATCAGCGCCTATCGAAATAATTACAACATGGTTTTTAAGAGTTTTCTCATAATGTAATGGCATTTAAAACAATAAAATGAGTAAGAAAAAACTTCCATAATGGGAAAAATTCATTTTTGAACTGCCGGAAATGAATATCATGAGTAATTAGCAGTTGGATCTACTTGGGAGTACTTCGAAAATATTCTGTTATCCCTTTGTTTAAAAAATGCATGTTTACTTTGATTATTTATTATAATTTTTGCTATATTGTATTTCATTATATCATAATTGATAATATTCTAAATATTGTAATAAACACAAAAAGTAAATGGTTAACATATCTCGTTTGTAGTTGGCTTCTGCAGACCTATGTGCCTTCCATCTATATGTCCAATTACTGAACAATTAAGAAATTTATCTATTTTATAAAACTAAAATTGGGAAAACTTACTCTTGTATTTATTCATGAATTATTCAATACAATTTGTGGAGTTTTCGGGGAAAAATTTAATGAGCTTGGAGCACAGTGTCTCTTCAATTTTTTTTACCACATTTGAAATTATTCTACATACTTTGCTTTGATATATTCCAAGCAGGAATTGTCAATTGAGTGCTAATCGCTACCACTGGCCAACAGAAAAAAGTGTTGGATTTAATTGAGTTTTGTTCGGGCGTGGCACTATTACAACGAAAGCTGGAAAATCTTGTACATTTACTTGAAATTTCGTTACGATTCGTATCGATTGCAGTGACCCACTGATTTGAAACGTCACGAAATTTCATTCGATCAGTAAGGCCGCGATTCGGCCCCAGGTTTGGAGCTTTCTTTCTATCTATCTCTTGCTGATGAGACTGATGAACAAATAAGAAAATTAAAACAGAACTTGGAAGCCAAAAAATACAAAAATTTGTTCCTAAACCACCATCAATATATAGCAAAATGTACAATGTATAAATATTTTAACAAAATCCCTAAACTCAATTCCCTAATGCATTTATGTTATGAAAGCACTGAACAGTAATGTATTTAAGATTCAACTCTCTGAATCAATTCACTACTTAGAAATAAAAGTTATTAAAAGAGATCGATACTCAATATTATAGTTATAAACCTAAAGAACTAAATGGATTTTATGTAATCTTAAGGAATATGCATGATATCAAGAATGAATTAGCGGGGTCAGACAACATGTACTCCATAACTCAACTATTTCACTACAAAATAGCATTTGAACCACCACATCAGAGAATATTGCTGCCGCTATGCACAAATTCGCAAAAATATGGCCACACTAAAAATGTCTGTACCAAATATCCAGTATGTATAAAATGTGCTGGCATCCAAAAAACTAGAAGCTGCATGTTGGATTTAACAGATAATGTTAGATGATTTAGATATGCATGTTAAAATTGGCTGATGCAATAATTTATTATTGTTCATCATCATGCACAAAAGCAACATGCGTATGTGATTCAATAGTATAGAAAGGGACAACACTATTATATGCATAGCGCGGTAAATGCCATTTTAAATGTGTCGCCCTTTTCTTACTTCTTTTTCTTTGTTACTTCTTATTCAACTGTGTATCCGACAAGCCGCTGCTAAGTGAAAATAATAAAGAAACTATTTATTATTAAACTAATAATAATAAAATAGAAAGTGTTTTATTTTTAATTAAGTCAACAATTTTAAGAGGTTTTGGGCCCAGGTCTAACTTATGCTGTGAAAATCTAACTTCTGCTGTGAAAAGATAAAATAAAATTAAAAAAAATAATAATAATAATAAATAAATAAATAATTAGATAATGGAAAAAGGAAAAAGAAATATAAAGCCTTTTGATGGGGAAAAATATGCCATTTTGGAAATTTAAGCTTTAAGTGAAATAGATGTGTTAAGTGTAATCGATGATGAAGTGCCGGACAAAATAACAACCGAATGGAAGAAATTGGAGCGAACTGCGAAAGGTATAATAATTGAATATTTAAGCGATTCATTTCTTGGTTTTGCAGAGAGTAACTGCAATGCAAAGCAAATTTTGGCTAATTTGGACGGTATCTACGAAAGAAAGAGCTTAGGATCGCAACTGTCTGTACGTAAGCAGCTCCTAACCTTAAAATTGAAGGGAGAGTGTCCGCTTGTGAACCATTTCAATGTGTTTGATGACTTGGTGACTGAATTACTGGCTGCTGGAGCAAAAATCGATGAAATGGACAAAGTGTCTTATTTATTGTTGTTGCCATCATCTTATGATGGAATCATTACGGCCATTGAGACGTTATCCGAATCAAATCTGACATTGTCTTTTGTGAAAAATCGATTGCTCGACCGCGAAATAAAATTAAAAAACGCCAGCAAAGACACAAGTGCCAAAGTTTTGCAAGCTGTAAATATGAGTTACCAAAATATGCCTAAGAGTAAAACATATGGCGTGAAGGACAGAACTGGATACAAATCACTTAAGCCACATTCAAAAACCTCAAAAAATGTCATCATTGTGGAAAACCTGGGCACATAAAAAGGAACTGCTTCGCCTATTAGAAAATGTCAGACATGAAAAGTCAAGAAAAACAGAAACAATCCCAAATGGCAACTGTTCAGCCGGATAAAAGCTTCGCATTCATGCTAAGACGTGATAGAATTAATCAAAGAGAGGGATGTATTTATTTCCTGCTGGACTCGGGAGCTTCAGATCATGTGATCAATGATGAGACTCTATTTGCTGAATGGATCAACCTGGAGCCACCTGTCAAAATAGCAGTGGCGAAACTTGGCGAATTCATCCATGCGAAAAAGAAGGGCATTGTGGCCTTAAGCAACAGTTTCTCGGATAGGATCACATTGCTGGATGTCCTGTTTTGTCCAGATGTTCCAGAGAATTTAATTTCTGTTAAACGAATGCAGGATGCTGGAATGACGATTGAATTTCATCCAGGAGGTATGAAAGTAACTAAGGAGCAGCAGATAATTATGGACGGTAAATATAAAAATAATGTACCCATTATTGAATTTATGGTTTGTAAGAAAATTAATATGTCTAATGTTCTTAAAACTAATGAGTATCGTTTGTGGCATGAGAGGTTGGGGCATATTAGTAAGACAAAATTTTTAGAGATAAAGGGAAATAATATATTCGAGGACACTGACCTCATAAGAAATGTACAGCCAGAAAATGATTTACGTGAAGCATGTATAAATGGAAAACAGGCAAGACTTTGTTTCGAAAAATTTAAAAATAAAGACCATATAAAGCGCCCTTTATATGTTGTCCACTCTGATGTCTGTGGTCCGATAACCCCTACAACAATTGATGGTAAAAATTATTTTGTAATTTTTATTGATCAATATACGAATTATTGTGTAACTTATTTAATTTCCCACAAGTCGGATGTCTTTGCAATGTTTAGGGATTTTGTAGCAAAGAGTGAAGCGCATTTCAATTTGAAAATTGTTAATTTCTATATTGATAACGGTAGGGAGTATTTATCTAATGAAATGCGGGACTATTGTGTTCAAAAAGGTATTACATACCATCTGACAGTTCCACATACTCCACAATTAAATGGTGTATCTGAAAGGATGATTAGAACTATTACAGAAAACGCTCGTGCAATGGTTAGTGGAGCAAAATTACAAAAAACTTTCTGGGGTGAAGCGGTATTGACCGCAACATATTTAATTAACAGAAACCCCAGTGTTGCATTGAAGGAACATTTAAAAACTCCATATGAAATGTGCCATAATAGAAAGCCAAATCTTAAGTTTCTAAAAGTTTTCGATTCAACAGTGTATGTCCATAATAAGTCAAGAAAAAGAAAGTTTGATGAAAAATCATGGAAAGGTATACTTGCTGGGTATGAGCCAAATGGATTAAAATTAAGGGATGTGGAATCAAAAAACCGAAGTTAATAGTACCTTGAAAAACTGCTGCTTTGCTACCATTTCCTGAGACTCATTTCACCAAAAAAAAACTGCTTTGAAATATAAGAGTTCACAGTTTACGACATCAAAGACCCTGGGGCAAAGGTCTCGGGACCACAGCTATTATTATTAAAAATAGAATCGAGCAACGGCTACAAGAATATATTAAAGACATACCAATCTCAGCCATTTTTTTCTGTAAAAGGAACTCTCGGATTATACCAAAAACCTTCGACTTCTTTTTAAAGAGAAGAAGCCTTTGCGTTTAATCAAAATTATTATTATTATAGTAAAATTCTCGCTGAACTTGACTCTGAAGCGGTGAAAGTGGTCGCGTATGCTGGCGACGTAGCCGTCCTGGTCTCCGGACTTTTCTCGATGAGTGACATCATGGAGGCAGCGGTGGGCAAGTTTAGTATAAGAGCTAACAGATGTGGCCTAGAACTTAATTCTGATAAAGAGGAACTGTTGCTCTTCACAAAAAATATAAACCTCCATCATTCACACTTCCGAGGTTAAATGGCCAGCGGCTCTCACTATCATCCACGGCAAAATATCTTGGTGTCATATTGGACCACAAACTTAGTTGCAAAGCCTGCAGCAATGAACGAGTACGGAAAGCCTGTGTGGGGCTTTCTATGCTTGCAAGTCGATGTTTGGCAAAAAATGTGACTTAGACCAAAAATTGTACTCTGGATGTACAATATGGTGGTGCGCCCGATCCTAACATATGGCTCCGTGGTATGGTGCGAAGCTTTCAGGAAGGGCTACAATCTAACAAAATTATAAATAATCTAGCGCACCGCGTGCATTAAAATTACAGGAGCCACTCGCACTTGTCCCGCGACGCGATTCTAAACCTCCTCCCTATTGATCTTCATACTTATTGTACTTCTGCACAAAGTGCACTAAGACGCAGGGAATGCAGTAACTGGAGGGATACCCTGTATGGTCATAGTAGGATTTTAAAATAGCTGCCACCTGATATAGTGTCCTCGAGAGCCGACTTCTTCGTTCGCAATCTAGATTTTGCGAACTTTGTAAACACAGTTCTACCAAGTAGGAATGACTTGAAGAAATAAACGGTGCTGGCGAAAGCGGGTACGCAAATTTTTAACTATGGTTCCAAGATGGAATCTGAGGTGTGAATTTTCAACTCTCCACCAAATTACCAACGACATCAGGTGTCTTTCAGGCAGGGGTCTTTGCAATTTGGCAAGCATGTAGGGCACTGAGGGGACGCAAACTGACCGAAACCATATCAATTTACTCCTACAACAAAGCAGCAATAAAGGCGCTCGCGTCACCTTTTACTAGCTTTAAGCTGGTCGGCCTCTGTAAGGAGGATTTCAAACTATTATTATCGGAAAACACTATTGTATCGCTCGTCTGTGTTCTGCGATACAAGAATATTGTAGGCGGGAAGGCTGAATAGCTGGCACGTGGAGACTCTTCGGAATCCGATCAAGTTTCTTCGAATCTGGACGTTGGCGTCCCCCTAAATGTTAGGTGAAATATTTATAATCACTTCCCCAGCAATGCGCGCGAGAGGTGGAAAAACACTGCGAAATGTGCCATTTCGAGAATGATGTAGCCAGCTTACAGTGCAAAAATATGTAACCATCTTCTCAATAAACTATGACACACAATTAGCAACTTTATAGTTATCTGCAAACACGCTAAAAAAAAAGGGCATGCCGTTCAATGCTCATTGCAGAAACAGATCCAAAGAGAAACAAACAGTCGTACACTTTCTAAGTGATTGCCAAGCCCTCACTCGCTTGAGACTCAAATATTTCAGAAGTCCTTTTCTAAAGAGTCTTGCTCTAGTTTACAACTTTCAGACCTATGAAAATTTTTTAACAACTCTTGCTGGCTGTAAATGTTACTAAAATATTACCATTTTTTAGGCCTGGAGGACATGGCATTATTGCTAATTGAGGCGACCTGAAGTCGTCAGCCACTTTACTTACCTACCTTAATCAATATGTAGAGACAATCTGCCCTATGTAGTCTCTCTGTCAAGTTATTCACTAGGGCATCACGCAAAAAGTGTTGTGAGTTAGAATCAAGCTACCTGTGTGTAGTTGACTCACAGCACCAACTCCTAATAGACTCTACACATTTGGCGTAGTTAATTCTATACAATTAAATTCATTAACAGAGCACATTTTTTTAGGGTGCAAATATTGTTAATGGATAGTATTTATGTATTAATTATTATGTAAACTTGTAGGGTGTCACAGTTCCGGAGACAAACTGACGAGGGGCATTTAGAATGCACCGTCGACAGCTTTACATTCAGGAGGTCGGTAGGCTTGACCAACAGACATCAATCAACAGTTACGTAACTGGAACACCAGAAAAGTCAATACATAGACTGAAAGTGTTCTTTGTAAATAGTATATAAGAATTATGATTTTAAGAATAAATTCTTTGGTTTTGTGAACTTCAAATAGAAAGTGATTTTTAGGTTTGCAGCTACACGCGCGCCCAATACAGGTAGCCAAAGGACGCTCCCCACGGACATCGGCACACACGGTCCCCAACATTTTGGCGCAGCCGGTCATAATAATCATAATCAAATCTAAAGCATAAAACAAGGACAAAGGACCTTGAAACAGAGATGACATCAGACGGGATAATCGTGAGAAAAAAGTATAATAGCGTATTATAAGTAGATACTTCTGCGACCCTCAAGGCGCCGTAGCGCTGGTCATAGAAGTTTCAACGTATAGGCGCGTTCGCGCTGTTGCAAGCAGCTTTTTATGGGCAACCATAAAATGTCAGTATGATCGGACGGTCCATGGTTTGACCACAGAAGGAGTCAAGCTAAATACGAATAAAATAGAAAGTATTCAAAAGCTCCAACTACCAGAGACATCTAAACAGATAAAATCATTTCTGTGAATGACTGGTTACTATAGTAAGTTCATAAAGGACTATGCAAAAGTGACTAAAGACATGACAAAGTATTTAAAAAAGAACGCAAAAATCAACAAATACGATTCTCGATATACTCGTATATATGCCTCGCAAAACTGAAAACGATTACTAACTAACACGCTTTTATTAAGATATTCTGACTTCGATAAACAATTTAAAATAGCGACTGATGCTAGTGATTTCGCTATTGGCGTCTTGCTATCTCAAGATGGACACCCCGTCAGCTACTCAAGCAGAAATCTCAACGAACATGAATGGATGTATTCCACAACAGAGAAGGAACTTTTAGCTATCGTTTGGGCAGTCATTTATTTTAGGCCATACATTTTTGTGAGACACTCCGACCTAATCACAGATCACCAACCACTTGTTTGGCTAAAAACCAAGAATACGGAAAAACTCAAGGTTACAACGTTGCTTGCTGAAACTTGGCGAATACGATTTTGACATTAATTATGTGAAAGGAAAAGACAATAAAACAGCAGACTTTATGAGTATTATAATTACTAACACAGGATAAATAAATGTGGTGAATTCAACTCCATAGGAAAACGGAGACGTACAGGACGATAAGATGAGTACAAATGCCACAATCCATTCTCAGCAAGATGGGCAGAATGACCACTTATTAATTTTGAACACCGCTGTTAATAGATTTAGTACTCAACTGATATTGACTAATAATAAAGTAGGAGAAATGGCGGTCACCGGAGGACAGCTTAAAATTTACATAAACAGTGAGCATATCTTAGGCAACTTTATGACTGACATATTTCGAAGGCACTTGAAAATAGGCATCTATTCAGAACCTACTGTGCAACCAAGTGTACACACAGCCTTATTGAGCTATTTAATTCATCGATGAAATTTTATAAATTTACATACCATGCCAAGGACATGACAAACTAGGAGGACACCTAAAAACTAATAGGAATATATCATAAAAAAGATACTGGACATGGAGAATAGCTTCAAATTATGAAGGATTGAAAAGGCTGATTTATTATAAAGATATCAAAAAGGTAATTCAGAAACACATTGCGACATTTGTAATTGGGCAAAATATGATAGGAAACCGGCAAAACCAAAATGATTCCTGACCCAACGGACAAAAATCATATATTTCATGGAGACGCATACAGAAATAAAAAGCATAATTTCATTCTTTCATAGATAAGTTCTCTCAATTTGCAATTATTTTGACTTAGAAGATAGAAACAGCACTACCCTAATAGAGAAACTTAGACTATACCTTTCTATTAAAAGCAAACCTCATAAGTTCATAATTGATAACGAATTCAATTCAGTCAATGTGAGAGAGTTCTTGAGACAGGAAGAAATATCAACACATTTTACAAAGCCTAACTCTGATATCGAACGGTTCCACAGCACAATTGCAGAAAAGTTTAAAGCATTGGAGGTATAAAGGTCTGAACTATAATCCCAGGAACGAATATTTAAATACGTAGAAGGGTATAAAAGATCAGTACATTCAGTCATAAAAGGAAAACCAGCCGGCGTGGAGGAAGGTAGAGTTGGAAAAGGGAAGATAGAGCAATTTCTGGAAAACGCAACAAAAAAAATAAGTTGTAGAGCAAATATTTTTTTTTGTCATCAAACCAATACAAATTGAAAGCAGAATCAATGACTTAGTGACGAATGTGGCTCAGTTGCAATAGGAAAATTCAACTTCTGTCGCTAAAACACATCACACTAAGACTCAAACTACACACAAACAAAAGAGAGGTCTCATCGACACATTGGGAACAGGACTTAAATAGTAATATGGTACTATGGCTGATAACAATAGAACGGAAATAGGAAAACATTTAAAGGTAATAGTCGAAAATAATCATATAGGTCCTGAACAGTCAACTTCTGTAGCTACAACACATCACACTAAGACGCAAACTACACAAAAATAAAAGAGAGGTCTCATCGACACATTGGGAACAGGACTCAAATAGTTATATGGTACTATGGCTGATAACAATAGAACGGAAATAGGAAAACATTTAAAGGTAATAGTCGAAAATAATCATATGGCGATAGAATATTTAAATAAAAACATCAAAATAAATGATCACTTCAGTAGAACGTTTACAATGCTAAAGCAAAATCAGACAGAAATATGATCCTAGACTAGTTTAGTTATTTAAAAGCAAGCGATTCCAAAGTATGCAGCCAACAACAAAGGATGTACATGGGCCTACTATTAAAAATCAAAATCTTAGAAGACAACTTTAAATATATTCAAAACAATATTGCGTCTACAAGGCTTACTATAACGACAATAGCATCCTGACCATTAACAAAATAGCTCAGTATGATGTTGACTTTAACAAGTTGAGAAACATATAACTAGTGGCAGCTCAATACAAAGACACACAGATCATATTTATCATACGATGATATACTAAATACACGAAAATCTGTAATCATTCCCGTACCAAACGCTTAATATCAAGATTTGCTTTTCACAAAACAAGAGGTAGTTACAATTAACAACATTCCGAGGCTGCTCCGTAAATATCAGCGTTATACAAACGTCAGCCAAAGCTGGTGAAAAGTGCTACCCCAGCATATTCACTAGGGGAATTCCTCGGTAAGCCCGACAACCGAAGTTAATAGTACCTTGAAAAACTGCTGCGTTGCTACCATTTCCTGAGACTCATTTCACCAAAAAAAACTGCTTTGAAATATAAGAGTTCACAGTTTACGACATCAAAGACCCTGGGGCAAAGGTCTCGGGACCACAGCTATTATTATTAAAAATAGAATCGAGCAACGGCTACAAGAATATATTAAAGACATACCAATCTCAGCCATTTTTTTCTGTAAAAGGAACTCTCGGATTATACCAAAAACCTTCGACTTCTTTTTAAAGAGAAGAAGCCTTTGCGTTTAATCAAAATTATTATTATTATAGTAAAATTCTCGCTGAACTTGACTCTGAAGCGGTGAAAGTGGTCGCGTATGCTGGCGACGTAGCCGTCCTGGTCTCCGGACTTTTCTCGATGAGTGACATCATGGAGGCAGCGGTGGGCAAGTTTAGTATAAGAGCTAACAGATGTGGCCTAGAACTTAATTCTGATAAAGAGGAACTGTTGTTCATCACAAAAAATATAAACCTCCATCATTCACACTTCCGAGGTTAAATGGCCAGCGGCTCTCACTATCATCCACGGCAAAATATCTTGGTGTCATATTGGACCACAAACTTAGTTGCAAAGCCTGCAGCAATGAACGAGTACGGAAAGCCTGTGTGGGGCTTTCTATGCTTGCAAGTCGATGTTTGGCAAAAAATGTGACTTAGACCAAAAATTGTACTCTGGATGTACAATATGGTGGTGCGCCCGATCCTAACATATGGCTCCGTGGTATGGTGCGAAGCTTTCAGGAAGGGCTACAATCTAACAAAATTATAAATAATCTAGCGCACCGCGTGCATTAAAATTACAGGAGCCACTCGCACTTGTCCCGCGACGCGATTCTAAACCTCCTCCCTATTGATCTTCATACTTATTGTACTTCTGCACAAAGTGCACTAAGACGCAGGGAATGCAGTAACTGGAGGGATACCCTGTATGGTCATAGTAGGATTTTAAAATAGCTGCCACCTGATATAGTGTCCTCGAGAGCCGACTTCTTCGTTCGCAATCTAGATTTTGCGAACTTTGTAAACACAGTTCTACCAAGTAGGAATGACTTGAAGAAATAAACGGTGCTGGCGAAAGCGGGTACGCAAATTTTTAACTATGGTTCCAAGATGGAATCTGAGGTGTGAATTTTCAACTCTCCACCAAATTACCAACGACATCAGGTGTCTTTCAGGCAGAGGTCTTTGCAATTTGGCAAGCATGTAGGGCACTGAGGGGACGCAAACTGACCGAAACCATATAAATTTACTCCTACAACAAAGCAGCAATAAAGGCGCTCGCGTCACCTTTTACTAGCTTTAAGCTGGTCGGCCTCTGTAAGGAGGATTTCAAACTATTATTATCGGAAAACACTATTGTATCGCTCGTCTGTGTTCTGCGATACAAGAATATTGTAGGCGGGAAGGCTGAATAGCTGGCACGTGGAAACTCTTCGGAATCCGATCAAGTTTCTTCGAATCTGGACGTTGGCGTCCCCCTAAATGTTAGGGGAAATATTTATAATCACTTCCCCAGCAATGCGCGCGAGAGGTGGAAAAACACTGCGAAATGTGCCATTTCGAGAATGATGTAGCCAGATTACAGTGCAAAAATATGTAACCATCTTCTCAATAAACTATGACACACAATTAGCAACTTTATAGTTATCTGCAAACACGCTAAAAAAGGTCATGCCGTTCAATGCTCATTGCAGAAACAGATCCAAAGAGAAACAAACAGTCGTACACTTTCTAAGTGATTGCCAAGCCCTCACTCGCTTGAGACTCAAATATTTCAGAAGTCCTTTTCTAAAGAGTCTTGCTCTAGTTTACAACTTTCAGACCTATGAAAATTTTTTAACAACTCTTGCTGGCTGTAAATGTTACAAAAATATTACCATTTTTTAGGCCTGGAGGACATGGCATTATTGCTAATTGAGGCGACCTGAAGTCGTCAGCCACTTTACTTACCTACCTTAATCAATATGTAGACACAATCTGCCCTATGTAGTCTCTCTGTCAAGTTATTCACTAGGGCATCACGCAAAAAGTGTTGTGAGTTAGAATCAAGCTACCTGTGTGTAGTTGACTCACAGCACCAACTCCTAATAGACACTACACATTTGGCGTAGTTAATTCTATACAATTAAATTCATTAACAGAGCACATTTTTTTAGGGTGCAAATATTGTAAATAGATAGTATTTATGTATTAATTATTATGTAAACTTTTAGGGTGTCACAGTTCCGGAGACAAACTGACGAGGGTCATTTAGAATGCACCGTCGACAGCTTTACATTCAGGAGGTCGGTAGGCTTGACCAACTGACATCAATCAACAGTTACGTAACTGTCAAAGTCAAAGAAAAGTCATTACGCCAAAACCAATTCCGGTTTTTGTCGAACATATAGCCATTTTATATGGATTTTTGGGAGTATTAAAGATGGTGAAAGGAATTGGGGGTACATATGAGGAAATCAAGGAGTATCTGTGACGAAATCAAGGACCAATTTGTATTGATGGAAGGACTTAATGGACGCCTGTAGACCGCGAAATGGGAAACAATTAAAGGAAATATATATAAGCAGAGAATTAACGGTGTTTAATAAATTTGTCATGATCGAATCATTAGATTAAGAAGTTTGATAATAATTAAGTATAATTTTTATACTTACGTACTTTGAGTAAGTATATTTTTCTGCAGGGCATTACGCAGCGGTTTTCTGTTTAGGTTGAGTATTACTGAAGAATAGAACTGGAAACTGATCGGGATACTGTTACGCGTTTTATTTAGAAAATTAACCTTTTGAATTTCAAGTGGAACATGAGGTTAAAGGAAAATAATATAAATGGAATTAATGAGCGACAACTTAAAGACATAACGTAGTTACTAAAGGTCGGAAAGCGTTTTGGAATAAGGCAAGGTGGAGGAAACAAACTAACGATCAGAAGCGTTTGGCATACGTTGGACAGTGGCACTCAAACATCAGAGGAGCTGGACACCTTAGGAAAGACTATTGTAATTTTTAATAAATTTGTATTAAATCATTAAGTAAGATGGAATAAAATATTGGGATAAGTTGATAAAAAATTTTGACAATTTTTAGGTTTTATTTGTAATTGGGATACGCCATCTGTTCTGGTATTTGGGATGAACAGATGGATGCAGATTTTTCCTTGAGATTGGGGTGTTCAACGGGATATTTATTGAATTAGGCATAGTCCATGGGACTCTCGAAAGAAGTAAAGTAGTTGCTGATCTCCCAGGAAGTGGTGGGTAAAGAGGGCCAGAAGTTGATTTCAAACATCAGGACGGACCGGAAGGATGTCAAAAACGTGAAGTACTATCACAGCCGCATCATATAGTTGCGAGGATTGGTGGATAAATTTAACAGCAACCACGCAAAATTGCTGCCGCACAAGGAGGTTTTTAGGGGCGACGAGTACTTTGCGACGGGATTTCATGGATATGTGGAAAATTTAGTGTCAGCGTGGCTTAAAGTATTCGAGACGGAATTGGCAACGATTGAGGCACCGAGTGGGTCTTCGTTAAAGAGAAATGAAGACGCACAGGACGAGTTAAGAGCACTAAGAACAGAGGTGAATCTTTTCACCCAGAGGATATTCGAGGAGTTCGAAGCAACTACGAGCAGGGAAGAAGCTCAGGAATTGTGGAAACAGGCGAACGCCAGAGGAGCTGTGTCACCATTCGAAGTAGCGGATCAAGCCTTAACGGCAATCCAAAAAAGGACAGATGAAAAGTTGTTCACGTTTCATAAGAAAACAGAAGATTTGAGAACACAAAAGGAGTATCTTGAGAATAAAGTAAAGGAACTTTCTCAGAGATTGACGGAAATCGAAGAAGCAGCAGCGCTGTTGGAAAAGGAGTGTGCAGAATTCAAAAGAGGACGGGCGACCAATAGGACCTCACCGAAAAAGGAGAGATCAAAATCAGCATCGGCTGGATTTACACAGCCAGTATTGACATTGTCTCCGCAAGTTCGCTGGTCGGAATATTTAACACCAGAAGGGATAAGCCGCATGGTAAAGCCAAGACTAGTTTTTAGTGAAGAAAGGCAAGCGGAATTTTGTTTGTCTGAAATCGGCGTCGAGACATTTTCTCCGGGAAATCCGATGAATAATAAAAATCAGGGATATCCGCCAAAAGAGCCAGAAGCAGTAATAGTGCAGCAAAGTCTCGATACAGTGGACAGTATTTCGCCTGTACGAGCAAACGGTCGAAGAATAATCAGTTTGAGTCCGTCACTGGTTAAGGACCACTCAGATCCGGGAAAAGTGAATTTGGAAACCACCCAAAAAGATAACACTCAAGCTTTACCAGCCATAAGTAAAATAAAAATAAGTAATATGTGTGGATATTTCAAAAGTAGTGGCCAGGCTTGTACCTGTGTGTACTGGTGCTGCTTCAGAAGACTTACGGTCAGAACTCAACAGGTTCATTCAAGGTTGTGAACTTGCAAAGCAGAGGATAAGCACTAATGAGTTGCATGACTTCTTCGACTGGGGTAAGCAAAGGTTAATGGAGATGCATACAACCTTGTGCTGCCAAAGCAATTCGCCAGTGTGAACGAGCTTTACGGCCTTCTAAAGAGAACCTGTTTAACGGAGAGAACTCCGGAAGACATATCCTAAGAGATCTTAATTGGAAAGCAGCTGGCAAGTGAAGACATACGCGCCTTTGCTAGGCGTTTAGAGACACTTCAGATGATGGCCCAGGAAATTAAAAAAAAGTACAATGATGTTGGAGATACAGCATTATTATACGAATTTGACAAGTCGCTGTTAACAACTTTCGTGGTGGGCCTCCGTAACTCCGCTTTAAAGATTCATATGCTGAATAGCAGAACAAGAACTCTGGAGGAAATAGTAGATGGAGCAATTAGAGCACAAGTCCTAATGGAACGGAGTACGGCTGCGTTAGGCGAGGTACATATGTTGGAATACAAATAGGACATGTTCACCACCGCTGTCGCGGATAGAGAGGGAAGCAATTCCGCCCCAAACATATACAGAGGACCATATAATCCCGGGGTGTCCGAAAACAGAGCCGTGAATACTATAAATCCGTGCAGGCGGTTTGTACAGAGGGCACCCACATGTTCGTTCTGCCGTAAGCAAGGTCATACAAGGGATGAGTGCATTCCATGCAAAAACACGCCATATTTTATGAAATGCCAAGCATATGGTCATGAAGCAAGTGTGCAATGCTCAGGAGGCACAGAATGGAATCAGAGTAGAAGGCAGCCAGTTATGAGGCGCCCGGGTCCACCCTTGAGGGACAGCAGGTGTAGTAGTCCCCGAGTTAATTCAACGGAAGGAATTAACCAAGGAAGAAATCTTTTCAACACTTGGAGTGGTCAGCAGCGACCAAATTGGAATTCCAGAAGTGAACCGAGGATAAGCAACAACCAACAGGGGTTGAGATGCTTCTCATGTGGACGAATGGGTCATCGGGCAGCGGTATGCAGGGAAAGACAATCCCAACAAAGGGAACAAGGAAGCTTCCAGCGGCGCAGTCGAAGCCAGCCGACTGGAAAGCCAAAGGAAAAGAAGAAAGTGTGACTAGTTTCACGCCTACCTCCCATATAAGGGACTTTTTTCACCTTTTTTAAAATGACTATAAGTTCGGTCCAATTGACGGAATCGTGACAATATTTGGCAGTTGTGGAGGTGGGTTTCCTACTAAACACTGTGCAAAAAGTGGGCGGTATATATTAGCTGCCACGCCCACTATTATCCAATATTTATAACTTAAGATCTGGTAGAGATTTACGGACGAAATTTTACGGGAATTAACATGTGGACTTTATAAAGCTATCTGCATCAAATGGGGCTAATCAGAGAAAACACGCCCACTTTTGATATAGGGAACTTTCGGGTATAAAATTAAAATTAGCCTACCTCGTATTAATGCCAGCGGAATAAAAATTGGCAGAAACATACATGGGGTCCATAATAGTGTGTGTGCAGTCTATGGAAATCATAATACATCTGCCACGCCCACAATTAGCCAAAATTAGTTACAGTGTTCCTATTAAAGATTATTCAATAAAATTTCACAGGAAGGTTGCGGGTACTAACATTAACACCTAACAAAAAATGGGTGTGTTATTTCTACAGCCACTCCCACTATTGATATATTATTATAACTTGCGACCTATACAATATTTTTAAACGAAATGAAAAAAAAAAACTGATTTGTTTTAATTGTGGTGAAAAAGACCATAAGTCTGCTGCAGTGCAAAGTTAAGCCGGTTGGCAGCTTTACGAATGATATTAAAATTGATGATCAGTTGTTTAATATTAATTTTTTAATAGTGCCTTCGAAGTGCATAGATGTTGACGTGGTTATCGGGGATGACTTTTGCTGTCAGCCTCAAATATATATAAACCCAGATGGACTTCTTATAAAAAAATTAGACAGGGAAGTGTACTCAATAATGAAAATTGGCATAGCTTCCGAATATAGTGAGATATTGAACAAAGTTGAAAATAACATTATTTTAAAAGACGAAACTCCTATTTTCTCTAGACCGCGTCCATTACCAATAAGTGAAAGATATGTGGTGGACCAACAAATTGAAATGTGGTTAAAAGACAATATTATTGAAGTATCCGAATCTGAATTAAGTACCCCGATTGTACTGGTGAAAAAACGTGACGATTCACCCAGACTTGGCATTGATTTTAGAAAAACTAATAAAGTAATAGTAAACTATACTTTCCGTCTGCCACTGATTAAAGATCAGTTGGACCGATTACAAAATGCCAAAACTTTAAGTACTATTGATTTAAGAAATAGATTTGTCCATGTGTCCGTCGCGAAATCGAGTCGAAAATATACATCGAATTTCGAAAAGTCCCATTTGACGTGTAAATTTTTGAAGAAACGGATTGAATTCGTTGGCCACATCATAGAAAATCACCAGATATCGCCATCACCAGTAAAGGTTGAGGTTCTTCAGAAATATAAGATGCCACAAAACTTAAAGCAACTAAAAAGTTTCCTTGGACTCGCCGGATATTTTAGGAAGTATATTCCTAACTTTTCATCGATTGCGAAGTCACTGAGCGATTTAAGAAAGCAAAATAGAAAACTTGAAATCAAAGATGAACAAATAACTTCAGTTAACACATTAAAGAAACTTTTAAATGAAGAACATGTATTGAATATTTTCAACCAAACTACGAAACTGAAGTTCATACGGATGCATCGATCGACGGTGTCAGAATAAGCGCAATGAATAAAAACACGACCGTTCAGTTTAGCAGGTTTATTAAAAAAGGAATGATTACTTGACACATTAAGAACAATAAGTTAGAGCTTGACAGCAGTTGGGTTGCCTATGCTTATATTAAGTTTGGTACTATATACCTACATACTCTGCCTCTACCCAAATGCGATTACAAAAAATTTAATCAGAATCAAGAATTTATATACATAGTGGCAAAGTTTTCACAAAAATATAGTGCAATCGAAAATTAACCAAATTCAATTTTTAAGAGTTTACAAAAAATGTGATGTTTATCTTTAGTTAGACATTTTGTAAAAACATCAGCTACATTTTCCGAAGATGGAATGTACTGAATACCAATCTCGTTCGAAAGATGTTTGTCACGAATGTAATGGTACTTGATGTCTATGTGTTTGCTGCGTTTGTGAGCAATTGGATTTTGGACCAAGAATTGCGCGCCGTGGTTGTCACAAAAAATTGTTGTTGAGCGATTTACGTAGGCCTCAAATCTCATCTCCTTTAGCCAACTTCGGTGGAATGAAATTTCTTTCGCTCCCTGGCACATCGCGATATATTCCGCTTCCATGGAACTTAGCGAAACCACATGCTGTTTTTTCGACTCCCATGCGATGGGGGTGCCACCAAAAAATAGAACAAATCCACTGTAGGATTTGCGATCAGTCGACTCAGAACCCCAATCTGCGTCTGTAAAACATACCAAATCTTTGTTATTACATGTGTATGTTAACGTACCTTTAATATTTGCTTTTAAATATCGCAAGACATGTTTCGCCGCTGCGAAGTGCTCCTTGTGTGGATGTGCGTGAAAATGCGCCAATTTTGACACGATATGTGCGATGTCAGGTCGTGATATTACCGCTAAATAGGTTAGACCTCCAATGAGCGATTGATAGCTCTTTGTATCGAACCCTTCGCAGTCCTTTTCGCCGCACTTTTGCAAAACAGTGCCCGCTGAGAATGTGGCTGGTTTGCACTCGTGCATATTCCACCGCTCCAGAAGCTCACGCGTATACCGATTTTGGTTAATTGATATATCGCCGCGCAGTCCGTCTCGCTCGACTTCCATCCCCAAATAGAATTTTATAGGACCTCGATCAACTGCTTCCACCTGCGCAATGAGTTGCTTAACGATGTCGCGCATTGTTGATTCGAGGGAGCACGCCAAAAAAATATCATCAACATAAAGTGTTATGATGTTAATTTCTCCATCTCTCATCATGGTGTACAAACATGAGTCCGTCTGGCATCGTGTGAAACCAATTTGAGAAAGAATAACGTTGATTTTGGTGTTCCAATCTCTGCCTGCTTGCTTAAGCCCGTACAATGATTTCTTTAATTTGCAGATTTTTTTGGGAAACTTTTCATTTGTGAACATCTCCGGCTGACGCATAAAAACGTCTTCTGACAGCTCTCCGTTGAGATATGCCGCTACGATGTCAATATGGTTAGCAAGAAGTTTATGTTTCGCAGCAAGTGCAAGCATAAGCCGAATAGTCGAGTGCCTCACTACTGGTGCGTATGTGTCAAAAAAATCTTCAAACTTCCTCTGACCGCATCCTTATGCAACTAAACGGGCTTTGCGCTTTTCTATCGTTCCATCAGCGTTGAATATGGTTGTAAAAACCCATCTGCATCCGATAACGTTTTTTCCTGCTGGACAGTCAACCAACTTCCAGGTGTCGTTTTTCATTAAACTATCAAATTCCACCTGCATCGCGTTCCGCCACTGAGTCCCATTTGCTGACTCTAGCGCTTCAGCTACGGTGATTGGATTTGTAATAATACTGTTCAATGATTCAGTGACATACTGTTTGCTCGGCCTGCCAGGATTGCCAGTGCGATTTATTCGCGGTCTCCCTCTCTTTCGCTTTCCCGCAGCGACTTCCACCGCTTCGTGAGACGACCATTCCTGCTCTTGAGCCTCTCTTCCATCCGAGCTTTCGTGTACCTCTCTTGCATTTACGCCTACGCGCGTTGCAGTGCGCGCTATATCTGCGCTAATGCTCTCACCGTCGCTGCTAATATCTTCGCTGTCTTCATTGCCTGTACCTTCAATACCTGCGCTTTTCACGTTAGCGTGCTCGCTACTGCTACTTCTATTGTTGGTCTCATAGTTTGGCTCTGCGTAAACGAAGAATCTATCCTTAGCGTTTTCCACTGCTCTATCTGCGACAGCTGCATCACTTAATATAATTGAGTTTTCGAAGAAATTTATGTCCCGTGCAATAGTTATAGATTTCGATGCTTTGTTATAAAGCCTATAACCCTTCGTATTGCTCGCGTAGCCAACAAAGACCAGTTGTGTACCTTTTGGCTCAAATTTGGACCGATTCCGATTCTTGTCGGGTGCAACAGCATTACAGCCAAACGTTCGGAAATGTTCTACAGATGGTTTCCTCTCGAACCAACGTTCATATGGAGTTTCGTCATTCAATATTTTTGTAGGAGAACGGATTACGTATGTACGTAGCAGTACTTACAGCCTCCGACCATAAGCTTTGAGAAAGATGGGCTGTTTCCAGCATACACCGAGCCATTTCGACGAGCGTTCTATTAGCTCTCTCCGCTATGCCATTCTGCTGTGGTGTGTAGCTAACTGTCTTCTGATGCACGATGCCATATCGCTTGAAGAAATTATTGAAATTTGAGTTTACATACTCCAACCCGTTGTCGCTCCTTAAGCATTTCAGCTTGCGTCCAGTCTGCTTCTCCGCACGCGTTATGAAGACCAGGAATGTTTCAAAGGCCTGCGATTTGTGCTGCAAAAATTTAGTTTCTACATACCTCGAATAATCATCAATGAAGGTGATGAAGTATCTCGAACCACCTTGTGAGCAAACGCGCATTGGACCTCAAATGTCGGTGTGGACCACTTCTAGAGCACTAGTTGTATTTACATTAGAATAGCACCTAACCGGCTTAGTGCTAATTTTGCAAACTGCACAAATGAAACATTGAAAATCTTTTGGATTGTCTATATTTAAACCACGAACCATATTTTTATTAGACAGTTTGTACAAGTCATTAACATTTATATGCCCAAAGCTGCGATGCCACAGTTAGATTTCTTGCTTTTTAGTAAACGTGGTATACAAATATTCATTTTTACCACTTTTTAGAAATTTAGTACAGAAAATGCCGCCGTTCATTTTTGCTGAGAACACTAAATTATTATGCTGCGTTTTAATCACCGCTTCGTCTTTGCGAAATTGTACCTTATGACCATTACTGATTATTTTACTCACTGACAAGAAATTAGAATGTAAATTCGGCACATAAAACACGTCGCACAATGTAATGTCAGAGGTAACTGATTTTAGAGTAACATTACCTATACCCATTGCATTCACACTTTCGCCCGAAGCTAGTATTACTTTCTGCGCGCGATTCTCAATCGAAGAAAAAAACTTGTTTTCTCGGCACATATGCGACGATGCGCCACTATCGAGTATCCATACGTCGCTGCTTACATCAAGCTCGTTAGTAAGGCTTAATAAAACAGACGATGTTCTGTTACCATTTGTTCTGCATTCCGATCGTATATGTCCCCGCTTACCGCACGAATAGCACTTTATATTTCGCCTCGCTGACATATCTCTACTGTCACTGCCTGATTTAAAGCTCTTTTTCCCAGTGACGTCGACCTGCTTGACCTTCAGCTGATTCGCTGCAAAAACGCTTTCTCCGCTGACGTCTTTCCGCTCATCTCGTCGCTGCAGCACTTCCAATACTTTGACCTTCAACTGCTCGACATTTGGTAGCACGTTGCGACTTTCCATTGCCACAACAAAATTGTCCATATCTTCCGGCAAGCTGCATAGTAGCAAGATGCTGAGTAGATCCTTTGGAACGTCGATTCCAATATCTTTTAGATCATCCGCAAAGGTACAAAACTCATTGATTTGTTCAGCCCATTTTTCAACGATTTTTAATCAAAAGCGAGCTAGTTTTCTGAACAAACTTACCTTGCGCGCTGGTGCGTTTGTTTTATATAAATTTCTCAATGTATCCCATGCGCCCATTGCGGAAACACACCTTCTTATGTGGATTAGCTCCGATGACTTGACACACAATGTGATCGTTGCTAGCGCCTTTTTGTTCGCCTTTTCCCACCCAAGTTGTTCAGCCGCTGTTGCTGTTGCTGGACATGCGTTTTCCACGACATCCCATTGATCCAGTGTTATTAACAGACTTCGCAGCTGGACCGACCAAGATGTATAATTTTCACTGTTCAATTTTTCGATTTGCGAAAACGAATTACTCATTTTTAATTTTAATTCGACTAACGAACACTTTACAAAAAACTTCTTCCGAAACACGTGTTTAGCTATTGGCTTTTGGATCTGGGCCCATAACCTTTGTCAGAATAAGCGCAATGAATAAAAACACGACCGTTCAGTTTAGCAGGTTTATTAAAAAAGGAATGATTACTTGACACATTAAGAACAATAAGTTAGAGCTTGACAGCAGTTGGGTTGCCTATGCTTATATTAACTTTGGTACTATATACCTACAGACGGCTATGGAAATTCTAGCTGCTATCGAGGCGATAAAGAATTCACAAAGACGTTGGAAAAAAAGACTTATGCACTAGAATGGCGCGATGTATACTATTTTTACAAGAGTACGATTATATCGTCGAACATCGAGCAGGATCACGATGCAATTATGGTTATTGTTGAAGATAATGTTTTGACAAAAATACATCATGCTGAAGAATTGGCTCCAATTACAGCCGTCCTTCAAGAAAAATCATCATAAAAAGACTACTTTATAAAGGTAACATATTATATAGATTGATAAAGGAATGCGAAGTAATTGTGGTGCCGAGAGGCATGCACAAAGACATTATCCGACAAGCACAAGAAAATGGGCAATTTGCCGTTAACAAGACGAAAGAACTCATTTGTAAAGACTATTTCATACCCAACATTGAAGAAAAAATAAAGTTGTATCGCTCATTGTATCCCATGTGTAATGACCAATAGAAAACATGGTAAACAAGAAGGCGAGTTGCACTCACTATGTAAAGACGAGCTACCTCTCCAAACTTTCCATATTGATTATCTAGGACCGTTAGAGTCAACGAGTAAGGAATATAAACATATACTTGCAATTATCGACTCAATCACAAAATTCTGCTGGTTATATCCTACTAAGACGACGTCAGCCAATGAAGTCATTACGCGGCTACGAGCACAAAGTATGGTTTTTGGAAATCCAGTGAAAATAATCTCAGATCGAGTTTCTGCTTTCACCTCAGATGACTTCAGAGGATACTGCGACGCTGAAAGAATTAAACATTTTAATATTACCACCGGACTGACTCTGGGCTAATGGGCAAGTCGAAAGGCTCAATTCGACAATCACTTCAGTTTTAGCAAAGCGAAGCGTTCACGATCCAACAAAGTGGTGCAAGTATGTAGACAAAGTACAACAAGTTTTAAATTCGACGTACTCTAGAAGCACAGATGCGAAGCCTTTTGAGCTTCTTGTATATGTGAAGATGAAGACAAAAGAAGACCTACATATAAAGGGGGTCATCGAAAATGAAATGATTTGCGCTTTTGACGAAGAGAGGTACAGGCTAAGACAGCATGCCAAAGAGGAGATCCTATGAACTTGAACAACTTGCTGAGGGATGAAATAAACTTCACTTGTTGTAAGCTTGGTTATTATTCACGATTTTATTTGTCAGTTATGGCCTTAAATACAATTCTAACTACAATTAATTACAATAACAAAAACTTAAGTTGTACGGAAAAATCAATACACAACAAAATATTAAAGAATGCAAATGCAGCAAAGGAAGGCTATTGGCTTATGTGTAACGAACTGGCGTAGAATCAAGGCCAATGCAACGTTATATTTGTCGTCAATATGCATGATTATTTCTGCAGACTCGCCATCATACGGGTGTTTCACCTACTGCTACCAAAGGTAATTGACTTAGCGCGTGCCGTGTAGCGGATGACGATATTGTTGTGCCTACGAAAATTACTCTTCGTACATTACCCGGCTTTGAGCAATTTTGGTCAACTCGCTTCTAAGTTGACCATGAATGGTGGTGGGTGCTGTCGCGGCGTTCGTTTTGGCTGAACTTTCTTGGATTACCATATGAAGCATATGATGAGAACTGTCGCGGATACCAAAAGGGCGGTATAGCTGACCACATGGTGGTGGTGACTGTTGGACCTTATTGTTTCTTGTAGGTTCTGGTAGGTATCATATGTTAGGCGCGTTTGGAGTGCTGTGAGGACGTCCAATTGAGTTACAAATGTAATGTTTTTCTCCTTGGGGGCCGTGAGAACTTCGTAAATGGTGTTGATGGTGCTAAAATCTTTGAACCTGGCGTAGGATGTGTGTATGGAACTTGAATTGTGATTACTTTAATTTTGACGATACAGTTAGGATGCCATGGTTAATATTCCAGAGCCTGTTATTGTTAGTTGAGTAATGTAGGTTCCACACACTGTGCACTGTGCACTGAAGACAGTACAGTTTCTGATGTAGTGGAGAATATAAACTGAATCTTCTATTGCAATTCGGTCCAGATAGAGCTACAATGCAATTGTGTGATGCTACTATCTGTTGTAGCTTTGTTGTTGAATAGATTAATTTCGCAGGAAAATGCCGCTGATTCTCTTCCATAGGCCGAGTGGCTGCTTTCACATATGTAGGCGCCTTCCTTGGTTGTGAAGCATTTGTCCAGTTCATGTGAACTTAGTGGGATGTACTGATCACGATGTGGGTTCCAATATCTTTTAGATCATCCGCAAGGGTACAAAACTCATTGATTTGTTCAGCCCATTTTTCAACGATTTTTAATCAAAAGCGAGCTAGTTTTCTGAACAAATTTACCTTGCGCGCTGGTGTGTTTGTTTTATATAAATTTCTCAATGTATCCCATGCGCCCATTGCGGAAACACACCTTCTTATGTGGATTAGCTCCGATGACTTGACACACAATGTGATCGTTACTAGCGCCTTTTTATTCGCCTTTTCCCACCCAAGTTGTACAGCCGCTGTTGCTGTTGCTGGACATGCGTTTTCCACGACATCCCATTGATCCAGTGTTACTAACAGACTTCGCAGCTGGACCGACCAAGATGTATAATTTTCACTGTTCAATTTTTCGATTTGCGAAAACGAATTACTCATTTTTAATTTTAATTCGACTAACGAACACTTTACAAAAAACTTCTTCCGAAACACGTGTTTAGCTATTAGCTTTTGGATCTGGACCCATAACCTTTGTCAGAATAAGCGCAATGAATAAAAACACGACCGTTCTGTTTAGCAGGTTTATTAAAAAAGGAATGATTACTTGACACATTAAGAACAATAAGTTAGAGCTTGACAGCAGTTGGGTTGCCTATGCTTATATTAAGTTTGGTACTATATACCTACATACTCTGCCTCTACCCAAATGCGATTACAAAAAATTTAATCAGAATCAAGAATTTATATACATAGTGGCAAAGTTTTCACAAAAATATAGTGCAATCGAAAATTAACCAAATTCAATTTTTAAGAGTTTACAAAAAATGTGATGTTTATCTTTAGTTAGACATTTTGTAAAAACATCAGCTACATTTTCCGAAGATGGAATGTACTGAATACCAATCTCGTTCGAAAGATGTTTGTCACGAATGTAATGGTACTTGATGTCTATGTGTTTGCTGCGTTTGTGAGCAATTGGATTTTGGACCAAGAATTGCGCGCCGTGGTTGTCACAAAAAATTGTTGTTGAGCGATTTACGTAGGCCTCAAATCTCATCTCCTTTAGCCAACTTCGGTGGAATGAAATTTCTTTCGCTCCCTGGCACATCGCGATATATTCCGCTTCCATGGAACTTAGCGAAACCACATGCTGTTTTTTCGACTCCCATGCGATGGGGGTGCCACCAAAAAATAGAACAAATCCACTGTAGGATTTGCGATCAGTCGACTCAGAACCCCAATCTGCGTCTGTAAAACATACCAAATCTTTGTTATTACATGTGTATGTTAACGTACCTTTAATATTTGCTTTTAAATATCGCAAGACATGTTTCGCCGCTGCGAAGTGCTCCTTGTGTGGATGTGCGTGAAAATGCGCCAATTTTGACACGATATGTGCGATGTCAGGTCGTGATATTACCGCTAAATAGGTTAGACCTCCAATGAGCGATTGATAGCTCTTTGTATCGAACCCTTCGCAGTCCTTTTCGCCGCACTTTTGCAAAACAGTGCCCGCTGAGAATGTGGCTGGTTTGCACTCGTGCATATTCCACCGCTCCAGAAGCTCACGCGTATACCGATTTTGGTTAATTGATATATCGCCGCGCAGTCCGTCTCGCTCGACTTCCATCCCCAAATAGAATTTTATAGGACCTCGATCAACTGCTTCCACCTGCGCAATGAGTTGCTTAACGATGTCGCGCATTGTTGATTCGAGGGAGCACGCCAAAAAAATATCATCAACATAAAGTGTTATGATGTTAATTTCTCCATCTCTCATCATGGTGTACAAACATGAGTCCGTCTGGCATCGTGTGAAACCAATTTGAGAAAGAATAACGTTGATTTTGGTGTTCCAATCTCTGCCTGCTTGCTTAAGCCCGTACAATGATTTCTTTAATTTGCAGATTTTTTTGGGAAACTTTTCATTTGTGAACATCTCCGGCTGACGCATAAAAACGTCTTCTGACAGCTCTCCGTTGAGATATGCCGCTACGATGTCAATATGGTTAGCAAGAAGTTTATGTTTCGCAGCAAGTGCAAGCATAAGCCGAATAGTCGAGTGCCTCACTACTGGTGCGTATGTGTCAAAAAAATCTTCAAACTTCCTCTGACCGCATCCTTATGCAACTAAACGGGCTTTGCGCTTTTCTATCGTTCCATCAGCGTTGAATATGGTTGTAAAAACCCATCTGCATCCGATAACGTTTTTTCCTGCTGGACAGTCAACCAACTTCCAGGTGTCGTTTTTCATTAAACTATCAAATTCCACCTGCATCGCGTTCCGCCACTGAGTCCCATTTGCTGACTCTAGCGCTTCAGCTACGGTGATTGGATTTGTAATAATACTGTTCAATGATTCAGTGACATACTGTTTGCTCGGCCTGCCAGGATTGCCAGTGCGATTTATTCGCGGTCTCCCTCTCTTTCGCTTTCCCGCAGCGACTTCCACCGCTTCGTGAGACGACCATTCCTGCTCTTGAGCCTCTCTTCCATCCGAGCTTTCGTGTACCTCTCTTGCATTTACGCCTACACGCGTTGCAGTGCGCGCTATATCTGCGCTAATGCTCTCACCGTCGCTGCTAATATCTTCGCTGTCTTCATTGCCTGTACCTTCAATACCTGCGCTTTTCACGTTAGCGTGCTCGCTACTGCTACTTCTATTGTTGGTCTCATAGTTTGGCTCTGCGTAAACGAAGAATCTATCCTTAGCGTTTTCCACTGCTCTATCTGCGACAGCTGCATCACTTAATATAATTGAGTTTTCGAAGAAATTTATGTCCCGTGCAATAGTTATAGATTTCGATGCTTTGTTATAAAGCCTATAACCCTTCGTATTGCTCGCGTAGCCAACAAAGACCAGTTGTGTACCTTTTGGCTCAAATTTGGACCGATTCCGATTCTTGTCGGGTGCAACAGCATTACAGCCAAACGTTCGGAAATGTTCTACAGATGGTTTCCTCTCGAACCAACGTTCATATGGAGTTTCGTCATTCAATATTTTTGTAGGAGAACGGATTACGTATGTACGTAGCAGTACTTACAGCCTCCGACCATAAGCTTTGAGAAAGATGGGCTGTTTCCAGCATACACCGAGCCATTTCGACGAGCGTTCTATTAGCTCTCTCCGCTATGCCATTCTGCTGTGGTGTGTAGCTAACTGTCTTCTGATGCACGATGCCATATCGCTTGAAGAAATTATTGAAATTTGAGTTTACATACTCCAACCCGTTGTCGCTCCTTAAGCATTTCAGCTTGCGTCCAGTCTGCTTCTCCGCACGCGTTATGAAGACCAGGAATGTTTCAAAGGCCTGCGATTTGTGCTGCAAAAATTTAGTTTCTACATACCTCGAATAATCATCAATGAAGGTGATGAAGTATCTCGAACCACCTTGTGAGCAAACGCGCATTGGACCTCAAATGTCGGTGTGGACCACTTCTAGAGCACTAGTTGTATTTACATTAGAATAGCACCTAACCGGCTTAGTGCTAATTTTGCAAACTGCACAAATGAAACATTGAAAATCTTTTGGATTGTCTATATTTAAACCACGAACCATATTTTTATTAGACAGTTTGTACAAGTCATTAACATTTATATGTCCATATCTGCGATGCCACAGTTAGATTTCTTGCTTTTTAGTAAACGTGGTGTACAAATATTCATTTTTACCACTTTTTAGAAATTTAGTACAGAAAATGCCGCCGTTCATTTTTGCTGAGAACACTAAATTATTATGCTGCGTTTTAATCACCGCTTCGTCTTTGCGAAATTGTACCTTATGACCATTACTGATTATTTTACTCACTGACAAGAAATTAGAATGTAAATTCGGCACATACAACACGTCGCACAATGTAATGTCAGAGGTAACTGATTTTAGAGTAACATTACCTATACCCATTGCATTCACACTTTCGCCCGAAGCTAGTATTACTTTCTGCGCGCGATTCTCAATCGAAGAAAAAAACTTGTTTTCTCGGCACATATGCGACGATGCGCCACTATCGAGTATCCATACGTCGCTGCTTACATCAAGCTCGTTAGTAAGGCTTAATAAAACAGACGATGTTCTGTTACCATTTGTTCTGCATTCCGATCGTATATGTCCCCGCTTACCGCACGAATAGCACTTTATATTTCGCCTCGCTGACATATCTCTACTTTCACTGCCTGATTTAAAGCTCTTTTTCCCAGTGACGTCGACCTGCTTGACCTTCAGCTGATTCACTGCAAAAACGCTTTCTCCGCTGACGTCTTTCCGCTCATCTCGTCGCTGCAGCACTTCCAATACTTTGACCTTCAACTGCTCGACATTTGGTAGCACGTTGCGACTTTCCATTGCCACAACAAAATTGTCCATATCTTCCGGCAAGCTGCATAGTAGCAAGATGCTGAGTAGATCCTTTGGAACGTCGATTCCAATATCTTTTAGATCATCCGCAAAGGTACAAAACTCATTGATTTGTTCAGCCCATTTTTCAACGATTTTTAATCAAAAGCGAGCTAGTTTTCTGAACAAACTTACCTTGCGCGCTGGTGCGTTTGTTTTATATAAATTTCTCAATGTATCCCATGCGCCCATTGCGGAAACACACCTTCTTATGTGGATTAGCTCCGATGACTTGACACACAATGTGATCGTTGCTAGCGCCTTTTTGTTCGCCTTTTCCCACCCAAGTTGTTCAGCCGCTGTTGCTGTTGCTGGACATGCGTTTTCCACGACATCCCATTGATCCAGTGTTATTAACAGACTTCGCAGCTGGACCGACCAAGATGTATAATTTTCACTGTTCAATTTTTCGATTTGCGAAAACGAATTACTCATTTTTAATTTTAATTCGACTAACGAACACTTTACAAAAAACTTCTTCCGAAACACGTGTTTAGCTATTGGCTTTTGGATCTGGGCCCATAACCTTTGTCAGAATAAGCGCAATGAATAAAAACACGACCGTTCAGTTTAGCAGGTTTATTAAAAAAGGAATGATTACTTGACACATTAAGAACAATAAGTTAGAGCTTGACAGCAGTTGGGTTGCCTATGCTTATATTAACTTTGGTACTATATACCTACAGACGGCTATGGAAATTCTAGCTGCTATCGAGGCGATAAAGAATTCACAAAGACGTTGGAAAAAAAGACTTATGCACTAGAATGGCGCGATGTATACTATTTTTACAAGAGTACGATTATATCGTCGAACATCGAGCAGGATCACGATGCAATTATGGTTATTGTTGAAGATAATGTTTTGACAAAAATACATCATGCTGAAGAATTGGCTCCAATTACAGCCGTCCTTCAAGAAAAATCATCATAAAAAGACTACTTTATAAAGGTAACATATTATATAAATTGATAAAGGAATGCGAAGTAATTGTGGTGCCGAGAGGCATGCACAAAGACATTATCCGACAAGCACAAGAAAATGGGCAATTTGCCGTTAACAAGACGAAAGAACTCATTTGTAAAGACTATTTCATACCCAACATTGAAGAAAAAATAAAGTTGTATCGCTCATTGTATCCCATGTGTAATGACCAATAGAAAACATGGTAAACAAGAAGGCGAGTTGCACTCACTATGTAAAGACGAGCTACCTCTCCAAACTTTCCATATTGATTATCTAGGACCGTTAGAGTCAACGAGTAAGGAATATAAACATATACTTGCAATTATCGACTCAATCACAAAATTCTGCTGGTTATATCCTACTAAGACGACGTCAGCCAATGAAGTCATTACGCGGCTACGAGCACAAAGTATGGTTTTTGGAAATCCAGTGAAAATAATCTCAGATCGAGTTTCTGCTTTCACCTCAGATGACTTCAGAGGATACTGCGACGCTGAAAGAATTAAACATTTTAATATTACCACCGGACTGACTCTGGGCTAATGGGCAAGTCGAAAGGCTCAATTCGACAATCACTTCAGTTTTAGCAAAGCGAAGCGTTCACGATCCAACAAAGTGGTGCAAGTATGTAGACAAAGTACAACAAGTTTTAAATTCGACGTACTCTAGAAGCACAGATGCGAAGCCTCTTGAGCTTCTTGTATATGTGAAGATGAAGACAAAAGAAGACCTACATATAAAGGGGGTCATCGAAAATGAAATGATTTGCGCTTTTGACGAAGAGAGGTACAGGCTAAGACAGCATGCCAAAGAGGAGATCCTATGAACTTGAACAACTTGCTGAGGGATGAAATAAACTTCACTTGTTGTAAGCTTGGTTATTATTCACGATTTTATTTGTCAGTTATGGCCTTAAATACAATTCTAACTACAATTAATTACAATAACAAAAACTTAAGTTGTACGGAAAAATCAATACACAACAAAATATTAAAGAATGCAAATGCAGCAAAGGAAGGCTATTGGCTTATGTGTAACGAACTGGCGTAGAATCAAGGCCAATGCAACGTTATATTTGTCGTCAATATGCATGATTATTTCTGCAGACTCGCCATCATACGGGTGTTTCACCTACTGCTACCAAAGGTAATTGACTTAGCGCGTGCCGTGTAGCGGATGACGATATTGTTGTGCCTACGAAAATTACTCTTCGTACATTACCCGGCTTTGAGCAATTTTGGTCAACTCGCTTCTAAGTTGACCATGAATGGTGGTGGGTGCTGTCGCGGCGTTCGTTTTGGCTGAACTTTCTTGGATTACCATATGAAGCATATGATGAGAACTGTCGCGGATACCAAAAGGGCGGTATAGCTGACCGCATGGTGGTGGTGACTGTTGGACCTTATTGTTTCTTGTAGGTTCTGGTAGGTATCATATGTTAGGCGCGTTTGGAGTGCTGTGAGGACGTCCAATTGAGTTACAAATGTAATGTTTTTCTCCTTGGGGGCCGTGAGAACTTCGTAAATGGTGTTGATGGTGCTAAAATCTTTGAACCTGGCGTAGGATGTGTGTATGGAACTTGAATTGTGATTACTTTAATTTTGACGATACAGTTAGGATGCCATGGTTAATATTCCAGAGCCTGTTATTGTTAGTTGAGTAATGTAGGTTCCACACACTGTGCACTGTGCACTGAAGACAGTACAGTTTCTGATGTAGTGGAGAATATAAACTGAATCTTCTATTGCAATTCGGTCCAGATAGAGCTACAATGCAATTGTGTGATGCTACAATCTGTTGTAGCTTTGTTGTTGAATAGATTAATTTCGCAGGAAAATGCCGCTGATTCTCTTCCATAGGCCGAGTGGCTGCTTTCACATATGTAGGCGCCTTCCTTGGTTGTGAAGCATTTGTCCAGTTCATGTGAACTTAGTGGGATGTACTGATCACGATGTGGGTTGACTGCTAGAAAGGAGGTATCTGGAGCTATTGTGTACATTGATTCGTTCCTCATAACTGGAATCGGGATGAGTTGGAACAGGTCGAAATGTTGTTGATCGATTAGAGGTACCCTGATTAGAAATATGATCTTGCTCTTTGTGACTGCTCCTTCTGCTTTCATTATTTTATAGAATTGTACTATTTTGGATTGTTCAGTGGGCGGTTGTCGAGCTAATGGAAGGTGCGCCTTAATGGTGCTGATCTGAGCTTGTAGTTGTTGCGGTGTGAGTAATGTTGTACTGATTCTACCATGGTGTGTATCTGTGAGCACATCGATGATGTCTGCCAGTATTCGCCGCTTTTAATGACAATTGGGTTGCTGCTAAAATCAATAACTGCCTAATCTTAATTTGATATGTGTTGCCGATCACGCTGTTATTTTCTGCGTCTATGTCCATTTGTAGCTCAGAAATTCGTGACCTTGTTGCTCGTTCGACTTTCTTGATGACATTAATGGCAGATTCAATGATGGAGGTATGATTTTGAAGTAAACGCTGCAGATGATCTTCGTTGGTTTTTACTTCATTAATTGTGTGAGACATTTCTTCCGGGTAGTCTGAGTCGAGAACACCGAACAGGGTGCGACCGATGTTTCCAATTATATTGAGTGCCGCTATTCTTTTACGCCCAATCGATAGCATATCTTTGTCCTGCAATAACTCATCCCGTGTCTGATTTAGGTTGCTGCTTAGGGCGTAACACGTGGAATTTTGTTCTGCTCTTGTACATAAGTTCTGGAGTGCTAATATGACGGAGGAGAAGGTATCGACTTCTGCCCAAAATGATGACAAATCATAGTACACCACCATTTTCCATTCTGTTGTTATCATTCCTGTTATCCCGATGCCTTCGAAATATATCCCAGGGTCCTTACCAAAGTTGTTGACATGGACTAGGCTGCTTAATATTGCCGGGATCAGTAGCAAAGAAACAATAACTATTACCAGGAGAAAGCTGGTTGGTGAGGCTCGCCTCTATTTTGTTGGTATTACATTCGATTCGATTGAACGATGCTGGGTGGTGGTTCGATGGATGCTGTTTAGGTTATTATTGTTGAGCTGAGAAGGTACACCGAAATCGTTATCCGCATCAGGGTCCGTTACTGGAAGGGGTGCGAGCCTGTGGATTGGACGCTTCCAGACTCCAGTTGACGTTTGAATTTCAGTCACACGTACTGCGCCACCTTGGCCTTCGAATGTTTTGATTATCCTTCCTAGTGGCCAGCGAACGGGTGGTAAGTTGTCTTCTTTGACTATGGTCTTGCATTATCCACCTGCTCTCTCCACTTGTGCGTGTATTGAAGTTCATTCAGATAATCTCGAGTCCATCAGTTCCAGAATTCATGCTTCAGATGCGACACTACCTTCCATCTGGTTAACAATGAAGCTTTAATCGATGTGCCAGCCGTGTCAATTGGTGCTGTTAGAGGTTCGCCTATTAGGAAGTGTCCTGGCGTTAATGCGTGTAGATCCTTTGGGTCGGTTGACATGGGTGTTAATGGTCGAGAGTTTAAGATGCTTTCTATTTCAACCATCACCGTTTCCAATTCTTCATACGTTAATGAAGCACTGCCCACACTTCTTACAAAAAGAGTTTTAGCAGATTTGACTGCTGCTTCCAATAGTCCTCCAAAATGTCGTGCTCTTGGTGGAATGAAGTTGAATTTGATGCCCTTGTTGCTGCATGTCCTGATTACAGCTTATTGTGCCTGTTCCCCATGGATTGCTTCTTTTAATTCTAAAAGCTTATTTTTGGCGCCGACGAAGTTTGTTGCGTTGTCGCAGCACAAATTTTGACAGTGCCTATGAAGCGCTTTAGGCATCCAATGACTGCTTCTGAGGTTAAATTGCTGACTATTTCAAGATGCACCGCCTTGGTGGCAAAGCAGCAAAACACTGCTACATAAGCTTTGTGTGGTCTTTTCCCGAGCGCCTTGAAATGAATCCAGAAGGGGCCGCAGAAGTCGACTCCTGAATTGATGAATGGTCTTGCTGGTTGGACTCGTTCTGCAGGTAACCTCCCCATTTATTTTTGGAAACGTTCAGGCTTCGCTTTGGTGCAGGGAACGCAATGCTGTACAATTGGCCGTGCCATGGATTTGCCTTTTATATGCCAGAACCGCTGACGAAGGTGGGCTAGTAGAGTCTATGGCCCACAGTGCAAGTGTTCTTTGTGATACTCTGTTACGAGAAATTTTGACAGGGGGTCTTTGTATGGAATGATTATTGGATGCTTGGCATTATATGAAATGGTGGCTGCTTGAAGGCGTCCTCCCAAACGCATTATCCCTTCGGCGTCCACAAATGGGTTGAGGTTAGCTAACTGACAGTTTTTGCTCAGATTTGTATTTTTGGCGAGGGCCTTGATGTCTTCTTTGAACTCAGATACTTGCATGGCGTGGATGATGACTGTTAGAGTTTTTTTTTGTTCTTGAGGAGTTAGCACAGTGTGACTTCTTCGTTCCTTGTTAGTAGTCTTTGAATGATTTATAAATCTGAATACATATGCTACAATATTTGTTAGTATTTTGAACGAGTTTTTGTGGTAAATTTTGTGGTAAGTTGTTTACAGCCGTAATAGTTGCTGTTATCGCGGTTCGTCTCCCTTCGATCGTAGTCTCGATGGCCAGTTCTCTTGAGTATGGTTTTGGCCAATCGTCCATTTTTCTGTGAAGGAAGATAGGTCCATAAAACCACATATTGCAGGTGCTTAACTCTGACGGTGCTAATCCTATGGATAGTATATCTGCTGGGTTTTCCTGAGAACGGCCGTGTCGCCATTGGGAGGCGATAGAAAGCTCTTGAATTCTTGCAATTCTGTTAGCGACAAAGATTTGGAATGACGTTGACTGTGCGTTGATCCATGAGAGACCAATTTGTGAGTCAGTCATCGTGTCATCATTTGTGAGTTGGGACATCGGTTAAGCTCAAGTCCTCCTTTACTCGTGCTGCTAATTGGGCACTGAGTAATGATGAGCAGAACTCCAGCCGTGGTATTGTTTGTGCTTTCAGTGGTGCTAGGCGAGATTTTGCTTATAGAAGCCGTACGACAATTGTTCCGTCAGGGCGGATTGATCGAGCGTAAATTGCCGCACCGTATGCCTTCTCTGAGGCATCAGCGAATGCATTCAATTGAAGTGATCTCTTAGTGCCTTCTTGAAATATGTGTCTTGCAATGTGGGTATTGTTGAGCTTGTTCAGGCTAGTACGGAAAGTGGTCCATTTAGTATATAGTTCAGTCGGCAATTCGTCATCCCACGACAGCTTTGTGTGCCACAATTCCTGTAGGAGAATTTTAGCTGTTACCACTATTGGTGCCAGTACACCCAATGGATCGAATATTCTGGCTATATCCGAGACGATGGTTTTTTTGGTGTTTCGATTATGTGTGGTGAGATTCACTTTAACGCAGAATTCATCAGTCTTCGGTAACCAGGTGAGTCCTAGGGTTTTGATTCCGTTGTTGGTGTCATTGTTGAAGTCGAGATTGACTTCCTTGTCTTCGTTTGGAACAGATTGAAGTAATTTTGGATGGTTGGCGCACCATTTGTCAAAGTGAATAGACGTGTGCTTTGGGTGCTAACAATTTGAACGCGGCTTTTGAACTGATATAAATATTTCGTTTGTTAACTTGCCAAACAACTCTAAATCTGTAATTGAGTGTCGGTGTTTGTTTATGTTGTGCTCTTTTTACGTGAACTGTCTAAAATAATTGTAGAAAACTTGTTTTTAAAAATGTCTTTGGCAACTAGACAGGCAGCACAAAGGAAAGAGAGACAAAATTTGGCGCTTAATTTGCACTCAACGCCTAATGCAACAAAAACAAGCGCAGAGAGGCTCTCAGACTCAGGCCTGCTGGCTGCTTGGGATGAGCGGCTTGTTAAGCTTGAAGAGAGCATTGTTGCGAAGATTAACGTAGCTGTGAAACAGTTAGAGGATCGGGTGATGCAGAAGATAAGTGAGTTGGCTGGTGAGTTGGCAAACATGAAGAGACGGTTCAGAGAGATCGACTTGCGAGTGGCTGCAATTGTGCGATCTGCTGAGACTCTGGAATCAACTGTGCAGTCTCTCCAATCCCAAGTGGGAAAATTTGAAAATGATGCTGTCTCTACTGATCTAATTCTAAATGGAGTACCTGAGTCAGAAAATGATAATCTTAGTGATGTATTTGGTAAAATATGTCAATCCGTTAATTGTGAGTCGCCGCGGGTTCGAGAAATATTCCGTCAGCGCTCGAACCGTGGCCAGACCCACCATGGGGCTGTGCCGATTTTGGTTACACTGCAAACAGCTCAACAAAGGAGTCATCTCTTTCGGGCTATTGCTGGATTCTGCAAGGAAAAGAAGAGATCCATCTTACTCTCTGACATTGGTTTAACTGGACAAACTCCGATCTTTGTTAATGCGAGCTTAACCAAAAGCAATCGAGTGGTGATGCAGTATGCATCGAAGCTTAAGCGGCAACGATTATTGGCTTCTGCATTCTCCGTACGAGATATGGTTTATGTTCGAGTGCATTGAAATTCGGAGGCCTAACTAGTTTCGAGCGTTGAGACCGTTGATTCACTTGTTGGTGCACCAGGAGCAACTAATCAATTGCTGACATCTTAATTTATCTCAATGTTGTTTTTTCTTTTATTCTTCTTGTATGCTCTCTCTCATTCTTTCTTATCTCTTCTTTCTATTATTTTTATGTGTATTATGTATTTTGTATAAGTATATAGTAATTGGTTAATTTTTATAATTTTTTTTATAATCTTATGGCTATGGTTTACTATTTAATGTTTGAACTTGCAGTCGTAAGCCTGGCTTCCAGTTGTTGTGGGTGGTATCGGTGACAGTGCGGATGGTGTTAATGAAAATCATAAAGTTCTCATTGATATATTGTGCAGGCAGCGTTGTGGTCTCAATATTGTGCATCTTAACGCTAGGAGTCTGAATTCAGAGAAATTAGATTACTTGAGATATATTTTTGAGGGCTCTTTATTGGATGTTATATGTGTCTCGGAAACATGGTTTCAGGATGATGTTTTGGATGCCCATTATGGCATTAAAGACTACAAGTTAATAAGGATTGATAGGCTGAATAAGAGAGGGGGTGGTGTAGCAATATATTGCAAAACTGACCTAAATATTGAATTGTTAAGCTTGTCTAATGGGTGTGACATTGAGTTTTTGAATGTTAAAATTTGTAGTGGAGGTACAAAAATGTTTCTATCTTGTATATATAACCCTAATAGAACATATCAACTTGAACCTTTTTTTCTGAGCTGTCCAATAATTTGGCTGATTATGACCACTTTGTGATTTGTGGCGATTTCAATGTGAATCTGCTGTGTGATAGTAGTGCTAAGAAATAATTATATGTTTTCCAGAACAAATTCCATCGCCTCAAGTATCGCATACACCTCCGCCTGAAACACAGACGCATGCAGACCAAGGGCAAAGAACCGACGGGTCCCACAAGATTCCACGAAGACACCAGAACCTGAACCGTCTTCAGTCCTGGAGCTATCAGTGAAAATACGGCAGCAGTGTTTGCCGGGCTCGTTCTCGGGATCTAACCATGAATGAGCCTCTGGCAGCAACACATTGTACCGCTTTTCTAGTATGACGGTTGACGACATGGAGTCCGGGGGCATAGACAGGATTGCAGAATCGATGTCAGTGCCTGCGCTGTCGTCCAATATCGAGTACACCCCATACCAGTGGCCACCATGTTTCACTCTGCAGATGGCCTTAACGGCCTCTCCGCGGATGAAAACATCTAGTGCGGGAGATTCACCAAAGCATCAAGTACCGGGCCTGGAGTAGTCGGAAATGCTCCGGTACAGCATATGGCCACAGCACGTTGTAGTTTTGATAGAGCTTTTTTGACCCCTACAGCAGACTCTCGCTCATCCAAACCATCGATGCATAGGTGATAATAGATCTTAGATCCATAGGACCTTACTAGGGGAAAGACCCCATGTCTTACCAAAAATACTCTTACACTGCCAGACAACTGACAGTGCTTTGGATGTCTTCAGTTCGACATGTGATTTCCAAAGAAGTTTGTTATCAAGGATGACTCCAAGATATTTGATTTCCTTTGATAGCTGGATAGTGACTCCTTTTAGTGTAGGCAGAATAAGTCCATCAAGCTTTCTCCTTCTTTTAAAGTAGACAATACCAGTCTTGACAGGATTAGCCGATAGCCCATTCGCACTGCACCAAGTGTCAATCATATCCAGAGTTCTCTGCACCCTTCTGCAGACAATCATAAGGGATGGACCTGTCACAAGACAGCCAACATCATCCGCATATGCCTGAGCGTAGACACCCGAGTCATTAATGGCGTTAAGCAGGGGATCGATTACCATGCACCAGAGCAATGGAGACAGTACGCCACCTTGGGGACAGCCTCTATTAACCCCAGACGACACCAGCAAATCTTCCTCCGCCCGCACCGTTATGATTCTCTGGGCCAGCATTGAACGTATCCAATTTACTAGGACCCGGTCTACGTCATGTCGCCTAGCAGAGCCGCACATACTGTCGAAAGTAGCATTGTCAAACGCACCCTCTATGTCCACAAAGATGCCTATTGCGTATTCTTTCCTGTCGATGGCTCGCTCTAGCCTTCCAACAAGGTATTGCAGAGCCGTCTCGCAGGATTTTCCGCTTTGATAGGCATGCTGAAATGGAGACAGTGGAGGCGTCTTCAGAGACTCCCTACGCATGCGAAGCTCTACCAGCCGTTCTAAACTTTTTAGCATGAACGAGGTCATACTAATAGGTCTGAAGCTCTTGGGATTGGTGTAGTCGTCTCTTCCAACCTTAGGAATGAAGGCAACCCTCACCATCCTCCAAGAGCGTGGTACATAGGCCAGTGCGAGACATGCAGTGAAGATCTTTTTCAGTGCTGCCATCACCAGCTCAATGCCTTCCTTCAACACAATCGGATATATGCCATCCAGTCCGGGCGACTTGAAGTTGTCAAAGGATTTGATAGCAAATCCAATAGCAGTCTCATTCGCCACAGTTCTGGCGACATACCAATCATGTCGAGAGGGCGCAGCTGCCCTGACAACATTTCCGACCAAAGGTGGTTGTTGACGGGCTATGCTTACCTGATTTCCTGGAAAGTGTGACTCCAGCAGCAAGCTGAGTGTCTCACTTTGCCTCTCCGTATAGGAGCCATCAGGTTTCCTGAGCGACCCCAGCTTAGCGGTTTGGTCCTTTTTCAGGACTTTCACCAGTTTTGCCGTGTCACTGAGGGATTCGATATCACTGCAGAAGTCTCTAAAAGAAGTCCTTTTCGAGTCCCGAATTAGCTTCTTGTAGTCTCTCTGAACACGTCGATATCGTTCCCAGTCCTCGTCAAGATTCGTCTTGAGGGCCCGGTTGAGGAGTTTTCTAGACTCACGCCTCAGCACCTGAAGCTCTCGGTTCCACCATGGAACAGGAGTCCGGCTAAGAGGAGGTCTAATTGGGCAGGCTAGCTCGAAGCTGTTTGTTAGAGCGGTGTTGAGATGCTCAACAGCCGCCTCAACGTTCCGCTCCTTGCGAAGTCTCAGTGGCGTCACGTGATTGTTACGCAGTGCCTCCCTGAACTTTGGCCAGTCTGTTTTTCTTGGGTTTCTGGTGGGCAATGGCATCTGCGCCCGCTCGCCACACTCAAACTCAATGTATCTGTGGTCCGAGCACGAGTCTTCGGTGAGGACCCTCCAGTTGTTGATCGACCACCCCAGTCTTGGATTTGACAGGGTGACGTCAATTACCTCCTGCCTTCTCGTAGTCACAAAAGTAGGCTGCCTGCCTACATTGTGGATGTTCAGGCTGGAGGAGGCAATATACTCGAAAAGTCGAGAGCCCCGCTCATTGCACTTGCTGCTGCCCCAGATCATATGCTGGGCATTAGCATCGCAGCGAAGAACCAGACCAAGACTGCGCCGCTCACAGAACCCTACGAGAGTAGCGACCTTCCCAGGTGGTGGCGCCTCCAAAGCATCGTAAGGAAAGTAAGCAGATGCAATCACAAACCTCGACCATCCGTGCATACTCTTAAAACTAATCTCTGCCGCAACCAGATCCTGACAACAGAACCAGAGAGGCGACGCCTAAAGACCCAGGGCTCTTGTACTGTTGTTATGTGGGGTGATGTGTGCAGCTGGGTGAGTCGTCTACTTAGGAGTACAGTAGCGGCTTTAGAATGCTGCAAGTTGATCTGCGTTACCGTCAAAGGACGATAGCTACGAGAATCGTCCTAGCCATTCATCTGGGAAAGACATGAAAGGTTACAGTCCCAAAGAAGAGACTCAGACGGCCCCGGTACCGAGAAACCATGACATCAACAGTGGCCTCATCCACTCGCACCACAAGACTAGCACCTTCTTTACCATCCCGGTTGCTACCCCTGGTGTGCAAAAGACCTCTCCAAAGCCTCGTGTTGATGCCAGGGTTCTGAGCACGCAGACAAGAAAGGACATCTGTGGTCGTCAGATCGGGATCCGGAATCCAGCAGATGGCCTTCCTGAGTGACACGCCTGCTTCGCTATAGACCGCGAAGCGAGTGGTCCCCATGGGGGGCACGTCATTGACTGCACCCCTGAGCCAATCAAAGTTGGCCTGAGACGCGCACGATACCTGTAGAGTGCCGTCCTTTGTCTCATAGCCATTCGCGTTAGCTTCAGGACCGGAGGCAATGACGCGACACATCAGATGACCTTTGCAGTGTTTTATTTCTGCATCAGTTAGCTGATGGTCTGGCCCCAGCTTCCCAATCACCGCCATTGGTTGCGGGCCGTTAGCCTTCTCGCTGTACGATGGCTTGGCAGCACCTTTGGAAGTGCTTGGGTGAAAGTCCAGCTCACCACCCGCCACTGGCAGAGATTTCGCCGGGCAGATGGTTTTGCTGGATACGAGGGGCTGGGCAAGCTGCAGCTTATTGGCAACATTCTTCCCCGCCACATTAGCCGCCACCGAGATTTCGCTCGTACCCTTTGGGGTCGTGGCGCCACCAGCAGTAACAGCTGCAAGGCAGGTGGGAATGCTGTTTTCAGCAACAATCTTCCGCCGTTTACCTCGCGAGCGAGATTTCGGAGCGGTCAATCCCTCCGCAGGCTCGGTGGCTTCCGTGGGTGTCACTTCCGCCTACCTGGGCCTTTTGGAGGGAGACGACACAGAAGGGCCGGCAGAGCCACGTGAGGATTTCGCCTGCACGAGCCTAACAAGCCGCTTCTTTCTCTGTCTCCTCGCTTGAGTTCGCGTTGCCCTAGAACCACTGGTCGGTCGTTCCGCCACTGTGGTGACTTCCCGACGCAGGCCCTCTGGATCCAGGGTACGTTCCTCCGTCTCTGAAGGAGAAGAGATTGCGGTAACAATCCCCGTCTCCTCCAGGATGCGCTCTCGCTGATAAAGACGAGAGACTTTAGCGATGGTTGGGGCCTCCAGAATCCGTGCCCCTGCCGCCGAAGCGGGTGGAGTTCCACCTGGAGTAATTAATATATTGTTGTCCATCGCCAGACAGTGGTTTTTGTTCGGGACTCCTCCCTAGCCAGTTTGGTCCGCGGATGGTACCCATTCTCTGTACCATCATTGTGATAGACAGACAGCCATAACTCCCGCCCTCCTAAGAGGTTCAGAAGTAATGTCATTTGCCTACCAAGGGTCCCCCTATCCGCCACCTGGGGACGCGTCCGATGGGATATCAGGCAAATCCAGCACGGATCTATTTCATTAGTTACTAATTTAATTTAATATATAAATATATTAATAACTGATATATAGTTATTTATTAAAAGACTTTGTCTTATGTTAAAACTTTAAACAATAAATTGAATTGAAATTGAATTGAATTGAATTTCCGCAAGTGAAAACCGCCTTTGAGTAGAATGCTCGTGAGCTGTTTTTGCGTTTCCATTGCTGTGATTAAACTGTCGGATCCAGTTAAACAGTCATCCACGTAGAAGTTGTTTCGGAGAACTTCAGCCCCAAATGGATATTGAGAACTGTGCTCATTTCCTAAATGTTGAAGACACTTGATTGCCAAGTATAGCGCTGACCGAGTTTAGTTGGAAATGTTGCAGGTTTTCGGTGGGATCTTTCCTCCATACGATTTGCTGGTACTTTAGAACGTCCGCATGAACCAAAATTTGTCTGTATATTTTTTGTATATCAGACGTGAAGACAAATCGTGGACATCGGAATCGGAGTAAAATCGTAAAGAGTTCGCTTTGAATCGTTGGTCGTGTGTGCATAAGGTCGCTGAGAGCTAAACCCGCTGACGTCTTCGCTGAGGCATCAAACACGACTCTTAGCTTCGTGGTACTGCTTTCTGGCCGCTTGATGCAATAATGCGGGCTGAAATAACAGGGTTATGTTATGCTGTCGAGATTTGTTTTTGTCATGTGCCCCAATGATTCGTATTCGTCCATGAATGCGGTATACTGAACCCTCAAGTCCTTATCTGTTGCCAGGCGTCTATCCAGCTGATAGAATCGATTGGTTGCGATTTTCTTTGAGTCGCCTAGAGCGGATATATGTTCTGCGAACGGAATCTTGACTATGTATCGACCTTGATGGTTTCGCATAATTTTTCTGTGGCAGACATTGTTGGTTTTGTGTCTTCCATTTCTTCAAGGTTCCAAAATTTTTCAATTGACTCTTCTAATAGCTTATCCGCATTTGGCAGTACCCCGCATTTTGCGGTGATGGAATCTTGATTGCTGATTTTTCCAGCTGCCAGCCAACCAAGCACAGTGTTTTGTAGGATTGGGAGATTTTCTCCTAACCTTATTTGCCCGGTTAAGAGTAGCTGATGGTGAAATTCAGCGCCAAGCAAAACGTCGATTTTGCCAGGGCGTGTGAAGTGAGGATCGGCTAGTAACACTTCTCCATGGTGAGTTGTTCAGAGATTGTGCCGGTTGCATTGAGACAATATCTGGCAATACAAATGAGTCTAACCTTGTAGAAAAACTGCTTGTTCGTGACTGGAGTTGGATGTTGACGCGCTGGTTTGCCGTTTTTCTGCTGTGACCAATGCCTTCAATGCGGAGCGTTGCGTTGCTTGGAGTAATTGCTAGCCGCTTGATCAGCCGTTCGGTCACTAAGTTTGTCCTGTGAGCCGGAATCTAAAAGGGCTCTGAACTCATTAGATTGTCCGTTGCTTGCCGTGATTGTTACTCTGGCTGTTGCTAACAAAACCTGTGGTTGCCCTTAAGGCAATTACGCATAGTTGTTGCCTTTGAGCCCAGTTTAGTCTAGCTACTGCTGATAATTGTAGAAATGTTTTACAATAATACAGGATGGTGTGTGCCTTGACAAAAGTGGCATTTCGTAGTCGCAGTTGCAACTGTTGACACTGCCCTTGATGAATGTGGTCTTTCTCGTCCCCCGAGAGTTTCCAGAGATTGGAAACGATGCTCGAGAAAGTGCAGAAAGTCTTCCTACGTTTGAATCTCCTTTGGATTCTTTATTCACTGCTAGTACAGCAAGTGATTCTGGCGGTGTAACTTCTTCACGAGGATATGCAGCAATATTGGGCCCCACGAGGATGTGTCGACTCCTATATTGTTGATGGCCAAGATGCTATCTCTTACAACATCATGGAGGTTTTTTATTGTCCTGAGGCTGTGTTTTCTGGTGATAGGCTTGAATGCCCTATGATTTTTTGGAGAAGTGTGGAGGCCAGCACTCGTTTATTGTGGTACCGGTCTTGGAGAACGATCCACGCTATCTCATAAATCTCCTGGGTAGATGCCTGATTAATCTTTCAGCTTCTTCAGTGTCATTCGACTTCAAGTACCACATTTTTCGTGTTGGGGCAATTGAAGTCTTGTGCACCATTTCTGAGAACATATCAAATAATTGGTGCCATTTGAGGTAGTTGCCGTTAACTTTTGGTATGGAAATTTTGGGCAAACGACATGCAAGCGATTTAGGTTGGTATGGAAGTCGGAGCCCTTGCTTTGGTACACAAATCAATCAACTGCTGATGAACCTGATCTTCCATGTCCAGGTATACTGAATGGTGTTGCGTTTTCTGGTGTTGATATTTCCTCAAAGATCTGGTAACTTATGGTCTCGATCTCGTCCCATAGTTTGTTGATGCGTTTAATGTTACCCTCGTAGTACTCCTGTGGTTGCTTGGTTATGATGTTCGACAATCCAGAAAGTAGCCGGCCAAGAAACATTAATAACGCTTGTTGTTTGCGCATGATGCGGCTTATGCTGGGTGTGGCACCATTCACTTGCCTCTCTGTACGCGTTGGAATCCTTGCGGCAGGGCGGGGTTCTATTTCATTTGAAAGAGTACGGTCTGCTGGCGTTGTAGGTGCTGGATGATGGGTGCTGCTTCTTGCCATCAATGCGATTTCAAACTCTTCTCGGTATTGAGTGACAAGGTCTGATATTTCATGGTAGTAGTCATTCGTGAAATACGGATGGTCCATTAATATATTTTCCAGCTGCCTTATTGTATTGTCGGTTGTTTTGAATTGTGTCAATGCCTCATTTAGGCATCGACAACGCTCTTCAAAATAGGATGTAGATTGTTTTCGTTCCACCGAATCCTTTTTGTAGTTCCGGATTATTCTCTGTATTCTTTCTCCGGTTTCCTGCTCCGATGCAACTAAATCGCTAAATTTGTCCATATTCTTGCTTCCTTGCGCACACTGATGTGAATGCTGCTTGTTGGTTCGCAACGTTAGACTTTGTCGGCTTGCTAAATGATAACACTGGTACTTGCACCAGGATATCGCAAATGTTATGTGTTTGAATCACGTCGGGGTCACCAATGTTTTGTTCCTAACTTTGAATCCTATACACGCACTTTAACCTGGATAGGAGGTATGAAATGGAAATAGTTGTTTCAACCACCTGAACTTGAACAACTTGCTGGAATGAAATAAACTTCATTTCTTGTAAGCTTGGTTATAATTCACGATTTTATTTGCCAGTTATGGCCTAAAATACAATCTAACTACAATTAATTACAATAACAAAAACTAAAGTGGTACGGTAAAATGAATCATCATCATCATAATTGCCGTACAACCATTTCTGATCATTGCCGAGTGTTGGGGGTGGTGTACTTGTTGTCCTCGGGACGTCCTTCTGCTGTGCGCGTGTGGCTGAAACCCTAAACCACTTTGAATCAAATAAAACTCACAGACACTTTTCGTTTAGAAGTCAAAATCACAAGAAGATTTATTCTTACAAATACTAAATCTTATATACTATTTCTTAACACCTATCTCAGTCTGTGAACTGACCTTTCTGGTGTTCCAGTTCCGCACCTGCTAATTAGTGTCAGCTGGTCAAGCCAACTGACCTACTACAGAAGTGGCGACGGTACATTACGCTGCCCTCGTCGACTCGACTATGGAACGGTAATACCCTAAAAGTTTACATAAAATCATTACACGAACCATTTTAGCTAAAAATACTTAGACCCTAAAAGTATGTTCTATTCTTAAATAATTTTTAGCACATGCTAATCCCACAGAGTGTGGCATCTATTAGGGGTCGATGCTGTGAGTCAACTACACGTAGGTAGCTTGGTTCTAACTCACAACACGAGTTATTAGCATTCGCTAGTCGTCCATGCTTCGCGCACGCTGGCGCCAATTGGAAGCAGCCAGGTCCTCTTGAACCTGGTCCTTCCAACGTAGTGGTGGCCTTCCCCTCCTGCGTCCGCCATCCGGCGGCATCTGTTGGGGTCATCGCTGCTCGTCCTGGGACGTCCTTTCGCTTATAGTCCTGGGCGCGCGTGTTCCTGAAAACCCTAAATCACTCGGTTTAAATAAAGACACCAGGCCACTTTTTATGCTTAAAGATCAAATCACAAGAAGATTTATTTTTACAAATACTAGTTCTTATATACTATTTCTCAACAATCATCTCAGTCTTGCGAACTGACCTTTCTGGTGTTCCAGTTCTGCACCTGCTAATTGTTGTCAGTTGGTCAAGCCAGCTGACCTACTATGAAAGTGTCGACGGTGCATTCTAAATTACAATGCCCTTCGCCGACTCGACTGCGGAACTGTAACACCCTAAAAGTTTACATAATAAATATTACATAAATACTATTAATTTACAATAACTAGACCCTAAAATTATGTTTTATTCTTAAATAATTTTAGCACATGCTAATCCCACAGAATGTGGCATCTGTTAGGAGTCGATGCTGTGAGTCAACTACTCGTAGGTAGCTTGATTCTAACTCACAACATCCCTCCCCTCTTTCTAAAAGAAGTTAGTGCAACTAACTTCTAATGAATCTTTACAGGATTTTTTCTCTTATCAGCACTTTAAACAATCTGTGCATTTTCTTAAACCTATAGTACATACGTACAGTTTTTCTCTTTTTTTTTATCGCATTACTTGGGCCCTATTATTATATTCTTTTCTTTTTTACTTTTGTGTTTTTTCCTTTTTTTTCTCTTACTACTCCATCTCTTATAGTTTTTCTCTTATTGTTTCTGTTGTTTTATTTTGTTCTTTTATTTCTATATTTTTTCTTGTTTTTTATATTCCCCTTTTTTATATTTGGTATTTTATTGACTCTTCTCTCACTGACGTATAAACAATTGCATATACTGCTATTTTATACCTAAAATCTTATGTAATACTGCCTCCTCTGCTTTCTGCTAATTTGAATGCCGGCCGTCGTTGTCGGAATGAAATCCCTCGATGAACTCTGCATACCCCTCCCTTCTTTCTGGACCGATACGTGCCAAGATGATGCAAGGTTGTGCGACTAGATGCGCTTCTGACGAAGTCAAAATCAATATTCGCTTAGTAAGTGACAGTGTATATTTACTTAGTTGGGGAAATCGTTATGACATTAGCCGATAAAGCTTGGCTATGTTGTGCTTGATCTTTTCGTGGGTAAAACGATTTTTTGCGCTAGGAGAATATTCTACGATGCTAACTGAACGATGGTAGTTGTTGCTGTAACCGTTTATCTCTAAAATTACGAAGTAACATCGGTTTTTGGCAAAAATTATCTCTTCCTCTTTCTAGACAATAATACAGTATACATACTGACATATGTAATAATGGCAGACACGTTGGGTTTTCTATACGGACAACGTAAATGTTAGTGTTTTTCATGCCATTTTGCCAGTTATGCAATTAAACTCAAGTATTATCAGTTTCTTACTTGTCAGATAGAGACTCTTCTATTCAGCCGGTACCATCTCCATTTTTTCATAAGCTTAAATCGTAGTCATCTCGCAGATGGGAAGTTGGAAGTTCTTCCACTCTTTCATATAAAAATAAATTCTCACTAACTTCGTTTTCATTTTCTTCCAACCAAAAATAATCTCGGGACATCATCGTTGCAAATTTCGTTTTTATTACTTTGCGGCTTACTGATTACTCTTCTTCTACGTCTTCTTACTTCTTCTTATTCGGTCTCCTGGATGTTAGTTAACATCTCACTTTGTCTTCGACGCTGCAGGAAGTCCCTTCCAGGTTCATGCTGTACCATCGAGATGTCCTTGTTTGTTCACTAACGCCTAAATATCTAAACACAATACGCTTATACATGTACCGGACTTGCCGAGTTTTAATCATTCTTACTGGCTATTACATTCATTCAATTTATAATATTCTTCCTAACGTAAACAGTAAATTGTATTTAATGCCGCTAACAATTAAATAAAAACTATTTTCTTTACAAATATTATTAATTAGCTATGATACAATTTTTAAAATTGTTAGCGGCATTACAAATTTTAATTCGCTTCATACATAATAATTTTTTACTATATTAAATTATCTACCGCCAAAAAAAACATTTTTTTTCAAATACAAGTCTGGGCAAAATTAGTGGCCCATCTTACATAAGCGAATATATAAAAGATAAACCCGTTAATGTGCAAAACTTGTCCATTGCATGACTCAATTTTTCATTGCATCTAACTACACTATATATTTCAATTTACTACGAGCCCGGAATATATATATCCATTAACAAGTATATTTCCCTACATCATGTAAGCTGCTCTTATATGAATACATACATTCAAGGCATTTTATAAATAATTTCCAACGTTATTACCTAATTTGTAATGGTAAGCTAAATATATTGTTCTAATTGAATATATATATATATATATATATATATATATATATATATATATATATATATATACTCGTACATTACTATTCCCCACACGGTAATTTCCTAAGCGATAAACCGAAAAAGTATATGTATATTTACATGTAGCCTGCTGCAGTATGTAAATCTCTGCAGAGTCCCAGTTTTCCAACATATAACTCTATATACTTACTTTTCTTTGTTTTCAATATACAAATTTATTGTCAACAGTAATTTATATATCTGCCAATTTCCAATTTCCTATTCATATGTCCCTACATACTAACTTATATGGCCATACCCATTCCTATTAAAAAAAATTACTTACTTATATACCCTCGTACATTCATTCTGTACATTATACAGCTACATACATATATACTTCGTTCACCAACGGTGCCGGCGCTACTGCTTACGCATCGTATTTCATTTCATTAAAATGCTCTTTTAAGCTGTTTCGCTTTTCCGTGCGAAATATTGGTTCATTATTGCTACGCAAATTGTACTTTCGGAACTACACAAACTTTGACATGTGTTGACGGCACCTCTTCAAATATTTTCACCTAATACCCTAGCTCAAATGCCAAATATTTAAAACAACACTTTAAATTGATTCACATGTCTCCACAATATATTTATTAATCCAATTCAAAAATGAACAAATTAATTAACTCGCTTTATTAAACAATACAACCCAACGACCACTCCGATCTTACTTGCACCAAAAATCTTAAAGCTAGCTGTAAGATTTAACCTCCGCTTGTTGCAGCCTGAACATTTTCTGCCACAATCTATTGGCTTCGCCCCAACGCAGAGGAACTTCCTGATTCCTCAGAAATACCAGCCGCTTTCCGCTCCCGTGCTGCTTTACCACCACGTCTATGCCAATAATGGTGTGTGCGCAGCATCTTTCAAATGGGCCTCAGTTTACTCCTTCGACCTACTGCAACCGTTACGCATTTGTTACTGTGGTCACTTATATCTTGACATTCAAAGAAAATAAATATCCAATTTTAGTATACGAACCGAAATTTAATATATCTTAATGGCTGCCACGAAACACGCTGCCAATCGAATACTCGCAACGCCCCCAAAAGTGAACACCATCCCCTATTATGAATGCATGAACCCTATACCGTGGCACGTTCTTTCCGAACCAAACCAACCGGTATGCACAAGTTCGCAATACAATAGGGGTTAGTAACCGCGAGGAAATTTGTTTCCTCTAGAATCATTTTCACACGTTTCACACCCCCCGAGAATGCTGAAATAAAAAGTAAGTAAAAATATGAGCCTAATCTTAGTGAAACAAACCTATACAACCTGACCCTTAACAATTTTTTCAAATCAACCTAGTGTCACCTAACCGGAGCGGCTATTCAGCCCCGATGCATACTCACCATTATTGTACTCGAAGACATCTCCTCTTTAAATTTGTTGCAGGATGCTTCCCTGCTACAGGGTTCCTTGCCCTGGGATTCCTCCTGTAGGTCCTTTAGACCGGCTGCGCCAAAATGTTGGGGTCCACGCTGCTCGTCGGGGACGTCCTTTCGCTACTTGTCCCGGGCGCGCGTGTTCCTGAAAACCTTAAATCACTCGGTTTAAATAAAGACACCAGACCACATTTTATGCTTAAAGATCACAAGAAAATTTATTCTTACAAATACTAGTTCTGATATACTATTTCTCAACAATCATCTCAGTCTTGCGAACTGACCTTTCTGGTGTTCCAGTTCCGCACCTGCTAATTGGTGTCAGTTGGTCAAGCCAGCTGACCTACTATGAAAGTGTCGACGGTGCATTCTAAATTACAATGCCCTTCGCCGACTCGACTGCGGAACTGTAACACCCTAAAAGTTTACATAATAAATATTACATAAATACTATTAATTTACAATAACTAGACCCTAAAATTATGTTTTATTCTTAAATAATTTTAGCACATGCTAATCCCACAGAATGTGGCATCTGTTAGGAGTCGATGCTGTGAGTCAACTACTCGTAGGTAGCTTGATTCTAACTCACAACATCCCTCCCCTCTTTCTAAAAGAAGTTAGTGCAACTAACTTCTAATGAATCTTTACAGGATTTTTTCTCTTATCAGCACTTTAAACAATCTGTGCATTTTCTTAAACCTATAGTACATACGTACAGTTTTTCTCTTTTTTTTATCGCATTACTTGGGCCCTATTATTATATTCTTTTCTTTTTTACTTTTGTGTTTTTTCCTTTTTTTTCTCTTACTACTCCATCTCTTATAGTTTTTCTCTTATTGTTTCTGTTGTTTTATTTTGTTCTTTTATTTCTATATTTTTTCTTGTTTTTTATATTCCCCTTTTTTATATTTGGTATTTTATTGACTCTTCTCTCACTGACGTATAAACAATTGCATATACTGCTATTTTATACCTAAAATCTTATGTAATACTGCCTCCTCTGCTTTCTGCTAATTTGAATGCCGGCCGTCGTTGTCGGAATGAAATCCCTCGATGAACTCTGCATACCCCTCCCTTCTTTCTGGACCGATACGTGCCAAGATGATGCAAGGTTGTGCGACTAGATGCGCTTCTGACGAAGTCAAAATCAATATTCGCTTAGTAAGTGACAGTGTATATTTACTTAGTTGGGGAAATCGTTATGACATTAGCCGATAAAGCTTGGCTATGTTGTGCTTGATCTTTTCGTGGGTAAAACGATTTTTTGCGCTAGGAGAATATTCTACGATGCTAACTGAACGATGGTAGTTGTTGCTGTAACCGTTTATCTCTAAAATTACGAAGTAACATCGGTTTTTGGCAAAAATTATCTCTTCCTCTTTCTAGACAATAATACAGTATACATACTGACATATGTAATAATGGCAGACACGTTGGGTTTTCTATACGGACAACGTAAATGTTAGTGTTTTTCATGCCATTTTGCCAGTTATGCAATTAAACTCAAGTATTATCAGTTTCTTACTTGTCAGATAGAGACTCTTCTATTCAGCCGGTACCATCTCCATTTTTTCATAAGCTTAAATCGTAGTCATCTCGCAGATGGGAAGTTGGAAGTTCTTCCACTCTTTCATATAAAAATAAATTCTCACTAACTTCGTTTTCATTTTCTTCCAACCAAAAATAATCTCGGGACATCATCGTTGCAAATTTCGTTTTTATTACTTTGCGGCTTACTGATTACTCTTCTTCTACGTCTTCTTACTTCTTCTTATTCGGTCTCCTGGATGTTAGTTAACATCTCACTTTGTCTTCGACGCTGCAGGAAGTCCCTTCCAGGTTCATGCTGTACCATCGAGATGTCCTTGTTTGTTCACTAACGCCTAAATATCTAAACACAATACGCTTATACATGTACCGGACTTGCCGAGTTTTAATCATTCTTACTGGCTATTACATTCATTCAATTTATAATATTCTTCCTAACGTAAACAGTAAATTGTATTTAATGCCGCTAACAATTAAATAAAAACTATTTTCTTTACAAATATTATTAATTAGCTATGATACAATTTTTAAAATTGTTAGCGGCATTACAAATTTTAATTCGCTTCATACATAATAATTTTTTACTATATTAAATTATCTACCGCCAAAAAAAACATTTTTTTTCAAATACAAGTCTGGGCAAAATTAGTGGCCCATCTTACATAAGCGAATATATAAAAGATAAACCCGTTAATGTGCAAAACTTGTCCATTGCATGACTCAATTTTTCATTGCATCTAACTACACTATATATTTCAATTTACTACGAGCCCGGAATATATATATCCATTAACAAGTATATTTCCCTACATCATGTAAGCTGCTCTTATATGAATACATACATTCAAGGCATTTTATAAATAATTTCCAACGTTATTACCTAATTTGTAATGGTAAGCTAAATATATTGTTCTAATTGAATATATATATATATATATATATATATATATATATATATATATATATATATATATATATATATATATATATATATATATATATATACTCGTACATTACTATTCCCCACACGGTAATTTCCTAAGCGATAAACCGAAAAAGTATATGTATATTTACATGTAGCCTGCTGCAGTATGTAAATCTCTGCAGAGTCCCAGTTTTCCAACATATAACTCTATATACTTACTTTTCTTTGTTTTCAATATACAAATTTATTGTCAACAGTAATTTATATATCTGCCAATTTCCAATTTCCTATTCATATGTCCCTACATACTAACTTATATGGCCATACCCATTCCTATTAAAAAAAATTACTTACTTATATACCCTCGTACATTCATTCTGTACATTATACAGCTACATACATATATACTTCGTTCACCAACGGTGCCGGCGCTACTGCTTACGCATCGTATTTCATTTCATTAAAATGCTCTTTTAAGCTGTTTCGCTTTTCCGTGCGAAATATTGGTTCATTATTGCTACGCAAATTGTACTTTCGGAACTACACAAACTTTGACATGTGTTGACGGCACCTCTTCAAATATTTTCACCTAATACCCTAGCTCAAATGCCAAATATTTAAAACAACACTTTAAATTGATTCACATGTCTCCACAATATATTTATTAATCCAATTCAAAAATGAACAAATTAATTAACTCGCTTTATTAAACAATACAACCCAACGACCACTCCGATCTTACTTGCACCAAAAATCTTAAAGCTAGCTGTAAGATTTAACCTCCGCTTGTTGCAGCCTGAACATTTTCTGCCACAATCTATTGGCTTCGCCCCAACGCAGAGGAACTTCCTGATTCCTCAGAAATACCAGCCGCTTTCCGCTCCCGTGCTGCTTTACCACCACGTCTATGCCAATAATGGTGTGTGCGCAGCATCTTTCAAATGGGCCTCAGTTTACTCCTTCGACCTACTGCAACCGTTACGCATTTGTTACTGTGGTCACTTATATCTTGACATTCAAAGAAAATAAATATCCAATTTTAGTATACGAACCGAAATTTAATATATCTTAATGGCTGCCACGAAACACGCTGCCAATCGAATACTCGCAACGCCCCCAAAAGTGAACACCATCCCCTATTATGAATGCATGAACCCTATACCGTGGCACGTTCTTTCCGAACCAAACCAACCGGTATGCACAAGTTCGCAATACAATAGGGGTTAGTAACCGCGAGGAAATTTGTTTCCTCTAGAATCATTTTCACACGTTTCACACCCCCCGAGAATGCTGAAATAAAAAGTAAGTAAAAATATGAGCCTAATCTTAGTGAAACAAACCTATACAACCTGACCCTTAACAATTTTTTCAAATCAACCTAGTGTCACCTAACCGGAGCGGCTATTCAGCCCCGATGCATACTCACCATTATTGTACTCGAAGACATCTCCTCTTTAAATTTGTTGCAGGATGCTTCCCTGCTACAGGGTTCCTTGCCCTGGGATTCCTCCTGTAGGTCCTTTAGACCGGCTGCGCCAAAATGTTGGGGTCCACGCTGCTCGTCGGGGACGTCCTTTCGCTACTTGTCCCGGGCGCGCGTGTTCCTGAAAACCTTAAATCACTCGGTTTAAATAAAGACACCAGACCACATTTTATGCTTAAAGATCACAAGAAAATTTATTCTTACAAATACTAGTTCTGATATACTATTTCTCAACAATCATCTCAGTCTTGCGAACTGACCTTTCTGGTGTTCCAGTTCCGCACCTGCTAATTGGTGTCAGTTGGTCAAGCCAACTGACCTACTATAAAAGTGTCGACGGTGCATTCTAAATTATAATGCCCTTCGCCGACTCGACTGCGGAACTGTAACACCTTAAAAGTTTACATAATAAATATTACATAAATACTATTAATTTACAATAATTAGAACCTAAAAGTATGTTTTATTCTTAAATAATTTTAGCACATGCTAATCCCACAGAATGTGGCATCTGTTAGGAGTCGATGCTGTGAGTCAACTACTCGTAGGTAGCTATTCTAACTCACAACACATCGATTCAAAGACTTTTTTCGCCGGAGCACTTTTATCCATTAGCAAAACATGTCCCAGTCAGCGCAGCCGCTGTGTTTTAATGCGCTGAACTATATCAATGTCGGCGTACAGCTCATACAGCTCGTTGTTCCATCTGATTCGATACTCTCCGTTGACGCATATAGGACCATAGATCCTTCGAAGAATCTTTCTCTCGAACGCCCCCAAAGCTCGCTCATCGTTGTTTGTCATCGTCCAGGTTTCGGCACCATACAGCAGGACGGGAAGGATGAGGGCTTTGTAGAGCGTAATTTTTGTTCGTCGAGAGTGCTCTGCTTCTCAATTTCCTACTGACCCCAAAGTAACACCTGTTGGCAAAAGTGATTCTTCGATTGATCTCCTTGCTGAAATCGTTAGTGGTGTTGATGCTGGTTCCCAGATAAACGAAGTCGTTCACAACTTCACAGTTGTAGTCGCGGACAGTGACGTAGTGTCCAATACTCTGAGACTCTTTGTGTGTTGACACCAAGTACTTCGTTTTGCCTTCGATTAACGCTAAACCCACTCGCCTCGCTTCTCTCTCCAAGCCGGAAAATGCAGCACTCACGGCGCTGCTGTTATGGCCAATGATGTCAACATCACCAGCGTACGCAAGTAACATGACACTCTTGTGGAAGATAGTGCCTGTGCGATTTAGATATGCTGTGCGAACGATTTTTTCCAACATTAGATTGAAAAAAATACACGATAAGGAGTCACCTGTCTGAATCCTCGCTCAGTAAGAAACGGCTCGAACAAGTCATTACCGATTTTAACTGAGCCAGTGGTGGTGCTTAGCGTCATTTTGCACAACCGAATCAGGGACGCCAAATTCAGACATAGCGGCGTACAGCTTATCCTTTCGGTGCTGTCGAATGTGGCTTTGAAATCGACGAAAAGGTAGTGTATGTCGATCTGCTTCTCTAGGGTTTTCTCCAAGATTTGGCGTAGTGTGAACATTTGGTCAATGGTGCCCCTACCAGGTCTGAAGCCGCACTGATAAGGCGCAATCAGTTCATTGCCGATGGGCTTCAGCCTTTCACAGAGTACGCTCGACAGGACTTTATATGCGATGTTCAGAAAGCTGATCCCGCGGTAGTTGGCACAGATTGCCTGATCACCCTTCTTGTGGATTGGGCAGAGCACACTTAAGTTCCAGTTGCTGGGCATGCATTCCTCCGGCCATATTTTGCAGATGAGCTGGTGCATGCGTTTCGTAAGCTCATCGCTGCTAGCAATGAATAGCTCCGCTGGTATACCATCAGCTCCGGCGGCTTTGTTGTTTTTAATCCGCCTAATAGCTAGCAAGACCTCGTCATAGTCTGGAGGCGCTACTTCATATTCGTCGTCCGCAACCGTGGGGTCGGGGTCATCTTCATTGTTATCACTAGCGCTGTGGCCATTCAGCAGCTTCGAGAAGTGTTCCCTCCATAACGTGAGTATGCTCTGGACATCCATCACTAAATTCCCGATTTCGTCTTTCGGTAAAATGAAAACACAACAAAATATTGAAGAATGCAAATGCAGCAAAGTAAGGCAATTGGCTTATGGGTTACGAACTGGCATTGACTCAAGCCCAATGCAACGTTATATTTGTTGTCAATATACATGATTATTTCTGCTGACTCGCCATCGTACGGGTGTTTCACCTACTTCTACCAAAGGTAATTGACTTGGCGCGTGCTGTTATGTAGCGGATGACGATATTGTTGTGCCAACGAAAATTACTTTTCGTACACCCATGACAGCATTAGGCGCGTATACGGACGGAGACATAAAAAAATATGTAGAGTTGCCCAAAATGTCAGGCCAACAAGAGTTCAAGGCTAACAAAGATGCCAATGGTCTTAACTGACACACCGAAACAACCATTTGATAAAGTTCACATGGATATTGTAGGTATTTTACCTGAGACAGTTTCTGGAAATAAATACATCTTAACGTTCCAAGACGATTTCTCAAAGTATATGGCGTGCGTTGCTATACCTGATGCTGAAGCAAGTACGGTAGCCAAGGCATTCTTTGAGGAAATTGTGGCATGGTACAACATACCAAAGGTTTTGATAACCGACAATGGTTCAAATTTTGTATCGAAATTATTCTCAGAAACCAAATACGAAAGGTTTCTATAACCGACAATGGTTCAAATTTTGTATCGAAATTATTCTCAGAAACTTGTAAGACGCTGGGAATCAAGAAATTGCACATAACACCATATCATCCATAGGCGATTGGTTCATTGGAGCGTAGTCATCGACCTCTGGCTGAGTACTTGCGCAGTTTTGCCAAGAAAGACGGCTCGAATTGGGACCAATGGTTGACCACTGCAATGCATGTACACAATAATAATGTGCATGTATCAACGAAGCAAACTCCGTTTAGAACACTCTAAGGATTTGATTTCAACATGCCAGCAAATTTGTAGCGCAAATGTGATCCAGTATACAATGCTGATAACCCAAATAAAGTGCAAAAGTATCAGCTACAGCGAGCGCACGAGTTGATTAGAGAAAACCAAGATTGTGCTAAACGAGTAGCCAGGGAAGCTTACAACAAGGTACTAAACCCAGTAGTCTTTCATGTGGGTGATCAAATACTCATGAAGAATCAGGCTAGGAGAAACAGCTTCTCACCTGTTGGGATAGGTCCGTATTGAGTAGCAAAGATTCAGTTACAACAGTCGTAACAATTAAGGGTAAGCATAAGAAGCTACATAACAATTTATTGAAATGAGACCACACAATTAAAGACATGTGTTAACAGTGTTTTAAAAGAGTAAACACAAGAAGAACAACGGAAAGAAACTGATATCGCATACGTATATCAAATAGCACAGTTCGGATTTCCAAAGTCAAAGCCAGCAAAAGTGTGCCAATTAAACTCGGGCGAGTAAAAATTTACGTAATGTAATGCTTATTAGGCACTGTAGCCGAATGAAGCACCGTAGAGAAAAATATTTTTTTTAAATATTAAATAATAATTCAAAAAAAAATCATAAGACAGTCGTGGGTAAGTAATATAAAACTAAACTTAAAATATATACATACATACATACATACATACATACGGCAGTTTATGAAATTCGACGCGTAAGCGTTAACGCCAGGCAACGGAACCGCCGGTGAATTAAGTATATATATTAGGGTGGGGCGATTTGAACATCTTTATGGGCGCTTCGCGTTTCTGATTCTTGGGATTGTACTGAGCAAAAAAGTCCACTAGAGCATATGTCTACGGTGAAAATCGAGCTTCCAGATTTTGACTTGCAGTTTTTTCTCAGACTTTTTTTTTTGGAAAATTTGCAAATTTTCTTGGGCTCATATTTCGTAAAGTATTTGAAATTTTGACTTATTAAGTAAAGTTGTAGCTATTGTGTCGGGCTACAATTTCTCTCAACATATTACTTAGAAAAATCTTCGTTTTCATGGTCGAAAAGTCGAAAATGTAGAAAATTCACCACGTTGTGTCACGTTTTTTTTTGATATTTTGGCCTATAACAGCCAAACCATTGAGATTTTCGATCCAAGACAAAAATTGTAGCCAAGACAATAGTTAAGAACTCTCTAGTACATCTCAAAAGCATTGAAACGCTCCTTCAGGCAGTTTTGGTCTTGTGGAAGTGCAAATTTTTCGTGAAAATATTGATAAATTACCATTTTCAGTTGTTCATAGCGTAAAATCAGTCAAAATTATATATATATATATATATATATATATATATATATATATATATATATATATATATATATATATATATATATATATATATATATGTATATATGTGTATAGGATACTGAGTGAATGTACGAACGTATATTTAAAAAAGTAAGTATATAGGGACATACGATGGGAAATTGGGAATTTGCAGATATTTATATACTGCAGCAGGTTACATGAAAATATACATAGAATGTTCTGTTTATCGATTCGGAAATTAGCCTGTGAGAAATTGAAATGTATGTATGTATATGTTGAAATAGAAGAATATATTTAGCTTAACATTACAACATTAGGTAAAAACTGTAGCAATTAATTAAAGGGTTTTTCAAAGGAAACGCTACAAAAGTAAATCGATAGTGACAGCAAACGACGCCATATTTTTCCCGCTCTTTTGACATTTCTCTTCAGTAAGTTTTGTCATTTCATCATGCAAAGATATACGAGCCAACAATGATTCAAAATTATTAAAATTTACTACCGAAATGCGGAGTCAGTCGCCTCAACTTTAAGCGCGCTACGTCCTATTTATGATGAGGCTCATTTCTGGATGAATGGCTTTGTCAATAAGCAAAATATGCGTTTTTGGTTAGACAGCAATCCACACGTACTCCATGAGTCATCATTGCATCCCGAAAAAATTACGGTTTGGTGCGGTTTGTGGGCCGGCGGTGCCATTGGGCCGTACTTCTTCCGTGATGATCAAGACCGGCACATTACTGTGAATGCGAATCGCTACCGTTCAATGATAACCGAATATTTTTGGCCCCAATTGGATAATATGGACTTGGAGGACATGTGGTTCCAACAGGGCGGCGCCACAAGCCACACAGCGAATGCCACAATCAATTTACTGCAAACCAAGTTTGGTGAACGTGTTATCTAACGAAATCGCCCAGTCGATTGGCCGCCTCGGTCGTGCGATTTGACGCCGTTAGATTATTTCCTGTTGGGATACGTCAAGTCTATGGTCTACGCCAACAAGACAGCGACGATTGATGAACTTCGTACGAATATCGAACGTGAAATTGCAGCAGTATCGGCCGATTTATGCTTGAAACCCGTTGAAAATTGGGTTCAGCGTCTGGACTTCTGCAAGCTTGCCCGTGGTGGCCATGCAAAAGAAATCTTGTTCCATACATAATGGCATCGAATGTACTTTCACAGGAATAAAGAATTTCATTGATATCTAAAACCGGTTTTGTTTTATTTAAAAAAACTTTTGTACCGCTCTTATTGAAAAGCCGATATAAGGAATTGAAATCGCCTTGAATGTATTCATATAAGAGCATGTTACATGATGTAGGGAAATACACTTCTTAATGGATATATACATACCGGGCTATAAGTAAATTGAATTGAGTAGTTAGATGCTATGGACAGTTTTTTCACATGAACGGGTTTATCTTTTATATACTCGCTTATGTAAGATGGGCAAATAGTTTTGCCCAGAATTGATATAAAAGATTTTTTTGACGGCATATAATTTAATATAGTAAATAATTATTATGTATGAAGCAAATTGTTGTAAAATATATATTCATTGAGAAGGATTTAAATTTTTAATGCCGCTAACAATTTTAAAAATTGTATCATAGTTAATTAATAATATTTGTAAAGAAAATAGTTTTTATTACTTATTTATAGTTTGGTTGTTAAGACGTATTAGATATGCGATATATAGATATAAATAATACATAAAATTTACTGTTTATGTTAGGAAAAATATTTAAAATGAAATAAATGTAATAGCCAGTAAGAATAATTAAAACTCGGCAAGTCCGAAACATGTATAAAAGTATTGTTTTTAGATGAAATGCAAGAGCAGCGAACAAAAATCTGACTGAATAAGAAGAAGTATGAAGACGTAGAAGAAGGGTGATCAGTTAGCCGCAAAGGAATAAATACGAAATTTGCAACGATGATGTCCTGAGATAGTTTTTGGTTGGAAGAAAAGGAAAACGAAATTAGTGGGAATTCATTTTTATACGAAAGAGTGGAAGAGCTTGTAACTTCCCATGTGCGAGATGAAGACTATTTAAGACTTAGAAAAAAATGGAGATGGTACCGGCTGAATACAAGAATCGCTATCTAGCAAGTAAAAAGCTGATAATATTTGATATTTGCATAGCTGACAAAATGGCATGAAAACATTAACATGTACGTTGTCAGTATAGAAAATCCAAAGTGTCTGCCATTATTACATATGTCACTATCGCTAGTATAGGTTGTAATTCTGTTTGCATATGCGCCAGTGAGAAAAGAGTCAATGAAGGACCAAAAACTAAAAAATGGAAATAAAAAAATAAATAAATAGATAGAAATAAAAGAACAAAAATAAAATAAAGAAAAAACTACTAAAGAAAACAAATACTAAAGAAAGAAATATAGGAAAGAAAAGAATAAAAGAAAAAACATTAAAAAAAAAACAATGATAGAACCCAAATAAGACGATTTAAAAAAAAAGAACAAGTTATAAACATGTATTATAGAGTTAAAGAAATGCACAGAATTGTTTACAGTGCAAGAAAAATATTGTAGAGATTCATTAGAAGTTAGTTGCACTAACTCGTAATAAATACTACACATTTGGCGTAGTTAACTCTATACAATTAAATTCATTAAGAGCACATATTTTTAGGGTGCAAATATTGTAAATGAATAGTATTTATGTATTAATTATTATGTAAACTTTCAGGGTGTCACAGTTCCGCAGTCAAGCTGACGAAAGGCAATTAGAATGCACCGACGACACTTTTACATTCAGTAGGTCAGTTGGCTTGAGCAACTGACACCAATCAACAATTGCGTAACTGGAACACCAGAAAAGTCATTACGTAGACTGTAAGTGTTCTTTATAAATAGAATATAAGAACTATGATTTTAAGAATAAAGCTGCTTGAAATTTTTAACTTAAAACAATAACGTAGTGTTTATACTGTAAGTGAAATAAAGACAGCGAAAGGACGTTCCCCACGCACATCGGCAAACACGGTCCCCAACAAAAGCGAATAGCACCGAAATTGATTAAACCAGTGGTGGATGGTGCACATCGATGGTGAAGAGTCCCCACAATTTAAATCGCACACGAAATTCAGTTTCTTCCATTTTTGCAAAAATGTTCGTGTCTGCTTCAAATGGCTTTCACTGAAAGGCTTGAGGATTTAAGCGTTAGCTATTTAGAAATAAAAACCAGAGTTATTTCCTTAAGATAAATTACTTTATTATAATATATTATCTAATTAATACAGAGATAAGTTTTACGATGTATAGTGCTTAAGGCAAACAAAAAGAAGAAGGTAAAAACGGAAGTTACAAAAGGAAGAGACAAATCAAGTTGACATAAATGACATATTGCATACGTAACAAAAGAAACAAAAAACAATTATCGATATCAATAAAGATGAGCAATTGTAAATTATAATAATCTATCAAACTCCTCCTTAATTTACAATATTAAAATTTACTTTAAATTTAATATATTTCTAAACATAACAAATTTTTCTTTTGGTAGGCCTTTGGTGAATAAGTCAGCTAACATTTTTTCAGTTGGACAGAACTCGACTTGGACTAGTTTCTTTTCGACGTAATCTTTCACGAAGAACGTTTTGGTATCGATGTGTTTTGAGCGATTGCTCAGCTTTTCATCAGCTATCATTTTTATAGCAATCTGGTTGTCCTCGTATATTGTTGTAGGCTGATTGCAACCATAACCTAGGTCATTTAGGATTCGTTGTATCCATACAGCTTCCTTACATGCTTCGGACAAAGCAATAAACTCTGCCTCAGTAGACGAGAGAGCAACACAATCTTGACGCTTACAGGACCAACTTACAACACCATTTAATAGAAACACGTACCCAGAATTAGACTTACGAGTTTGGCGGTCTTCAGCCCAATTGGAGTCGGCGTAACCGATGAGTTCACAGTCTGATGATTTTCCTCCAAGTTTCAATTGCATAGATGATGTTCCTTTTAGGTATCTTATAAGTTTCTTTACTTCATTCCAATCATACTGATTAGGATTTTCCACCTTTTGTGAAAGTATGCTAACGGCAGCAGAAATATCAGGTCGTGTGTGTGTTGAAATATACAATAAACATCCAATTGCAGCTCGATATTTCTCATTAGTTGACAATTTGTCACCTTCTGGTTGTTTGTGATATGCAGGGCTTAAAGGTATATTAGCATGTTTCGAATTTTGTAAATCAAATTTTTTAACGACTTCTAAAATATATTTCGTTTGGTCGATTAAATAATTATTATTTTCTTTTGTAACTCTAATACCCAAATAATTAGATATCAGGCCTAAATTATCAATACTGAAATTTTTACGTAAAATATTTTCAATACGATTTACCTGATTTTTGTCACTCGAAATCACCAGTATGTCGTCGACATATATTAATACTTTAATAACTTGAGTGCATATTCACTGAATGTTCAACAGCCACTGATTTATTCATTTATGTATTCTTACATTGCATTCTTAAATATAATTTGATATAAGTCTTATGCGAGAAGTCGCTAGGTGGCGTTTTACTTAAAGTGTAATTACAGAGCCATACTCTACAACTCCCCACTAAAGCTTTGATCATATAAGCCACAATTATCAAAATTCTACATATCTACTCAAAATTAATTCATACAATTCAGTACAGCTTATTAACTATTTTAAAAAAGTATATACAAGTTTAATGAATGTTAACTCCAACATTATTCCTTATAGTTCTCCTGGTTCCCACTATTTCTGTTTCATTGGGTACACACACCTCACCATCCTTTTTCGCGGGTACATTTGTTGGTGCTTCGGTATCCTTACTTGGGAAATCTGTCGTAGCTACCTGCTCTGTTTCTGTCTTGTCCGCTTCTGTTTCGTTAAGTTCCGGGTTATCATTTGAACACCCGGGTACTATTTGATCTACATGTCGTTTAATGCATTTTTTATTTCGAGCTAATATACACTGATATAATCGCGAACCAATACGCTTAGCTACCGCCGCTTGCTGCCAATCCATCTTGTTTGGGTTAGTATAATCACGAACGAAAACGTTTGACCCCTCTTCAAAACTTACTTTCCTATTACCTTTTTGGTATTTCACATTCGACAAGAGGCTTTCACAAATCTTATTTCGAACTAGAGGGGGTTTAAGCAAACTTAAACGGTTTCTTAATTCTCTTCCTAACATCAGTTTTGCTGGCGATTCTCCGGTGGAACAATGCTTCGTACATCGATAATCGAATAAAAAATCATTTAAAACTTTATTTAAATTCCTTACATTTCTCTTGAGGTTTGCGTATATTGGCTTTTTAAAAGTTTTTACAAAATTTTCGGCCTGACCATTAGTTGCAGGATGACCGAGAGCCGTTAGGCAATGCTTAATGACAAAAATTCGATGACAAAAATTGTTTAAATTCATTAGACGTAAATTGGGTACCATTGTCACTTACCAAAGTTTCAATTAAACCGAATCTAGCAATTTAGCTATAGTAAAATCTGTTGTCATTTCCTAAGTTTTAAAAACCTCAGCCCACTTTGAAAATGAATTCGCGCAATTTAGCTATAGTAAAATCTGTTGTCATTTCCTAAGTTTTAAAAACCTTAGCCCACTTTGAAAATGAATCGATAATAACGAGAAAATAAAAATTCTGAACAGGTCCGGCATAGTCTATGTGTATCCGTGACCAAGGGAATTTGGTAGGAGTCCATGGAATCAGGGTGCATTTTTCGGGACTCGCTTGAGCGCGTTTACATTGTACGCAATTCAAAACCATCTGTTCGATTGAATGGTCTAGCTTAGGTCACCAGACATATGAACGGTCTAAAGCTTTTGTCTTGTTAATTCCAAAATGGGAACGATGCAATTCTTGCAATACCTTGCAGCGCAATTTTGAAGGAATGATCACTCTGTATTCTCATAATAGACAACCATACTCAACTGACAACTCGTTCTCTCTAGCACAGAAAGCACTGTACTCATTTCCTTTGAATGTCTTTAATTCTCCCCTATAAATCGCTTCTACAACTCTCGATAAAACTGGATCGTTTCTAGTAGCATTCGCTATGTTTTGAAAATTCAAGCACAATTCATTATTGGTATGAGTAAAATTGACGTAATCGCAATGACCCTCGCCGCTTACGGTTTCATGCTGTGGTAGGCGTGACAAAAAATCAGCATAATTTGATTCACCTTTTATGTATTCAATTTTGTAATTGAACCCTAACAAAATTAAGGCCCAACGCTGCATTCGCGCAGCCGCCATTACAGGTATACCTTTGTGCTCTCAAAAAATTGAAAGAAGGGGCTTGTGGTCTGTCTATAGTATAAAGCGGTTACCCAAGAGGTGCTTTAACTTGGTAACGCAGAAAATTATGCTTCTTTTTGAATCGTACTGTAATTCTTTTCTGCTTTTGTCAACGCTCTAGAAATAAAGACAATTGGGTTCTGAACTTCATTTGGAAACGAATGAGCCATAATTCCACCCACTGCTACATTAGATGCGTCCATGGACAAAATTATAGCGATTTTGGGATTAAAATGTGTCAACACCAGTCGGAACATCTCATAGGAATTTTGGAATGTCTTCGTCCATCTAAATTCCACGTTGTTTTTAAGCAAATTGTACAAAGGGGCCATCTTATGTGCAAAATTAGGGATAAATTTTGAGTAATAGTTTAACATGCCCACAAAAGCTCTTACTTCTGACACGTTTTGTGGTACAGGTGCTTTTAGCACTGAAGAAACCCTATCGCCGTTTTTGTGCAAACCGTTTTTATCAATCGTAAAACCCAAATACGAAACTTTTTCTTTTAAAAACTCACATTTATTAGCATTTAGTCTTAAACCGACCGTCTCTAATTTTTGTAATACTTTTTCTAAAGTTCTGATATGTTCAGCTGTATTACCTCCGGTTATAATAATGTCATCTAAGTAGCTACCCGCGTTAGGTATGCCACGCAGTACAGTTTCAATAGATTTTTGGAAAATTTCCGCTGCCGGCTTCACGCCGAAAGGCATACGCGTCATTTTGAATAGTCCAATGTGTGTATTCCACGTACACAATAATTGAGAGGACTACTCCAAAACTAATTGGTTATAAGCGCCCGTAAGATCTAATTTCGAGAATAGCTGTACCTGTAGCGAAGCGAAAAGCTCATCTATGCATGGTAGCGGGTATTTAATATCTTCTAAATACTTATTTATAGTTGTTTTATGATCTCCGCAAATGCGTATATCACCATTTGGTTTCAATACCGGCACTAAAGGGGTAGCCCACTCGGAATTGTCTACCGGAACCAGAACGCCTTTATCTACTAAATCTCGCAACTGTGCTTATATCTTAGACCTCCATGCCATTGGAACCGGTCTTGGCTTACAAAAAATCGGTTTCGCGTTGTCTAGAATACTAAGTTTTCTTTTATTCCCATTGTAATTACCTAACTCTTCCGCAAAAACATTTTTAAATTTTCTTTTTGTTTCTGCGATAATATCGTGATACTGTGTTAGAAAATTTACTTACGAAATGCCCATACCGAATAGAGACATAAAATCGCGTCCCAAAATAGGTGGACTGCATGTTTTGCTAATAATCAAACGTAAATTTCGCGATTGGTCATGAAATTTTACAAAAGCATTAAGCTCACCTAAAATTTCTATGTCCGTGCCGTTATAAGCACAAAATGTTTCTTTACATGGTCTCAATTTATTTTGATACAAATATTTGTCAAATGTTGCTTTCGGTACGAGTGAACAGGCTGCTCCTGTATCCAAAAGAAAGTCTAGTGGAGTGCGATTAGCTTCGACAGTAAGTGTGAATGGGGATGATACCCGCTTAGCAGAAACATTGAAAACGGAGAAATCTGAAACCAAATTAAAATAATTTTGTTTGTTATTACCATACTTATTTACTAGAGTTTTCTCAGATACTTCCACTAAATTAACGTGCTTGCTCGTACAAATGTTTGCTAAATGTCCCACTCGTTTGCATTTATAGCGCGAACTGTGTTTATATCTGCACTTGTCGCTCTCGTGCGTCTTCCACCCGCAATTCTTGCACTTCTTCTTCGTTTTATCATTGTTGTTGTTGTTGTTTTGACCACGCTGAAACGTTGATCGTTGATCTCCGCCATTTTTAACATAACCTCGATGATTTTGCTTTGCTACCAGGTTAACCTCACTTTCAACACGTTGTTCAAAAGTTTTTGCTTCTGCTGCCATCAACGCCTTTTCCAATGTTCAGTTCTCCTCTTCCTCACAGAGCCGTTCAAAAACTTTACCGTCCAAGCCCGACACAAATTTGTTCAACACAAACGCGTCTAATTGTGCACCAAATTTGCAGGTCCTTGCCAGTTTGCCAGCAAACCAAACTGCTACTGACTCCTCGCGCGTTTTTTTTGCGTCGAAAAGTGCTTGTCTTTCTCGAAAAATTATAACTGGTTGAGAATAGTGTCGCTGTAGGTAGGTAGGTAAAGCGGCCACCCGAAAAGGGCGCACTTAGGCCAACATTGACCCTTTGTGATACCGCATGGGACAGCAGGTCCCATCCCTTTCAAAGGTCCAGCCATTTGGAGCTTTTAATGAAGCTGTTGATGGAGCTAATCTTTTTTTTTGAGATATCTCCCAAGGAGTCCAAAAAGTAGCCGCCTAGGAAAGTGCGCCTCCTTCTGGACAAAGCTGGACACGTGCACAACAGGTGAGCAGTAGACTCTTCCTCCTCCTCGTCCATGCAACTCCTGCAGAAGTCATAAGAGGCGATCCCCAGCCTACACCCGTGTGTGCCTAGAGTCCAGTGTCCCGTTAAGACGCTAATCACGGGACCTATGCTTTGTCTATTTAGAGCCAGTAGGTCCTTAGAGCGCTTGACATTTATCTCTGGCCAGGTTTGTCTAGCTATTTTACATCCTGAAAGTTCAGACCAGCGCCTGCCCGCTGTTCCTAAGGATATTGTATTTACTAAGAGCTTAAATATGGCAATAGGAATACCGAATTGCGACCTATCTGGTTCCATCGGTATGGTAGTACCCTCACGGGCAAGTTTATCCGCCTTGCAATTCCCTGGAATATCTCTGTGACCGGGAACCCAGCACAGATGCAGACGGGTCTGCTTAGCTATCTCGTCTAAAGATTTGCGGCAGCTCTTGACGGCTTTTGAGGTGATAATAACCGAATCCAGGGAGCGCAAAGCAGCTTGGCTGTCGGACAGAATGCAAATATCAAGTCCAGATATCTTCTTCTTCCTTAGCCAAGACAGTGCTGCCTCTATAGCCGCGACCTCTGCCTGAAAAACACTGCATTGGTCGGGCATCCTAAATGACATGTTAATATCCAAATCTTCTGAGAATACACCACCTCCCACCGTACTCTGTAGTTTGGATCCATCTGTGTAGATGTGAACCCCTTCTACATGAAGGGGGATGCCATCTTTCCATTCGTCCCTGGAGGGAATGGAGATCTTGCACATACCATTGAAGGCGTACATTGGTGTGATGTAGTCGAAAGAGTCAGGATTACCTTCAAAATGTCCTAAAATGGACGCATGACTTACATTCCTGGCAACCCATTGATGCGTAGCTTTTAGCCTGATAGCTGAGTTTGCAGCCATTTTTTCGCCAAAGAGCCTAACAGGCAGCAGATTGAGCATAATGTCCAATGCTACCGTTGGAGTCGTTCTAATAGCACTACTTATGAATACCTCTGCCGTTTTTTGTACCTTTGTTATCACCCTATTGTATGTGGACTTTCTTAGGGCTGTCCACCAAGCAAGCACCCCACAGAAAAGGTCTGGTCGTACCACAGCTGGATATATCCAATAGCCTATAACTCTTTTGCAAGAGTACAGAGCTACCTGAGCCTTCCTAATGCGCTCGCTTATATTAGCCTTCCAGATCAGCTTCCTATCTAGGATCACGCCCAGATATTTAGCCTCCTCGACAAGGTCAATATCTACACCCATTAGTTTTGGAGCAATAAATTGAGGAATTTTATACTTCCTAGTGAAGAGTACCAGCTTAGTCTTGGTCGGATTAACCCCCAACCCACAGTCAGTAGTCCATTTAGAGAGAATTTTCAGCATGTTTTGCATCAAGTCCCTCAAAGTAGATGTGTATTTACCCGAGATACTAATAGCAACATCATCCGCATACGCAACCACCTTGCATCCTTCCCTCTGCAGTAGAACAAGCAGCTGATTTACCACAAGATTCCAGAGTAGGGGTGAAAGAACTCCACCTTGAGGTGTGCCTCTGCACACAGACTTCTTGGCCGACGCCGCCCCCAGCTGTGAATTGATTATCCTACTACTAAGCATGTTTTCAATCCACCTTCTAATGGCGGGTTCCACCTCCAAGTCTCGCATCGCACCGATTATTGCGTCTGATTTGATATAGTTAAAAGCTCCCTCAATATCCAGGAAAGCCACCAGGGATCACCCAATCCTAGAGACTAAGGAGTGTAAAGCGGTCTCCACCGATTTACCCTTAACGTAGGCATGCTGAGAGACTGACAGCTTCTGTCTGTCTATAGTGAGCCTCAGATGAATGTCTTACAACCTTTCCAGGATTTTTAGACAGAAGGAGGACAGACTAATGGGTCTTAAGTCCCCTGGAGCTGTGTGCGAGCTTTTGCCGGCCTTGGGTATAAAAATTACCCTCACATGCTTCCATGAGTCTGGAATATACGCTAATTCAAGACAATTATTATAGATCTTTCACAGCCACTCTATTATAAGATTCTCTGACTGCTGAATTCCAATTAAAGCTACACCAACTGGGCCAGATGCTTTAAATGGTTTGAAGCTATGGATAGCCCATTGCAATTTTGGTTTCGTGACTATGTCTGAGTTGACTTCAACTACATTCCCGCTGGGCTTCGTTCTCCTCTGAATGGTGCTCGAGCAACCAGGGAAGTGACTCTCCAGAAGAAGCTCTAGAGTCTCATTACTATTTGAAGTCCAGGATCCATCCTCAGGTAACCAGGTACCATGGGAGCAGTTGATAGGATCTTCCTCAACCTGGACGTCCCAGAGATATCTTCTACGTCACCGCAAAAGTTTCTTCACGATTCTCTTTGTGCCTTCCTAAGCTTACTTTTGAAGGCTCTGAGTGCTGCCTTATATAAAGCCCAGTCTGCTCTATCTCTAGACTTCTTTGAGCTGTTGAAAAGTCTCCTGCAGTTTTGTCTGAGTCCCCAAATTTCCTCCTCCCACCACGTGGGTTTTGTTTCCCCCTGGGTCTACTGTGGGGGCAAGAGACCAATAGAGCCTTATTAAGAGCAACCGTTAGAACCTTCACAGACCTATCAATTTCGTCACACGTGCTTGTGCTTGTGGGGTTCTGAGGTAGTAGTCTAGCTACAGTAACCTTGTAGTGGTCCCAGTTTACTTTCCTGACATTTCTAAAAGCCTTAGGACTATCTAAAAGATCAAACTGATTTAACCTATGGTCCGAAAAGGAGTGTTCCTCAAGAACTCTCCATTTTGAGATCCGATCAAAAATTGATTTGGAGGCAAGGGTTATGTCAATGACTTCTTGCCTATTAGCAGTAATGAAAGTGGGTTCTGACCCTTTATTACATATAGAAAGGTTAGTCGTTACAATATATTCATATAATGACTCTCAGCGTTCATTGACATCCGTGCTTCCCCAGATGTCGTGGTGCGCATTGCCACCGCATCCAATATTAACAGCCAATCATTGATCCTTTGCATCCACAACAAGCTTCTGTAGGTTGGCTTCTGGAAGGATCTCATGGTCATGCGCCATATAGGCCGAGACCAACCAGTACCGTCCCTTGCCAGTTTCCAGGCAGACGGCCGTTAAATCCTTGTTGCTGTAATTGGGGAGAATAAATGAGCTAACATTATTCCTAATGAGGATACAAGACCTAGGTCTTCCTTCACTTACGGTATACAGCAAGCTATAATTTTCAGTCCTGAGACCACATACCAAGTCCCCGTGTGTCCAGGGTTCTTGGATCAGGACAATGTCTACTCCGCCTTTTGCAAGACGGAGCTGAAGGCTGGCAGACGCCGCCTTCGAGTGATGGAGGTTAATCTGCAGTATTCGTAGCATCTCTGCTACTTGTAGAGCTGGTCACCTCCACCACCGTGACATCAGCCTCAGACTCCGAGTCTGACTCCAGAAGGACTTCCTCCTCACTGAGTGTGGTTGTCCCTAGGAGACTCTCCAAACCCCCCACAGTTGACATAGAGTCACTGCGTTTCGGGTGCATGGCGGAGTCCTCAGCAGCAGCAGGATCAGCAGTTACCCCTGAGGGATTCAATACCGCTTAATCCGTGTAAGACGGTTGCTCGTCCTTTTTGTAGACCTTAAGGCTTGTGGATGAGAAGCCATAGCCCACGTCCCAATTGGATTTCGATAGAGTAGCCAGAGATTCGGCGTTCACCACAAGGGTTATTGACCGGTAATCCCCTCTTGGTTCCTCTACCTTAGTAACCTTCCAATTATTAGTCGGGAGCTGCTGGTTGCTCAACCTAAAAATCTCCAGGACAGCCTCAGGGTCAGACGGTTCGGCTGGGATCAATGCGCGCGCTCTAGGTCTACTAGGGATCAACTCCCTAGGTACGACTTCGAGCCTTGCGCCTGGCCATGCTTCCCCTATCCTGGAGATCGCAATCTTATAAAGGTCGACTGACCTTTGATCCGCGCAGGCAATCAGCTTCACGTGGCCCTGATGCCATCCGCTGTCGCGAAAAGAGGGAAAACCACCTGGGAATTCCTTCAAAAGCTGGAGGTAGAGCCTTGAAAGGCTTACTTCTACCTTTTTCCAGCACTCAGGAGCGATACTGCCATCCGGGTCATTACGATCTATGACCGCCATGACCTGGTGTCCTTTCAGCACTTCGCTGAAGGACTTCGTGGTGACAGTACCGCGCTTCTTAAATTTCTTTGGGTCCGGGTGGGTGGTCTCTTCTAGGGACCGTTGACGTTTTGTAGCCTGTAGTGTTGGAGCTTGAGACTCCTTCAGGGCTTTCGTCGCCCACTCGAGGGAAGCCTTCTGCTTCACCGTCCTCTCCTTCTCTGGGATCCGCGACAAGCGTTCCACCGTCCGGAGAGCAGCCCTTTTTACTTTATAGAACCTTTTGGTTCCGTGTTTAGCAACACTATCGCAGCACGTGGCTTTGCTTGTGCCAGGCTCGTCGTCCTTAGCTACAATAGCCGCCGCAGAGAGTGCGGAGGATTTTGGATTCCCATCCGAAATAGCGTTTAGAGACCGCACGTCAGTTTTATTTTTTTTAAGTTTATCCATCTGGTTCTTACGGCCACCCGCTCGATTGATCAAGCTAAGGCAGCCAAAAATTTGAAAGGGGAAGGGGTTGGTCAACTGTGGCAGCGCCCCGTACCACAGCAAGGCCACCGTTACTACCTGAGGCGGCCTGGTGTCAGGAAGGGGAGCTCCGTTAGAATACAGCCTAATTAACCTCCTGGCTGCAAAACAACATCCAATGGGCACGATCCCAAGAACACCCTGGATTAGGAGGGAGACTGTTCTTAGTTGGATTACTCCGCAGTAGTCAGTCCGGCTAGGGGTAATCCCATTAGAGCCGAAACTCCGCCATCCTAACCCATTGCGTCATTGCAATCCCTTAAGCCTTCGTACCCCGACAAGGTGACTGCTCTTCACGAAGGCGCTGTAACAGCGCACAGAAATCTTTATATTTCTTTGCTGCTGGCAGTACGGGGTCGCACAAATCGCGAAGTAATCCGTATGCTTCAATACCAACCGCTCTCAGTAATACTGAGGATTTAATTTTGTGATCTCCACATGACGTTTCCACAAAATGTGAATCGAGCAGTCCCTGCCAATTGCGCCAATTATCGACGGCTGGGCGAAATTCGCGAACTCCAGTTGCCATAGCTGTTGCTGCAATAATGGTATCATTACCTGCTCTTTGGCTAACTACCGAATCATCATATGGCATTGTGGTTGGTGCGCGTTTACAATTAAAAAAAACTGTATATTAGTCTTTTATGGATTTCGAGAACACTTCAGAATCTGAATTGTAAAAAAAAATTTTTTTTCTCTTTTATCCTCGTCGCCACTTTAATAACTTGAGTGCATATTCACTGAATGTTCAACAGCCACTGATTAATTCATTTATGTATTCTTACATTGTATTCTTAAATATAATTTGACATAAGTCTTATGCGAGAAGTCGCTAGGTGGCGTTTTACTTAAAGTGTAATTACAGAGCCATACTCTACAAATACAAACAAAAACTTTTCATATGTATACAAACAGTGGTCAGCTTTACTTTGTTTTAAGTTTGCTTCTTCAGCAAGCACAGTATGCAGCGTTTGATTCCAGATACGGGCTGACTGTTTAAGACCGTAAATACTTCTTTTCAGCAAACATACCTTGTTTTAATTATTTTCGTTGATAAACCCGGGCGGCTGACGCATATAAATATCTTCTCCTAATTCACCATTTTAGAATGCAGTTTTTGCATCAAAATGGTAAACATTCATATTCTTAGTAGCGGCGATGGAAAGAAGAATTCGGAAGGTAGCGTGTTTAGCAACAGGAGCAAACACCTGGTCGTAGTCGACTCCAAACTTTTGGCTGAAACCTTGGGCAACAAGACGTGCTTTATATTTTTGCACTCTACCGTCTGCATCTGTCTTTAATTTATAAACCCATTTGCAGCCGATTAGATTTTTGCCATTAGGTAAATTTACTAATTCCCAAGTGTTATTTTCGATGAGAGAGCTATACTCCTCCTCCATGGCAGCAATCCAATGACTACCCTTCAAACATGACACTGCTTTATTGTAATTGGATGGCTCGCCATTGATAACAACATCAATTTCTTGGATAAACCGCATTGGACCAGTACCTCTATTTACCCGTTCAGATCTTCGCTGTGGCTCGCCTAATTCATCTGGTTGATCATCATTCATATTGTTATTTTGATTCTCATCGTCGGTGTTTTCATTATCGACGTAATCACTACCGGCATTTTCGTCGACGGACTCGGGACTGTTGCAATTGTTATTGTCGTTTCTAATTGGAATGAAATCGGTTTTATGTTGGGTATTTCCATTTGCATCACAATCTGGCAACCCTAACGCGAACTCAACGAAAGATGTTAAACTAGAATAAGATAAAGAATAAAGGAGCTGTCGTGTAATGACCATTTCATTGAACCATTGCGTTTTTCCTTCGGGCTCTAAATAAATAAGTTTAATACACAACATAATGGCGACGAGGATATAAAAAAAATAAATGTATTTATATTTATGATAACTGAACATTTTCAACATATGAACATATAACATATAAATGATACGAACAAATTAAGAAGTTACGTATATTTTATATATGCGAACAGTGCCCAATACAAAACTAATAAAAAAAAAACCATTCACACAACAACACACAAAAAGAACAAAGTAAAGGTGAAAAATGACAGATCCAGTGGCATTGACGTTATCACAAGCCCAAGCGGTACCGGAGTTTTCTCCAAATGTGGACGATTGGGTCATGTGGAAGCAGAGGCTTGAGATACATTTTGCCGAAATCAATTTTAGCGACGAAAATAAGAAGAAGGCTACCTTATTAAAATCTATTGGCTCGGAGGCATACAGTGTTTTACATTGTTTGTGTAGCCCGGCGTCACCTGTTAATAAAACGTACAAAGAGATATGCAAAATTTTGCAAACGCAGTTTACTCCACAAACTATATTTTTTCGAGAGAGGAAAATTTTTCACCAAGCCACAAAGATTGAAAAAGAAACCATTTCAAGTCGGTATGCACGGCTCAGAAAATTAGCAATGGGTTGCAAGTTTGGTGATGACCTTCAAGCGTTCTTGCTAAACCAATTTGTAATGGGGCTAGCAACAAAAATATTTGAGAAAATATGCGAAGAAGATGAGAGGTTAACATTAGAAAGTGCATATAAAAAAGCGCTAATCATGGAGACCAAGCTAAATGGAGGTAACGGGACTGAAAAAGAAGAAGTTCAATTTGTAAGAAAGGCCTGGAGAAATAACAACCAAGGGCAACAAAAATCAAGAGGTAAAACCGGCAACGACAACAATGGCAGCGGCAGAGGCAGTGGCAGAGGCAGCGTGAGAGGTGGTATGAACGCAACCAGCGGTGGAGGTGATCGAGAGAAGCAGAGCGGAGCATGTTCTCATTGCGGTTGGCGCAATCACGATTCAAGGCAATGCAAGTTTAAGGAAAGCAAGTGTCATGCGTGTGGTAGAACAGGCCATTTAGCATCCATATGCAGAGATAAGGGCCGAAAGAAGATAGGTTATGTATCAAGTTCAGATTTTAATTCTTCTGGTGATAATAACGAGTTTGATTTTTCTATTTTTAGTGTCTTGAGTGTCAATTCGGTGAATCTTTACTCTCTGCCGGTAACAATAGATGGAGTCAGTTTTGAAGCAGTTTGCGATACCGGAGCGCCCTGCACTTTGTTACCAAATACATTTTTAAAGAAGCACGGAATTAAGAAGTCTCTTACACACTGCCAACACAAATACGTGAGTTATAGTGGAGAACAAATTAAAATTTTGGGTGAGTACGTTTCGGACGTAGTGTATCAAGGTGTTAAAAAGAAAATTGTTATTGTTGTCACGGATACAAATACACCACCTTTGCTTGGTAGAACGTTTTTGCGAGAGTTTAAATTTTAATTAGTTCAAGTCAATGCGGATAATGAAAGAAATAATTTGGAAGTAATGGCAGAGGAAATAAAGAATCAATATTATGAAGTTTTTGACAATAAACTAGGAGCTTACAAATGTGCTAAAGTGGCTTTATTAATCAATGAAAATGCGAAGCCAATTTTTTTTAAACCGCGTCCGCTACCGATTGCAGGGAAAGCAAAAGTAGAAAAACAGTTGAAACAGTTAATTGATGATGATGTATTGGAACAAGTGGACAACTCAGAGTGGGGTACGCCACTTGTGCCGATTTTGAAACCAAACGGCGATTTACGTCTGTGCGGAGATTTTAAAGTGACCATAAATAAACATTTGGTTGACTTCAAGTATCCACTCCCAAGGATAGATGAGATTTTCGCTTCCTTGCAAGGAGGTTACTTATTCTCGAAGTTAGACTTGGCAAATGCCTATAATCAATTGCTTTTAGATGAGAAGTCACAAATGTTATGCACTTTAAGCACACATATTGGTACTCTTAAAATGAAGAGATTGCCTTTCGGGGTGAAAACCGCAGCTGCTATCTTCCAAAAAACCATTGAAAGCCATTTAAGGGAAATTCCGGGCGTAGCAATATACCAAGACAACATCACGATAACAGTTTCTTCATGATCACGTCAAGAACTTAAAATTAGTTTTAAGCAAATTACAAGCTGCTGGTCTCAAATTGAATGTGAGCAAGTGCAAATTCTTCCAAAAAGAAATATCCTACTTAGGATTTACAATAGACGCTAATGGGCTGATTAAAAATGAAGATCGAACATCTTCAGTCATTAACGCCCCTATTCCTAAAGACATATCAGAGTTAAGAGCTTTCATTGGTATGTTAAATTATTATTCAAAGTTTATTAACAAAGATGGCTCCACTTTTTAATTTATTAAAGAAGAATGTGAAATTTCAGTGGTCAAAGCACTGTCAAGATGCATATGAAATTTGAAAGAAAGATATGTCGTCGGAACAAGTTTTAGTGCATTTCAATCCAGAGTTACCTATTGTGTTGACAACTGATGCTTGCAATTCAGCCGTGGCGGGTGTTTTATCACATATTTGTCAAGATAAAACAATGAAACCCATAGCTTTTGTCTCGAGAGCTTTAACTAAAGCAGAAATCAATTACAGCACTTTAGAGAAAGAAGCATTGGCAATAATTTTCTCAGTAACCAAGCTGAAACAGTATTTACTTGGGCACCAGTTCGTGTTACGAACGGATCACAAACCGCTCTTAACCATTTTTGGCGAACACAAGGGTTTACCGATAATGGCTTCGGCACGTATGCAACGTTGGTCACTAATTTTATCAGGCTTTAACTATTCGGTTCAGTACGTTAAAGGTACATTAAATGATGCTGATAGTTTGTCCAGGCTGCCACAACAGGGTGCTTCAGAAAGTTTGTTTGAAAGCAATTATGTAAATTTAGTGGAAAAAGATAATTTTTTAAATCTGGATTTTAAAGATATAGCCAAAGAAACGAGACGAGACCCGGTTCTGTCTAAGGTGGCTGATGTAATTGGTAGATCGGATTGGCATAATTTAAAAGGCGATGAATATACAGCATTTCGTGAAAAGTCGATTGAGCTTTCAGTTGAGTACGGATGCATTTTATGAGGATATCGCACAGTAATACATCAGAAATTGCGTGCGCGTATCTTAGAAAATTTACATTCTTCGCATCTTGGCATTGTAAAGACAAAGGCACTAGCCAGAAGTTATATTTGGTGGACCGGAATGGATAAGCAGATTGAAGAGTTAATTAGGAGCTGCAAATTTGGTCAAGAACTGCAAGTTAGTCCTAAGAAAAGTTTTTTAATTCCTTGGTCACCTGCGAATTCAGTTTGGATATTTATTAGTTGTCATTGATTCATTTTCTAAATGGGTTGAAGTTATTTTAACTAAAGAAATCACTTCATCGTTTGTGATCAAGGCTCTTAGAAGCCTCTTTTCTAGATATGGTCTAGTGGATGTCGTCGTTAGCGACAATGGACGTCAGTTCACATCTGAAGACTTCAAAAACTTTTTGCTTAATAATAAAGTAAAGCATATTCTGACTGCTCCCGGTCATCCGTCAACGAACGGACAAGCGGAAAATTTTGTTAAGACCGTTAAGAAATCTGTAACGGCTAGCATAAAACAACAGAAGGAAATAGGCCTTGATATAATTGTCAACAGATTTTTAATAGATTATCGCAATACACCGCATTGTGTTACAGGTGAGTCGCCGGCAAAATTATTTTTCGGGAGGAACTTGAAAACCCGCTTCAGCAATTTGAAACCGCCGTTGACAAAAGGAAAAATTTTAGAAAGTAACGATAAGAGTGTAAACTCTCATAAAGGCAAGCGTATTGCCGAATTTAGTGAAGGCCAAAGAGTACTCATTCGTACCTATACTAATCCGAACAAACCAAGTTGGTCTCCAGCTACTATCAAAAATAGAATCGGTACTCAAACTTATTTATGCATATTTAACAACAACAATAGAGAAATAAAAAGGCATTTAGATCAGATACGGGGTGTAGGGTGTAGTCTCAACAACAATAACAATAATATTGATAATGATAAAATTAACGATAAAGTCCAAACTGAAAACCCAGAGGTGAGAGCTACTAATGAGAATGATTGTCAAAACACAATGTCTGTTGGTGACAATGAGCAGGCAGCTACTGGTCTACGTAAAGGTACTGATTCAGAGGCAAAGGGTGAAGAGACACCTAAGAGACAACTAAGACCCAGAGACCGTGGTAGAGCAGTAAAACATTAAAATTTGAAATATTCTTTTATATGTATGAATTTAATCTTTCTTTTCATAATTATTTGTTATTGATTAGATATTGTATATTCATAATATTCATAAGTATTATAAATATCCGTAAATTGAAGTTGTAATTTTATGAAGTTGAATTTACTTGAATTTAATTAAGTTTTGGTATTGAACTTACGTATTGAATTTAAATTTAATTAAATTTTATCATATTGAGCTCACGGTTTAAATTTGTTAACATTATTAGAATAATAAATCAGACATCTTTGTCATTAATTGTAAACAGCTAAAGGGGAGGCGTGTTGGGTATTTCCATTTGCATCACAATCTGGAAACCCTAACGCGAACTCAACGAAAGATGTTAAACTAGAATAAGATAAAGAATAAAGGAGCAGTCGTGTAATGACCATTTAATTGAACCATTGCGTTTTTCCTTCGGGCTCTAAATAAATAAGTGTAATACACAACAGTAAATTTACTAATTCCCAAGTGTTATTTTCGATGAGAGAGCTATACTCCTCCTCCATGGCAGCAATCCAATGACTACCCTTCGAACATGACACAGCTTCATTGTAATTGGATGGCTCGCCATTGATAACAACATCAATTTCTTGGATAAACCGCATTGGACCAGTACCTTTATTTACCCGTTCAGATCTTCGCTGTGGCTCGCCTAATTCATCTGGTTGATCATCATTCATATTGTTATTTTGATTCTCATCGTCGGTGTTTTCATTATCGTCGTAATCACTACCGGCATTTTCGTCGAGGGACTCGGGACTGTTGCAATTGTTATTGTCGTTTCTAATTGGAATGAAATCGGTTTTATTTTCACATTTTTCTATAATCGTGTTGATTACAAATTTAACGTCACGGTAAACACCAACTTTTCCTTTTTCTGGAACAAAACACCTAAACGCTTTCGAATGAACATCAAACCCGACGAAAATAGCTTCATCTGCTTTTGGGTCCAGTTTTCGACGCTGACAATCGTGAACTTTAACAAAACATCTTGAACAAAATCTTCTCAAATTTCCATAAAACGGTTTTCGACCATGCCAGATTTCAAATAGTGTGCTTTCTATTGATTTCCATGGTAATAAGTTTTGTAAGTTGTTCGCTGTCATTATCGTTTCACCCCAAAATTTATTCTCCAGCTTGGCATCTAACAACATACAACGCGTCATCTCAATAAATGTTCGGTTTTTGCGCTCTGCGACGCCGTTCTGCAGAGGTGCATAGGGCGCAGTACGCTGAATATTTACGCCTCTTTTATTAAGATAATTGACGAAATTTTTGTCGGTATATTCTCCACCACGATCGGTTCTCAGGCATTGAATTTTGTCACATCACTGGCTCTCTTCGCCATCACTACGCGTAGCAACCTTACTTTTACACCTGGAGCATCACGTTCATAAAATTCCTTAAGGGCATCCCATGCCTCTTTTGCAGTCAATTTGTTACGTATGTGATGAATTTGATCGTCTCCAATACACAGGGCTATAGTAGCGTGAGCTTTTTGATCGGTTTTTTCCATTGAACAAAATTTTCTGCTGGTTTAGCTTCTGTAATTGCCGAACACAAACCCTCGCGCTTTAAAAGCATTTCCAATTTGAAGCGCCAGTTAAAATAATTTGTGGTTGTCAATTGTGGCATTTGATGATGAAAATCAGCCATATTAATTTTTTTTTTTATGATGAAAAAATTACAAAAAAAAATTATACAAATATTTTATTTAAAGTGAATTTATCTCATCAATCCCTGGGCCCATAACCATTGAAAGGCTTGAGGATTTAAGCGTAAGCTATTTAGAAATAAAAACCAGAGGTATTTCCTTAAGATAAATTACTTTATTATAAAATATTATTTAATTAATACAGAGATAAGTTTTACGATGTATAGTGCTTAAGGCAAACAAAAAGAAGAAGGTAAAAACGAAGTTACAAAAGGAAGAGACAAATCAAGTTGACATAAGTGACATATTGCATATGTAACAAAAGAAACAAAAAACAATTATCGATATCAATAAAGATGAGCAATTGTAAATTATAATAATCTAACATTCACAACATAACTATTTGACAGATGTGAGGACTAAAATCTTCTGTGGGAAATTTTGGCCCACATTACAGGTGACAGAGTCGCTACGCAACTATATCCACACATACATCACGATAAAATACCCGAACCGAAGCAACTGCATTAGAAATTTAACGGAAAACTACATACGTTGTAACCAATCAGCGCAGCAACGGTGGGATTATACCAGTTGGAATAATAACTAGGATTACAACAAAAGCAACCTTACGCACATCCAACGATCTTGCCAACCAGCATCACGCTTGCGAAGAGAGCAAAAACACAACGACGAAGAATACAACAAAGAAGGTGAGTGCACGAACTCAAGCGGTGGAATTTGCCGAGTTTGCTCGCTCGGTAAATTTTACACTAACAACACGCAGCAACGAGAGCAAAGCACAAGAGGACTACGACAGAGCGACCACCAAGCCCACCGTCAACAAGTACAAAGCAGAAGGAGGAATGAGAAGGAATATGCTTGCTTGTTGAATTAAATATAATAATATTTAACAACAACAACTCTACAGGATTTCGGACAGCGCTGCTTGCAGCCAATAATACTGCAGGCAAACCAGAAACCGCTGGAGTGAGGTGGCTGACCGACAGGAGTTGAAGGTGGCCCAAAGGCAAAATATTACAATAACAACAAGCCTGGCCACAACAACGACAAGCCTGGCCACAACAACAATAAGCGAGGCGATTAGCAGAAAGCGAGGCCGCCCAACGGAAGTGAAATCACACAACGTTGGCCCGCCAACAACAACATGCTCCAGCCGCTGTGGCAAATTGGGCTATATAAGCCGTGTGGCCCAAATAGCAGTCTCTTCTTCAGGGAATAACTTCCGAGCCGACAACAGCCTTCAGAACCACACGCTGTCGAGACTTAGTAGGAACATCAGGTTTCCAAATGATTTCTTACTAAGTCACTTACACAACCAGGACATAGCAACTCAATAAGAATATCAGGTTTCCAATCGGTTTCTTACTGGGGTACCTATGTTAACGAGACACATACTTAACTAAGACCAACACGATACAGAACCGTCGCGACTTAGTGGGAACTTCAGGTTTCCAATCGATTTCTTACTAAGTCACGTACACAACCAGAACATAGCAACTCAGTAAGAATATCAGGTTTCCAATCGGTTTCTTACTGGGGTACCTGTGTCACTGGACCATACATTTGCCGAGACAGAAAGACTGACAACAAGTACACAAAGATTAAGTCTATTATATAGAAATAGGATTAAGATTAATAAGTAGTTTTGTTTGATTTTTGAATTTAAATAAACACCATAAAAATCTAACTCGCCGGAGAATTATATTTTCTGTATACGACCCCTGGAGCCGCTGAGTTTACCCCAGCTATAAATAGAGTCATTACACAGATCAGTCAGAAAACTAGTGTGCGTGCTTTTGAAAAATGCTTCTTGACGAAGGATGATTGCGAGCATTGAAGACAATGGGAGAACAATTAGATTTGGACACACAAGACTGAGGATCAGTGAGGAAATGGAGGACCAATTTGCATTGTGATGGACGGAGTTAATGGCCGCCAGTATATAGCGGATGTGGAACTTGGTATGGAAAACAAGTAAAATGAGAAAATATGAAGAAATTTTTCGGTGAAAATTTGTTTAATAAAATGTTTACAAAGATTGCTTCAATCAAATAAAGTTATTGTTCTCAAGAGAAGAATTTATGTTATTATTAATGTTTGCGTTTTGTCGCTTTGAATGGGATATTTTGATCTCTTGAAGAACATCCCATGATTTAATAATGAGAAAGGTGCGGGACGTGCAGGAGCAAGATAGAGAAGCGATCCAAAAACTCATTCGTAGCATTAGAAAGGACGGCGGCTAGGCACAAAAATATAACGTTTACTATCGCAAGCGAATTGTAGTCGGTAGTGGACAATTTTAACAGGATAAAAGAGGAGTTGTCACGTCATGCTGTCATTTGCAGAAATAAATATGTATTTCGGAAAAGACAGGGAACACTTAATTAAGTGCATTAGGCGAAGCAGCATAGGTGAACATTTCAGTTTATTGCTTAAATAGAAAGCTCGATGATCGCAGTATTCAACGCAGCACTGATATATAATAATTTGGCTAACTACACGGTAAATCTCACACGAAAATCCATGGCAGAGTTAGTTGAGACAGTCTCCTCGTTGGAAGCGGCCATTCAGCAACAACGGGCTACGAGAGGTGGAATTTGTTTGACAATCACACCTGCAGACACAGTTGCGGCACGTTACATACATATGGATGGAAGAATTGCAAGAGAGTTCCCTGTGCAAAGCGACAAGAGAAGCCAGGAGAGGAAAATCCAACAAGGTCATACTAGGGATGATTCTCACACAAGAAAGAACTCACCCTACTGTGTAGAATGTCAAAAGTATGGCTACGAGACTAGTTGCCGATTTATGGGGGGACCGAGGCCGTAGCCGGGTATGAAGCATCTCTCTATTTGGCGACAATGACAGCCTGGGAGTGGCCTACAGCGCCCCAGCTTGGATGCTCGATATAATACCCAAATGAACAAACCTGCAAGGAATCAAATGCTTTTCGTGGGGCGAATGGTCCATCGAACTGCGGATTGCGGAAGTAGACAAACCCAAAGAATCCCGGAAAACTTCCAGCGGCTCAGTCGAGGCCATTAGACTGGAAAGCCAAGAAAAAATAAGAAAGTAACACGCCAAAAGTAAGTGTGTCCGGTAATGTAAGAACTACATTCCATGAGAAGGAATGTAAGGACTAAAGCATTTTTTTTATTTGAAGTTTTCGTGTGCGAGGTACATACAAGCCTGAAGTGTTCAACGAATATGTTAATTTTCGTTTTAAAATTTAAATATTTTTTGTCAAATATAGAATGCATATTATAATCATGCTTAAGAATTGAAAACAAGAACATATTAGTAATTAGAAATAAAATGAAACGACCAAATTTTTTTGGAATTTGACATATGCTTGGTACTTTGATATGAGCAATTATTTGCTAATATTACATCAATAGACTTTTTATCATGGTTTGTATGTTGGTGGTCTGTCAGATAATGATTTTGGAATGAGTTATAATTAAAATATGAATATATTGTAGCGTAGCGGATTTGTTATTCATTGAACCAACCCAATAAATTAATGGTTGATTATTAACACATGGTAAAAGCCGGTAAATTTTTCATGTTTTTTAATATACCACAAAAATCAGCGATATAAATCGTGTGACGTGTAAAATAGTTTGATGCAAGAAGCCTTTTTACAATAAGTTATGATGTACTGGCGGTTTCAAAGGACAAGTGCTGGCAAATACCAACGAGTTTAATAAAAAAAGTAAATAAGTTAATTTTTCCTTATAATTAGAACCGTGATATGGTATTCCGAGAATTATTTGAAGGTGATTGTGGGACGACGATCTCAATTATTAAGTGTTTTTTTCAAAAAGCTAACTATAATTTTTTCCTTGAGTTTAGGTTCAAGAAAAGAATAGTTTTAAATGTCTCCATTTTCCATTTATTAGATTAAAATATTATACCAATATGCAATTCAATTTTTGTTTCATCCAAAAAATATGTAATCGGTTTTATAGTTTTTTTGGAATATCGAACAAATAAAAACATCTTTATTCCCTTTTTTATTACACTATTGTATATAAATACATATAGAAAACTTCTTTTCTATGAATTCATTTTCTTCTAAAATCCTTAAATTTACTTGAAAGTTGTGTGATTGCCTTTTCGTCTATTTGGCTTGGTATTATATTAGCAGTGCTCTTTTTTATTCTCTTGGTAAAAAATCCGAACAATTTTTTAAGAAGAAAAAAAATCAAGTAATTATATGAAGCAATAATTTTAGAGTTTGTTAACGCTTGAACTGTTAAATTTGGCAAACTTTCTATCATGGTATAGTCGAGCCTATCCATTAAAGGGGCAGAGGTCCCAGCTTCGTACAGAGCATAATGGGAGAAAGACAATATTTTGAGATTTTAAAATGGTATTTGATATTTTTTTTAATATCAATTTGAAACAAAGGCACATGGGGTAAGGATAATTGTAACAAAATGTTGGATACGCCTGCCCAGAGTCCAGAGTTGAACATCATTAAGCATTTCTGGGCACTTTTAAGAAAAACGGCTATCAAGAGGCAACCAAAATATGGAGCAGAGCTCAAAACAGCAATTCTAAAGGAATGGAATAAAATACCAAGCGAATATGATGTCGAAAGGTTGACTTATTCCATAAGGAGAAGACTACAAATCGTGATAGATGGAGGCCATCCAAATTTCTAAAATACTTTATAATGCTAATCTTTTCCTTATATTTTTTTGAATAAGTTATCATTTGTAAAAACACTTCTTGACAGCTAATTTTTTGTTTTTTAATTTTCATATTAGTTTTATTTTTACTTTTCAATAGAAGATACATTGATTTTATCAAAGAATTAAAAATAGAAGAAGTAGTACATATATTAAGTAGGGTAGAAAACTAATTCACAAATTGTTTACCTTGTCAAAACACTTTCTTGACAAACTGTATACGAGTATATGTATGTTCGCAAGTAAAAAAAAAACCCGTGGGAGACACAAAAAAATAATTTTTGTCGAAAATGGTGTATTGGGATAAACAACGATATCTAAGTACAACATTAATAACGACAGCATGGATTATTTTCGAGAATTTAATATAATTATTTAATAATTTTTATTCTTATTTTGGGGAAACATTATTTTGTTGCTAAGAACTTTTTCTGCAAGAAAGTAAATCGTTATTGTCTGTTAAGACATTTTATCTGGTACTGTAGAAAAGCGCACAATAATGTTATTGTCCGAGAGACGATATCTTTGGCCCGATTTTTTCAGCTTCATAGCCAGAAAACGAAGAATGAAACATTGCAAATATATTCCCGAAAATTTCGTCAATATAAAATTATTTGCATATCAAACACTTTTAAAAGCAAACTATACATTCTTTGTAATGTTAATAGGAGCTCATTGATATACATTTTTTGAAAATGTCGACACTAAAAGATATAAGCCAAAACACTTCGCCTCGATTGTTTGTTGCAGCTTTGCGCTAAGACCTAACATACAACCCGTCAAGAATTTCGCATCATCAGTAGCACACAAAAATGTATAGGATAATATTTCCTATGTGACTTGAAAGCCACATAGAAAATATTATGCCTTGTCACAAGCTGCTGTGCAATAACAATAGTTTTCTTCGCCGTTTTTGTTGGCGTTCGGTATTTTCTGCCATTTTTTGCAGAAAGTTGATATTCGTATTTGTCTCTCTTTAGACAAATGCCAGAAGGTTTCAGTAATGAGGATTTTATTAACATACCGGCATAAAAATGAATAAATTGCACGTGTAAATTTAAGTTATTTCATAACTTGTAAGTATGCAACTACAAAATTTTACAAACTGAATTTGTTTGCAGACAGTCTCTTTAAATCACTTAAAAGAAGTCATCGCTTACATTATTAGATGTACACGGATTTCCATTTTTTGTTCATACTTGCTGTATTCATTAAAATAAAATGTCTTGTAACAATGCAAAATAAATTCTGCATGATCGTCATAAGTAGGCATTTTCTAAATCGGAATAAAGGTTAGATTTTTGCTACATAGATGGCTGCACTTAAAAACAGTCATTATTGTACAAAATTTACAAAAATCGTCCCATTGTATTGAGATTATTTTTTGTATCTAATGATAAATTAATTAAAAATTAAAAAATTATACTATTTTATATATAAATAAATTTTACATTTTGATTTTTTTTATTAATAAAAAAATGTTGAAAAATCCTTGTTACATATTATTCGGTCTTTAACATAATTTTAATAAAGTAGCAATCTCATCTTTAGTATGTTACGCGACAAATGTAATTAAACATGTCTGACCGTAACGTGACTATTACGCTAGTTATGGTTATTTTATTAGCGAGAGAAGGATTAAAAGAAAATGAAATGACACCAATTTTTGAGAGATATCAAATTCTAAAAAATGTTCTGAGAAATTCTGCCATATTCAGTAGTTTCAAAATCAATTTGATGAAGTATTTTTTTAAACAAACCAAAAAATGTATTAACCCAAATCCATTTGAAGTAACAATTTTAATATTGATTGCATTAGTTTACTAGGTTTTTGCTACAAATTACTAATATAAGTTTGTAAAGTATTAAACGAACTTATCAAACAAATTTAGGTCCGACCGTTCCCGAAATAATTTAATGTTGGCAATACTGTCAAAAATGGCTTCATTTATATTTGATAAGTGACAGAAAATACTTGTTAGTAGTAAGTGAATTTACAAAATTTAACCTCGAAGACAATTGGACTTTATATAATACACCAAACCGCACCGCACATACATATACAAAGAGAAGCAATTTTGTGAGCTCAAAGTAAATGACCATGTAATATGCGAGAATGCATCGGATGAAAATTTTTTTGATCTCAGAATCGTTGCGGAAGCCAAAATACTTTAGAAATTATAATTGACAATAAAAAAAATTCCAAATTTGTAACCGATATTATTTATATAGAACCAAAGTAAGCAGAAATTTTTGAAATATTATTTTTTTTTTAAACATATTTATTGTAACAACTCGGAGACTAACAATAAGTAAATATATCTTAAAACTAGGCAACAATGTATCACTGCCCCTTACTACTGTATGGAGAAGATATTAGTGAACACTTATTATTTTAGAAAAACAATAAAAATAAAAGTAATTATAGAAATTAGTAATGATGGCTTATTTAATAATAGTTTACAATGGTGATAAGATAAGTCTGCTCTCTTCAAGCGGGTCGTGGGCTTATTTGTAGTAAATTCATAGCTAGTATATTGGGGTGGTTCGATAATTTTAGTTGGTACTTTTTGACATCTGAATGCCTCTGACCTATTACGGGCACACTCAGATCTCGGTGAATGTTTACGTTTTTCATGAACCACGGTGCATCAGTGATCGTGCGTAGTATTTTAGATTGGGTCCTTTGCAACAGTTCGGTGTTTAATGTTTTTGCTTCTCCCCACAGCTGAATTTCATATGTCCAGATGGGTAATATTATGGCGTGTGTTTGTTGAGTGTAAATGTTGTGTGTGCTTTTTTGTTCATTTACTGCGATGCGCATGCGCCAGTTCAAAAGCCAATTTTCAACCACGTGTAAATGTTCGTTGAGATCACGCGATGCTATTTGACGGTGATTGTGGCAAGATAAAATCGCAGTGTCATCGGCAAAAATTGAGGTGAGCAGATATTTCTTTGTTGGTAAATCTGAGGTGTATAGTGTGTACAGTATCGCTCCAAGAACACTTCCTAGAGGTACTCCAGCCAATATATCCATTTCTGGTGAAAGGTAATCTTCACATTTGACTTGAAATCGCCTACCCTTTAAGTATGATTCCAGGATACTATGGATTTTTGAAGGCAGAAGTTTTCTTATTTTGTAGACGAGGCCGTCGTGCCACACTTTGTCAAAGGCTTGTGCGACGTCGAGGAACACTGCAGAGCAGTATTTGGGACACTAGTGGGTGTACTTGTTCAGTAGTGCCATGCTTTTTTCGAAAGCCAAACTGGTGGTTAGGTATGTATTACTTTATTCTGTACCAGATATGGGGTTAATTTTGATAGCAATAATTTTTCGAATAGTTTCGATGCGACGGATAACAGGCTTATTGGTCTGTGTGACGAGACTTGCTTTGGAGTTATGCCAGGTTTGGGTATCATGATTACGTGAGACAGTTTCCAAACTTGAGGAAAGTAACCTTGTCTAAAAATTGTGTTAAATAATATTGCTAAATGCTTTACTGCAAGCGGAGGTAGCTCCAACAACATCTTTGTGGTTACAGATCGTGGCCTGCCGCTTTCTTTTTATCTAAATGAGTTGAGATAAAATGCCACACTTCTTTAGGCCTCAACTGTAGGTCCATCTGGGGAATTAGGTTGTTTAATGTTGGTATTTTTTAGGTTGGAATGCGATTTCAAGATGTTGAGCAAAAGCTTGCCCCTTCTCATTGCTTCTTGCCCATCTTCCGTCTATAAGTCTTATAGGCGAGTCCGATTCTGTAGGTTTATTCGTGTTTTTGACTGCCTTCCATAAGGAGTAGTTTGTGGATTCAAGGGGGTTCAGGTGCGAGATGTAGGCCTGTATACCTCTTTCTGCTTCGTCGCGCAATGCGTTTCGCAGTTTGTTTTTGGCTGTCGTGAATTTTTGCTTTAGCGCTGGTGACATGTGCTTTTGCCACAGTCGTCTGAGCCGTCTCTTTGCCGTTATCAGTCTTTCAATTTAGGCCATTTGGGGGTGTAGCGTGGATTGCTGCTGATATCAGTGTGCAGTTGAATGATTGTACTGCGGAATCTAATTCATCCGGGCTTTTAAGACTACATTTATCAGGAAGGTGACTGTAAATATATTTACGGAATTTTAACCAATTTGTTTTACCTGTTACTAATCGAAAAGGTTGGTTTGTGTCTTCTGGGTATTTCCTTAGGTGCATAATAACTGGGGAATGATCTGAACTCAGCTCAAAGCATGATTCCGTAGACAGAAGTTTTTGGCGGAGTCCTTTCGTTATTGCAAAATCTAGTAAGTCCGGGATCTTCCGTTGATCCGTAGGCCAGTAAGTGGGTTTACCAGAAGACACATAGTCAATATTGTTACACCGATTCGTCAAGGCGTAGTATAACTGTTTACCGTTGGGATTTATAGGGCGTGAACCCCAATGCGTATGTTTAGCGTTGTAATCACCGGCTGCTATAAATTTTTCTCCCAACGACTTGAAACATATTTCAAACTGAGCTGTTGTAACAGTATATCTAGGTGGGCAATAAACAGATGATACCGTTATGTTGGCGTCCCAACATTGCAGGCAGATGGAGGTCGCTTGGAGATATTCCTTGTCGTAGTTTTCTAGTGAGTGGTGTTTTATGCGGTCTTTTATGAGTATGCCTGTCCCACCTCGAGCTTTGCTGTACAATGTACAAACTGCCAGCGAGTTTGGTCATACCAAATCATATTGCAACCTACGCTCCATTTGCGTTGGCTGTGGTGACGTCCACCCATCCTCTGCCTGTACAGTCGATAAAAAAAATGAAAATGTTCTTACTAAAAAATGCAATAATTGCGGCGGAAGTCATATAGCAAACTATAGAGGTTGCCCAGTGTAAGCTGAGCCGAAAAATAAAATGCGCCAACAGAAGGATAGAGGTCGACACGAAGTTACTTACGTAGCGCCTCTACACCAAATCCCGACTACGATCAACGACAAACATGCTCCACCTGTCATGAGTTACTCTGATGCACTGAAATCAAATTTTGCTGAAAATTCAAATAAAAACAATCGCAAAATCTAGAGGCAGTGCTCTTAACCTTAACCTTTTTATGTTAGATATGGGTTGAAACCGGCTTCGATCCGTGCTTCTTTCATCTCAGATTGGTCGACATCTGATTCTATTCCTTTTAATACGACAATCAAACCTTTACTGATTTTCAGTTGATACGTATAATAGTTTTTTTTTACTACTGTCAAGGTAGTTGATTGCCAAGCGATAATTTTTGTCAGTATAGATCTGAATTTTTGTTTCGTGTATGTCATCCTTCTTTAGTGCAACTATATGGAAGTTCTTTTGCCCTATCAAGGTAGGTAGTCTAGAGACCAGCAGTAGGTTTGACTTCTTTAAGTATTTCTGTACCTTAATTTTTTTGGTCTGGATCTGCTCCATTATCGGCAAGCAAGACAAAGCGATTTTGGCTCGGTACTGTGTTGGTGCATTCTTCATATTTATTTTGTGTATACATTTTTTTGGGTTTGTTGTCATGTTTTTAAACGGACTTAGCTTTCGCTTAATATTTATATAGCGATCCATGCCAGTCTGTATTGCCGAACTATTCTGTTTTGCAGTTTGTTTAATGTTGTTGGTTAATGCTTTGTTGGTGGCTGTAGCGGTTAATGTGTTTGCTGTGGAGAGAGCAGATAGTGAATTAGCGCGTAGGCGCTGAATATCATCAGTTTTTGAAACTATGCTGATTGCTTTACTGTTTAGTGTACGCTGAGCTTTCATCACCTAACGTTCGGGCGACTGCTCAAGCATCAAATTGTCTGTGTCGTTAGAGAGTATCAGATCTTTGCTCACATTATACGATGCGTTATCTGCTTAGCGAGCTTACGCTCTGTTTGGGGAGAGCGTAATGTGCTCATAAGTACGCCCTCTCAGCTATTGTTTGTTTACAGTTTATGTTTATGTGTGTGACTTTTCGTTTCAATACTTACTAGAACCACCTTTTATTTGTTTTATATTTAAGTTTTTTGTTAAATTTTTTATTTTTAGAGTCTGTCTCAGATTTAATTAAAAATTGATTGCCAGATTTGGCTTATCACCTTATCGCACTTGATTTGAACAAAATTTTTTTTAAATTCTCTAAAAATTACGGAGCCCGAAAAAAACACATCCGCTCACTTTGAAATATATATGTATGTAATTGAAAATATGAACACCAAAAATTTGTTTGGGCAAAACCGATTTATTTTATTGACAATAGTTACTTCCGACTCAATTCAACGATTTGCACTGTCTAAAAGTATTTCGAATTAGTGTTTTAGTTCGTCGGCCGTGATGTCCTTCAGCATGTCGGTACAATGCTTTGAATGGCAAATCACGCGAATAGGGGGAGTGGTTGACAGTTCAAATGCCATTTTTAGCCAAGAACGTGTCGAACGATGAGATGGCGCATTACAAACCCCAACTGCCGCGATCCAGCGAATACGAAGAATACGATGCACCAAGCGGTTCAAAACGACCTGTACGAACTCTTTGTTGATATATCCCTTGGAATCGTAAAAGCGATCGCCTGCCGCCTTCCACTCGGCACTTCGGTGATTAGTTTCTTGAATATATTGATATCGCCACGTTTGATCATCAATCAGAATGTTGTAAAGGAAGTTTTTTTTCGCATCTTTGATGATGCCCTTCGGGTTTTAAATTCTAGCAATATTTTTGACCGTCAGTCAACTTGTGTGGAACAAACTGTGCAAACACTTTTACTATTACTCCAAATGTGATGAAATTTTGACAGTACATTAGTTAGAGATTTACTTCTGACGTATGTGTTAATTGCATTAACAGTTGATGTGCAAACCTCATTGGGAGGTATGTAACATTCAAACTTTTAATGCATAACATTTTCTTTTGCATACAATTAGGCTTGTGTTAAGCAAATCTTGCCAGCTTAACGATGGAATTTGCATTGTTGACAAAAACTCCAATATATACTACATCAGCGAAGGCATTGCACTGGATGAAACATGATATCAAGTGCAATACGCTGAAAAACTCAATTCAAGGCCAGCTTGCAAATTTGTCAATAATGCACATTTCATGGTTATGCTGTCAATTCAATAATACCTAATATGTATAGCCAAATTATATGTAATATATGTATATAGAAAAATGAATAAATACCCACGATTGGCACATCCAAAAGTCAGTCAATCAGTAAGAGTTAACTGTGAGTCTTTTCATTTTAACTTAACATTGATTGATTCTCCTTCTCCGACACCAAGGTTTATGTGCCTGTTGTCAAACCCACCATCAACTCGGTACAAGCACCGCTGTTGACATTAGGTCTTTTTTCAACGATACCAAGGTTTACGTGCCTGGTATCAACTTTATAATCAACTCGGTACAAGAACCGTTGTTGAAATTCAGCTGTTAAATTTAGTTTAACATTTTGGTGACCCCGACGTTTGCAACCTTCTGAGTATCAGACGGAGAGGATAACTGGTTCAAGTGCCAAGTATCCATCGATCCACTGATCATTGAAACATCCTTCAGTAGGCAGCAAACAGCTACCAACGTAGTATCCACATTGAACAATCAAGTCCTAAGCTAGTAACCTGCAGAAGACTTCAGATATTATATACATCATCAAGCTATCAAGTGTCCTGTAACCAGCAGACGACAACAATCAAGTCAGCATTAGCCGGTAACCAGCAGACGACAACAAGAATCCTGCACATAGCATTCAAAAACACGATACGTCATCATCATGGGAATGGATGAACTATCATTGAGGCAAGATGAACTTGTACTGGCTCTACAAAAAGCTATAGCCAATTACAAGAAGGCGCCACAAGAGCGCAGAACAATAGATGTCATAACAACAAAAGCCAAGGAGCTGGATGAATTGTGGGTACAGTTTGACAAACTCGACAATACCATCCGCGACCAACATGGCAAGGAAGTCGACCACCCGTATTTCGTGAAGGATTTACACACAGCCATTCGCACGAAATACCGAGAAGCACGCGATGAGATGGACAGAGCAGTACACGCCATCAAACGTCTCCAGGCAGCATCAACCTCAAAGGCTGCACCGGAGGTACTCAAAACGGTACGGTCGCCGCAGCCAGCCACCAGACAAAGCGAATCAAGCACCGTGATAGCTGCCCCCAGAAGTCCGTCAAGTCAGCTATGCTCACTAATTGACAAACAAAAGAAGTCAATAGACACAGCTAGCAAACTACTTAGCCAAGTGCTTAATAGTGTGACACAGCAAACGTCGCACTATTACGCAATGCAGGCGAAGACAGCAGAAACGCATTGGAAATCTGCCCAGGACCTGCACCAAAGGATCTGGTTATCTGATGAGCCCAGCTCATACGACTATGAGGGTTTTGCCCAGATTGAGCAAGCAATCACTGCACAGATTTTGCAGCTTCAAGATATGGCTCGAGAATCAGCGGCATCAATTATGCAAGCCTCTCCAACAGCAGTCAATAGGCAAACAGCCAATATGACGACATCAGGTCTAAAACTTCCCAAGGTTGAACTACCAAAATTCGATGGCAGCTACCACAAGTGGAGGCAGTTCCACGATATATTTATGGAGTTGGTCGACAAACAACCAATTCTAGCTTGCCAAAAGATGTGGTTCTTGAAGTCCAGTTTATCCGGTCAGGCGGAAGGACTAATTCGGAACTTCACAGCATCAGCAAATGATTACGAGGCTGCATGGGCGGTGGTCAAGGATCGATATGAAAACCCTCGGCTGCTGATAAACGCAACGTTAAGCAGACTGCTCTCCCAACCGACAATCAACAACGATCAGGCATCAGCGATTAAGTTCTTCCACGACACTACCAAGGAGTGCATCATGACTCTACAAGGTCTAGGAGTGAGCACCGACAGCTGGGACTCCATTCTGCTGTACATATTAACCCAAAACCTGCACAAAACCACTCACGCATTATGGGAGCAATCCTTAAAACAACCGAAGGAGATACCATCTGTAAACGAATTCCTGAAATTCCTTGAACTTAGATTCCAGTCATTGGAAGCTTTAGGAGGAAGACTCAACAAAGATGCGGCAGAATAAGGGCGACCAAGGGCCTACCAGGCGTTAAGTGTTTCAGTGCCAACAGGTCCAGCATGCATCAAATGCAACCAACATCATGCGCTATTTCAATGTCAAGATTTTCTCAAAATGACACCAAGTCAGCGGTTAAACACAGTCCAAAAAGCAAACTACTGTGTAAACTGTCTGAAAGGTGGGCACAATGCCAAATCTTGCTTGTCAGGCAACTGCACCAAATGCAATAGTAAACACAACACGTTGTTGCATCTAGAAGCACGGGAGCAGACCACAAGAGGAAGCCGATCAATAGCAATCAATTTAAAATCAACTACAACTCTGTCCAATACCGCAGTGGCATCAGCAGCCACCGACATCATGCCTACACATCGAAGCTGTTATGTCTTGTTGGGAACAACTAAAATCAGAATAACAGCTGCGAATGGACGATCGGGTGAATTTAGAGCCATTCTCGACTCAGGATCACAAATCAACATCGTCTCCGAGCGTGTCATTAAAAGGCTAGGCATATATCCAATCGAGGCTTCGTTGTGCATTGAAGGTATTGGGAAGGCCCAAAGAAGAGCTACGCACCGCGCTAACATGAAACTGGAATCTCGAACAAGCAACTTTGCAGCCGACTTCGAGGCATTTGTACTGCCAAGCATTGTTCCAATTCAACCAGCTCAGCAGCTAAACGTTACAAAATGGCCGATTTCTAAGGGTGTCCAACTGGCTGATCCGGACTTTAATCAACCAGGAAAAATCGATGTTCTCTTGGGCGCAGAGCTGTATTACGACCTCATAGAAATGGGCCAAATCAAACTTTCCTCTGAGCTCCCAGTCATGCAAAACACAACGCTTGGTTGGGTGATAAGTGGAAAAATTGGCCAAAGCTCAACAAAAACAGCAACATGTGCAGTCTACACTGGTCAGGAGAATGGTTCCCTCAACGACACTCTTGAAAAATTCTGGCAACTTGAAGGATCTGATTCACCGAGCTGTAAGTTTACAACCGCCAGGCGTCGCTGTGAAGAACATTTTCTGCAAAATTATCAACGTGATATCAATGGGCGCTTCATAGTGAAATTGCCGTTCCAAACCACTCCAAACCAACTGGGAGAATCGCGGAAGTTAGCTCTGCAACGGTTCATGACAATTGAACGAAAAATGATAAAGATTCCCGAATTCAAGGCCCAATATGTAGCCTTCATGCGAGAATACGAGAAGCTTGGTCATATGGAAGAGATTGATATAACTAGCATCAAGAGTTCCCACTGCTTTCTTCCACATCATGCCGTTTTGAAGCCAGACAGCTCAACGACAAAGCTAAGAGTCGTATTCGATGCTTCAGCCAAAACATCAACAAATGTCTCTTTAAACAATCTTCTGGCAACAGGACCAACTATCCAGGAAGATGTATTCACTATTCTTTTGCGTTTCCGGCTCCCTCGATTTGTCTTTACAGCCGACATTGAAAAGATGTATCGACAAGTGCGAGTAGATAAAGACGATCAAAAGTTCCAACTTATCTGGTGGAGAGAGGATCCCTCACATCCCATGAAGTGTTATCAGCTCACGACAGTCACCTACGGTACAACATCTGCACCGTATTTGGCTATCCGCACACTTCAGGCTCTGGCTGACGATCAAGCCAACAAATACCAACTAGGAGCAGAAGTCGTAAAATCCAATTTTTATGTCGATGATGTGTTGAGCGGATCTGATCATCTCTCCACTGCATGTGAAATACAGCGGCAACTTCGACTCATGCTTAGTTCCGCGGGTTTCAATTTACGGAAGTGGTGCGCGAATCACCCAAGGTTACTAGAAGAAATTCCAGTCACGGACCGTGAAGTAAATATGGAATTCGGTGACACACTGGACGACAACATCAAAACAATGGGATTGATTTGGAGCCCTTCTAATGATGACTTTAAGGTCAAGGTTGGTGTAGTAGAATCCGGTAGGATAACAAAGCGTTCAGCCTTAGCAGATATTTCACGTATTTTTGATCCCCTTAGCTTCGTCGCGCCAGTTACGACCACAGCAAAAGTGTTCCTTCAACAACTATGGAAACTTAAAATAGACTGGGATACAGAACTTCCAGCACCACTTCACAAAACATGGCTAACCTTCAAAAAGGACTTGCAGAAGTTAGAAACCATCAGCGTGCCACGCCACGTCTTCGGTCGTACAGTACCCAAGGACCCCCAAGTACACATTTTCGCTGACGCATCAAAACGTGCCTATGGAGCGGTAGCATACATGCGAACACAAGATTCCCAAAACCAGATAATCGTTCGCTTCCTATGCGCGAAATCACGAGTAGCTCCAACAAAGCAAGTAACATTACCAAGACTGGAATTGTGCGCTGCTAAGGTCGCCGTGGAATTGATGCAGATTGATGAAAGCCCATTCTTCAAAGGCGTTACAACGCATTTTTGGTCTGATTCCACAGCGCTCCTGGGATGGATAAATGCAGAATCAGCACACTACCACACATTCGTGGCAAACCGAATTTCGGCTATTCAGCAAGCAACTAATCCACAACAATGGCGTCGCGTGCCGTCCCAAGACAATCCCGCAGATCTGGTATCAAGAGGCGTGACAGCAGCTAAATTGGTTGACAACCTGTTTTGGCTATATGGACCTAAGTTCCTGCATGGATCTATGACAATTTGGCCACTTCAACCTCCGCGAGAACAATGTGCCTTGGAACTCAGGCGGCAGACGAGTGCAGCTCTAACACTCAATTCGAAAGAGACAACAACTTTCTGGGAAGAAATCAATCACCGAAACTCATTTCGACGCCTGCAAAGAATTGTAGCATATGTCATTCGTTATGTGAAAGTATTAAGAAACAAGGTGTCCCACCCTACAATAGCACCAACAGCCGAAGAAAGGCATCATTGACATTGATTGTCAAGGGTACCCAAGGAAGAGCCTTTTACGATGACATTAAAAACTTAGAGCGTCACTCAACTGTCAATAACACTAGCGATATCAGTAATTTGTCACCGTTTATTGATGACCAAGGTATCCTAAGGGTTGGAGGACGGCTAGAGGCATCTAACTTGTCCATCCCATGTTGCTGCCATACAACGACCATATCTTCAGAATGATTCTCATCATGATGCATGAGAATAATTTGCATTGTGGTCCACAAGGTTTGCTATCAGCGTCAAGGCAACGATTTTGGATAATAAAAGGAAAAATAATGGCCCGAAACGTTGTGCAAAATTGCGTGCGCTGCACCAGATCCAAGCCTAAGTTATTCACTCAAGTGATGGGAAATTTGCCAGCAACCAGAGTCACTCCAGCTCGACCGTTTGTCCATAGTGGAGTGGATTATTGCGGACCATTTTGGGTGCACTATAAAATTCGTGGAAAGAAGCCACACAAGGCTTACATCGCAGTATTTTCCTGTTTCGCAACAAAGGCAGTTCACCTAGAGGTTGTAACCGAATTGACGACCGAAGCATTTATCGGAGCGCTGAAACGCTTCACGTCTCGCCGCGGACGGTGTGACACTATCTATTGTGACAACGCAACCAATTTCGTCGGCGCAAGTAACAATCTGAAGGAGCTAAACGATTTCATCTTCTCAAACACCTCACGAGAAAATATCACGAGATCATGCAGCGACCGTGGAATAAACTTCAAATTTATTCCTCCTAGAGCTCCACATTTTGGAGGCTTATGGGAAGCAGCGGGTAAATCCGCCAAGCATTTGCTACTACGAAGCTTATCGACAGCATCGCTGACCTACGAAGAACTCGAAACTATCCTCGTCGAGATCGAGGGAATTTTGAATTCTCGACCGCTTACCCCAATGTCAACAGATCCAGATGACCTAACAGCGCTAACTCCGGAACACTTCTTGATAGGCGAACCGTTAACTTCACAGATAGATAGGAACATGTCAGAATCCAAGGTATCCCTACAAACTAGATGGAAATTGGTGACACACCTTAAATACGAGTTCTGGAAACGTTGGTCACACGAGTACCTTCACCAACTTCAGCAACGACACAAATGGAAGGGTCCAACCAGCACCATAGAGCCAAATACTATGGTAATCGTCAAAGAAGATAACTTATCAGTGCTCCAATGGCCTCTAGGGCGAATTGTTAAGGTATACAAGGGTGACGATGGCTTAGTAAGAATGTGCGACGTAAAAACACAAAGGGGCATATTTAAAAGAGCAATTCAAAGACTGCCACCATTATTCTCCGCAGATCATGACGACATCGAAGTACATCCAGAAGAGCAACCAGTGCCAAAAAGGAGAAGAATAATACCAGCAATCACTAATGGTTTGGCATTGCTACTCACAATAATGATGTTACCAATAATATTGGGATCTCCAGTGCAAGTTAATCGTTTTGGTTCAAAACTTGGCATCCACTTCGAAAATATAGGATCAGTTGCTATTTCATCTACGGAATGGAACTTGCTCGTATACTACGATCTGAAACCATATTGGACAGAAGCATCAACGCTGTTCAACGGTACCAGCACCCTACGTCAACTTTGCCGAAAGATTAAACAAAACTACACTTGTAGTCATCTAACTGACAGCTTCGATCGACTTGAAGGAGAATTGCGTGTAGATATCTGTATAGATAATCTGTTAAGAAGCAGTCGCAACAGTAGAGGGGCAGTAAATCTCGTTGGAAACCTTGCACATACACTATTTGGCGTGTTAGATTCAGAGTATTCCAAAAAGATGTCAAGGACAATATTAAACGTCAAAGAAAACGAGTCCAATCTGCTACATCTGCTGAAGAATCAAACATCCATCATTGCTTCCACCGTCAACATCATAAAGCAGGATCAGATAGCGGTTAAGACAAAATTTGATGAATTTGACCAACAAGTGAATCAAATGTGGAATCAATTGCAGAAAGAAGACGAAGAGCTGCAACAATCGAAATTGTTGGAACTATTCAACGCTCTGTCAATTCAACTAACTCTAATCGCAACCGATTTACAACGTACACAGTCAGCTAAACTGGATGTTCTCACAGACACTCACCATGGTAAATTCAATCCGCTACTTTTAGCTCCCGAGCAATTGCATACCGAAGTTGACAAAATTAAACTCCACCTGCCATCATCATTAGAACTACCTGCAAATCAAGAGGACTTAATACAACTATATAGGATAATGAAGGTAAAGGGAGGACTCACTCAGGACCATGTTGTGTTTAAGATTACATTACCGTTGGTGGAACATGACCGATTTGAACTCTTTCTGCTCATTTCGGTACCAAATTGGATCAACAACACTATGGTGGCAATTGATACATGCACCACCTTTCTGGCCACAAATGCTGCTCGCGATCAATACCTCCGGATTAGCTCCGACGACTTTGCATCATGTGAGCGAATCAATCAAAATGAATACGTATGTTCAAATGTGCCAATCCGGTACAGCTATGAGGCTGAGATGTGTTCCTGCGAAATCAATTTGTTTAACAACAACACTGAGCCAAATTGTAAACTAAAACCTGTGGCCAATAAAATTACGTGGCTACTATTGAAGAAAAAAAATCAATGGATTTATGCAATTCCGTCAACTTCACGCGCCACAGCAGTCTGCGGCAAAGAAATCATCCCGTTGACACTGAAAGGCTCAGGACTACTGACACTTCAGCCAGAATACGTGCTGAAACACAATGCAATCTCAATACAAGGGCAAGAATCCGTGTCCAGTTCGTTAACAGCATCACGCACAAGCCTAGGAAAAATTTCAGAATTATCTAATAGTGAACAAATAACCCCACTATTGCAGAAAATCAACGCGATCACTTACACAACACAACTGAAGAATCTAACAGAATTACACAATGCTCTGGCCAAGGAAAAACTGATGACACTGCAGAAAATTCAACCACCAGGATATTACCACCATGCGGTCAGTTATACCGCACTGTTCCTGTCCGTGATACTTTTAATTACTGGGCTCATATGGAAAATACGAAGTCAACGTGGCGTCAATGTACCAGAAATCATCACGTCAACAGATACGGTGCCTCAGCCTCGCCCTCGCCACCAACCAATAGAGAATCTTATATAGGTTGAGCTGTGCTCAACGCGAGGGAGAAATGTTAATTGCATTAACAGTTGATGTGCAAACCTCATTGGGAGGTATGTAACATTCAAACGTTTAATGCATAACATCTTCTTTTGCATACAATTAGGCTTGTGTTAAGCAAATCTTGCCAGCTTAACGATGGAATTTGCATTGTTGACAAAAACTCCAATATATACTACATCAGCGAAGGCATTGTACTGGATGAAACATGATATCAAGTGCAATACGCTGAAAAACTCAATTCAAGGCCAGCTTGCAAATTTGTCAATAATGCACATTTCATGGTTATGCTGTCAATTCAATAATACCTAATATGTATAGCCAAATTATATGTAATATATGTATATAGAAAAATGAATAAATACCCACGATTGGCACATCCAAAAGTCAGTCAATCAGTAAGAGTTAACTGTGAGTCTTTTCATTTTAACTTAACATTGATTGATTCTCCTTCTCCGACACCAAGGTTTATGTGCCAGTTGTCACACCCACCATCAACTCGGTACAAGCACCGCTGTTGACATTAGGTCTTTTTTCAACGATACCAAGGTTCACGTGCCTGGTATCAACTTTATAATCAACTCTGTACAAGAACCGTTGTTGAAATTCAGCTGTTAAATTTAGTTTAACAGTATGTAAGGTACCAATAGATCGCAACACTTAAATACCTATTTTTGATCGCTCCCTAATGTTCTAGAGTTCATGTATTTTGCGCTCCTTTTTAACATAGCGTGTCATTGGAAGCGAGCGCTCGTTTTGTCGTCCTATGCGAGTAATATTGGAGCGCTCGTTTTGACTTCCTAAGCGAGTAATATTGGAGCGCTCGTTTTGACTTCCTAAGCGAGTAATATTGAAGCGCTCGGTTAGAGTTCCTACGCGAGTAGTATTGGAACGATCTTTTATTCATAGTACGCAAGTAAAAGGAAAAACGATTATTGCTTATTCTGTACATTAAATACCTGTATACAAAATTGACAGAACATAATTCTAGCAAATTCCAGTCATATATATAAGAAAATTTATACAGGGAATTCAATTCAAAATTGGAAAAAGCATTAACGGATAATATTTAAATATAATAAAGTAATTAATATTAATTATTGCTGCTTTAGGGAATACGTCTTTCTGTAGAAGGCCACTTTGCTTTTCCGGAACGCTTCTCGCATTGATTTCTCATAGTCTGGATAGGTGGTATATGTATTCTTCATGGCTTGAAACAAATAGTAATTAAAATGCATGTAACTTTTTAGGTGCGATCTTTCCCTTCGACCCGTTCCAATTTGTAATAATTGAAACGCACGCGTTGAAGGTTTAAATGGAACTGATGATTTATTCAAGTATTCTTAAAACTACCATTTACAAGGTTGTAATATAAAAGGAATGTTGGACAATGTTGCAATTCATTGTACTAGTTAGGAAATTGATACTTTTTAAAAAAGTTGCCAACCAATTAGATTAATTGCTAATATATTACATTACTCCTCCCTAAATTCAAAACAGTATGGAAATTTAAAGTAAAACATGAATTCATTTCAATATTAATTTTTTTAAAAATTATATGAAATTATATTAGATTTTAAAAAGAGTAATATAGAAAATGAATGTAATTAATTTTGATAAAATATAGAAATATGTACATAAAAATTTCATCTCAGTGTCTTCGAAAATCTGCTGGTTCGTAACGTGATACTTCTGGACATAATCTTGTTGTTCTACGCAGTTGATGATCTTGTTGACTGACGTTCGAATCTGCTGGATTCCTTGGACTTGTAGTCGGAGATATTACAGTTGTAGGAGGACTAGTCGAAGTTTGTGATGTTGAAGGTTCAACATACGAAGGGAAATACAAATTATCGTCGTTTTCTTCAGAAAAGTCCGGATTAATATTTGGAGAACTTCGAGGCTTCATTTGTTTTACATGGCGTCTGCAAACCCCTTTGTTTGTATTTACTAGGAATATGATGTTACCAACTTTCGTCTGAATAACACCTGTTATCCATTTCTTCCCCTTACCATAATTTCTGATAAAAACGTTATCATTTACCTGGTATTTAGTTGATTTTGAGCAATTGCGATGAGGCTTCTCCGAAGGTTCTAAAAGCTGAGACCAAATTGTACGTACTGGTCTACCACGCATAAGCTCCGCAGGAGATGTACCTTCTGATTTCGGCATGAAACGGTAGGTCGAAAGAAATTTATGAACGGCATTTTTGATGGGCATATCGTCGTCAATGTTTTTTCGAACTGATGTTTTAAAAGTTCTGACGAAACGTTCTGCTAAACCGTTGGATGCTGGATGAAATGGCGTGGTTGTGATGTGCGTAATTCCGAGTTTAGTGCAAAATTGATCGAAGTCTTCAGATGTTAGCTGTAGTCCATTGTCACTGACAATTGTATTTGGAATGCCCTCAATGGAAAAAATGGCAGATAGGGCTGAAATTGTGTCTTCTGTTGTTTGTTTTAGACATTGATGACACATACGGAAACTGAAAATGAATCAACACATATGAGCCACATTGAATTAAATATTGGCCCACCAAAATCGATGTGTATTCGCTCCCAAGGCTTGGTTGATTTTGGCCAGCTTTCGTACTGCCTGGATGGAGACTGATTCTGAACTTTACATGTTTCGCAGTCAGAAGCTATTTTTGAAATGTCAGCATCGATATTGTTCCACCATATGTACTGTCTTGCAAGTTGCTTCATTTTAATAATACCCCAATGTCCGTCATGCAAAAGTTTCAGCGTCTGTTGTTTCAAAGCATCAGGTATTACAACACGAACGTAATCCGTTTGAAGACAAAGCAAATCATTGTAAATTGTCATATTGTTCCTGCGATTAAAAAATGGTTTCAAGTTTGTTTGTTCTGCAGGTAGTTGCTCTGGCCAACCATTTTTCACAAAATGATAAACTTGTCGTTATGTTTTATCAATTTTGGCGTGCTTTTGAATAAGTGTGTTATTTATAGGAAAATCGTCAAATGATATTTCGAGGCATGAATCTTCCTCTTTGTCGAAATCGTCGTCAGGTCCAAGAGGTAGACGGGACAGTGCATCTGCATTACCATGGTCAGAACTTTTTCGATACTTTATTTCAAACTCATAGGCCATGAGCGTTATAGCCCATCGCTGAATTCGCTGCGCAGTCATAGATGGTAGATGTTTGTTTGGATTAAAAATGCTTACCAGTGGTTTATGGTCTGTAATCAGGATAAACTTATGACGATACAGGAACTGATGAAAACGCTTTACTCCAAAAACAATTGCAAGACCTTCTTTGTCGATTTGGCTGTATTTTTCTTGATGTTTGTCTAATGTTTTCGAAGCAAATGCGATTGGCCTTTCAGTACCGTCTGGATAAAGATGTGAAATGACTGCTCCAATTCCGAAGGGCGATGCGTCTGTAGCAAGAACAAGCGGCAAATTCTTGAAAGTGTGCAAGTTGTGTTGCGTTCACTATTTGCGATTTAAGCTCGTCGAACGATTTTTGTTGACTTTTGCCCCACCGAAAAGGGACATCTTTTCTCCGTAGAATGTGGATTGGAGCTGCGACGTTTGCAAACTTTGGCACAAAGTTGTGGTAATAATTAACTTTGCCCATAAAAGCTTCCAATTGTTTAATATCCTTAGGCGGCTTTAAGTCTTTGACTGCGAGAACACCTGATTCATCCGGTAATATACCTTCAGAACTTATACGACGGCCAAGATATGTAATTTGGTTTTGAAGAAATGCACATTTCTCTTTCTTACATCTGATTCCATTGTCTTGTAAAATTTTAAGTACCTGGTCAAGTCGCCGTAATTGTTCTGGTAGAGTTGGAGCTGATATTATGATGTCATCCAAATAATTTGCACAACCTTCTATGCCATGTGGAAGTTGTTCAATATACCGTTGGAAGATAGCTGGGGCGCTAGCAATGCCGTATGGTAAGCGTTGTATTGGAAAAGTCCCAGAGGCGTATTGATTACCATTACTTCTTTCGATGAATCGTCCAACTCCATCTGCAGATCAGATACGCATCTTTCAAATCGATTTTTGAAAAGTATTTTCCGTTGCGAATTGAATGAAACAAAATGTCACGGGTAGGAAGCGGATACTGTTCTATGTCAATTTGCGCATTGACAGCTACTTTAAAATCACCGCATATACGAATACAATTATTCGGTTTTCTTGCTAAAACAATGGGAGAAGCCCAGTCACTGAATTTAATTGGATTTATTATTTTTTGTTCAATTAGTCTGTCTATTTCTGTTTTAAATTGAGGCATTTGAGCAAAAGGTATAGGACGGCTTCTAAAAAACTTGGGTTGAGCATCTGGTTTTAAACGTATATTAGCTTTAAAATTTTTTACCGTACCGAGAGCTGGTTGGAAAATTTCACAATATTTCTCACAAAGTTCGTATACTTTTGAAGTTTCGTTTTCAGAAATTGTATTAATTTGTTTAATTTGGAAACCAAACGCGTTAAACAAGTCATATCCAAACAAATTGTCACTCGAATTAACATTAACGACAATTAATACCACCTCTTTTTCGCGATTTCCACATTTAACACTCGTATGTAGTTCACCGAAAATTGGAATTTCTTTTCTGCCGAATTCGTACAAAATTCTATTTGTTTTCACTAATTTTGGTTTATTTAAGTATTTAAATGTTGGTAAATTTATTATCGAAATTGACGCGCCAGAAACCATTTGAAAACTTATAATTTTATTATTTATTTCAACGTCAATAACACTTTTTGAATTTTTTGCTTTCACTTCACCGGTAATGTCATAAATTGTCTCGATCGCATCAATGTTATTTTTTTGCTTTTGTTTTCGGTTCTGATTTTGTTCGGTTTTGTTACTGTTCACACTTTTAGACATACACACGGGCGCTATATGCCCCTTTTTTCCACACTTGTTGCAAATTGCGGTCTTAAATTTACAATCTTCTCTCTTATGAGAGCTAAAACATCCCGACGATAAATTTATTGTCTCTCTTAACCAACGACGATTTTTTGTTCACTACATTGATTTCGATTGTCTTTTCGTTTGCTGCTTCTTTTATTGCTGCCATCGTTTTTGTTGTTGCCTCAAATGATTCCGCAATGAGTAGTACATCAGTGAGTGTTGCTTGTTGTTTTTGAAGGGCAGCGGTTCGTACAGAGTCGTGTGGTGTGTTGACGATGATGTGATCGCGAATCATATCATCCACGTAGCTGGTTGCACAGGGGTTTGACTTGCAAACGAACTTGCATGTTCGCGCCAAACCCCGAAGATCTGCGACCGATTCCTTGTACGATTGTGTGTTTTTCATTTGCCTTTTGAAAAATTCGTACCGTGCTGCCACTGTATGCTGGCTTACAGTAAAATGTTCCGTAAGTTTTTCATGTGATTGTTGGTATGTTTGATTTTCAAGGCTTGCTACGCCGAAAAGATTTTTAGGCAAATCAAACAATTCTGCATCACACCATGATAAAAAGAAAGACTTGTTTTTCTGCTGACGTCACGGAATATGCGAGAAAGTTTTGTTCTAGTTGTTGTAGATATGAGTCCCATTGTTGTTGTTCTTTGTAGAATTTGTGGAATGCCGGCACCATTAACTGACTAGGAGTGTGTTTGGATTCCTTAGAAGCGTCCGTTTTGGTGCTCATGATGGCCTGCATCCACTGCTGTTGTTGAGTAAGCAAGTTCTTGGTAAATTCTTGCTGTTGTTGTAAAAGCATTTCTATGCCTTTGAGATCGTTTGCCATTGTGTTTGTTGTTGCGTACACACACGAATATAAAAAAAAGAAAACGACCGCACGATTTATCACTCGTCGCCAAATGTAATAATTGAAACGCACGCGTTGAAGGTTTAAATGGAACTGATGATTTATTCAAGTATTCTTAAAACTACCATATACAAGGTTGTAATATAAAAGGAATGTTGGACAATGTTGCAATTCATTGTACTAGTTAGGAAATTGATACTTTTTAAAAAAGTTGCCAACCAATTAGATTAATTGCTAATATATTACATTATTAACTTTTAATATACGCCAACGTTTCGGTTGTATCGACTGAATCTGCAATTACGACAGTTAAAAATGTATGTATGTAATATACCTCGAATGAAATAATTTGCATTAAATAAAATATCTTACCCGTGTTTCCTGAATAAACAGGCACAAATTCGAAATTGCTTCTATTTTCACCCATCTTGCTGGTTATTTCGAGTTTAATTTTAATTTAAGTTTTTATTTCACTTTTTCACTTCTTGAACTCTTGAATTTGTTGTATCGGGTGTTTCTTCAGTACTAAGGCATACAAAACTACACAATAGCTTACCTCTCACCGAAAGTGCAACTACTTTATAACGGTAAACAAAACAAAACACTGAAGCAAAGCACCAAACAAGAGAAAGAAGTGACAGAGGAAAGTAAATGAAAGCTGTCAATTTGTTCCATTTATGTTCAAAAACGAGTAATAATGGAGCGCTCTGTTATTCCTTCTTTTTGCGAGCGATCCAAAATTTTTTACTGGGTTGGCAGCACTGTTCAACTGTTATTTTAAACATTTATTTTATTTATATTTTTTATGCAAACTAATCATCTGAATATAATTTAAATCAACAAAAAAATAATTTTTCAAATCAATAAACAAAATCCAAAGATTAATTTTTGTTTTCTTTAAATTTAAACAGTTAAAATATAAAAGATCCCAAGGAATTTTTATGGGCAATTTTTAATCTCGTTGGTTTTCAAGCAATTTTCAATTAGGAAGCACTTTTCTATCGAGGATGAAAAATTCTCTCGTTTAATCGGAGTATAATTTACTCGATATCTATTCCATACAAATGTCTGATCTATCGTCCAAATAGTGGCGAATCGAATGTGCCTATTATTTGACTGTACAGCTTGATATTATTCTTATGAATAGTTTTATTTTGCACCTTATAGTTAATTGTCAGATGCCACTTAGGTAGTTTGTCGCGAGCACTACTTTTCCCAGCCAGCGAGAGAGCATTGAATCCGCTCACTCCAGCCTGTGGCTAGTTTTAATGCAGTTGGAGACTTACTCGCATTAACTCCTCCCCTTCTAAGAGAGGAACATCCCGGACCTCTCAATTGTCGTCTTGAGGATGGTTTCTACTGACTTTGCCGTTGCAGCTTCCTGTTCTCATTTTACATGGAGCAGTAGTACGCTGATGAAAGCTATCGGCATGGGATACCAGATGTATAGCATAAAATGTAGCACGCAGTCTTTTGAAAAATTACATCTCTTCCGCAAACTGCGACGGCGTTGTCTCGTAGCGTCTAGTATCTTTCTACAAACTAACTTGAGTTAAGAGTACTTAACTACGAAATGGATTAAACTATTGTAATCAAAATTTTAACTTATAGACAAATAACTTATCAGCTATGGTTAGATTGTTGAGGGACTCGTTTCTTTAAAAGTGTTTAAATTTTAAATTAACTTACATTATGGGTTTAGCAACCCCAACTATGCCAGAGTAATTTGTAAGAATTTCGTGGAGGTGTCCGAAACCATTTTTTTGTCTACCCTTTTATACTGAGGATTTGTTTTACCACCCTAACTTTTTCTTAGCGAACATTATTTTTATTAACCACTCTTCCATTTATTTTAACCGTCGAACCCAGGTCCTCTTGGACCACTCCTTCGACGTACAAAGGGGTTAGCTTATTACCCAAACGTCGGTTGGAGCTAATGAGCACCCTCTCACCCACCGCAAAAGTTCTAGCAACCCTATTTTTATTGTGATTCTTGAGGGTGATTTCCTGAGCATGTCTTATTTTGTTTTTTGTTCTTTTAACTATGTCTGAGCATGACTGGAGGACGTCCAAGGGCCTCTTACCTGTGACAGAATGTATCGTTTTATTGTATTCAATCGTAGCCAGTAATATGAGGTCAGTAGTGTCACCAATTCTATTCTCTAACTTCAGATACCTGGCTAGTTCTCCCATGGTGCTATGAAATCTTTCTACCTGCCCGTTTGACGTACTATGCAAAGGTGGAGCATTTACAATTTTAATGTTGAAGTGATCTCTGAGACAAGACCTCATTGTATTTGAATTTAACGATTTCTCGTTATCGCAGTAGATAGTTTTTGTCCCCGGAAACAGGTTAACCAACTGGAAGATCCCTGGTTTTACGTTGATTATGGTGCGAGAAACTAATGGTTGCACGATCACGAATTTTGATAACTTATCAATGCAAGTCAGGAAAAACGTTGCATTAGTAGAGAAGATATCAACAAAAGTTGGTACGGGCGTTTTTTCAATAGGGTGTTTTACTGGGTGCCTGTCATATTTTGCCCTCACGCAAACCCTGCAATTCATTGCTACCTCCTTAGCCTTCTTCTCCATTCTGTTACAAATTTTGTTGTGTGACGGAAGGTAGTATTTGGGAACAGAGTCAAGAGCTGGTGTTGGATCTGCGCCAGCAAGGGGAGCTCGCAATGAATACCGTTGACTACATCGGATTTTACTACCTCTCCCAACATTTTAAACAATGTCTCTATCGGGAAAAATTAGGAGGTGGCGTAATTTGTTTCCAAAAATTACGAATGTTCTTTTGGAAAACTGCTGACCCGATTCCAAAATAACCTGATTTCAATACACGTTTATCGGTTTAAAAACGGTTTCTATCGTGTACGTTAGCGATTCCTCGCTAGGAATAGTGGCAGCATCCGACTCTGGTTCGGGGTCTAACGCAGTTATGTATTGGCGTGACAAGGCATCTGCTACGAGATTGTCTTTACCTGGTTTATAGTGGAGCTTGGCATTATAACCTTCAATAAAAGCCTTTCATCTTTTAATCTTTGGATTTGGGTTGCGATCTAAGACCGCAAAGATTAAAGGTTGGTGGTCAGTACAAATGTTTAATTCCCTCACACCATATAAATGATGTGAAAGACTCTTCAGAGCCCACACAATGGCTAAAAGTTCTCGCTCATTTGTAGAAAAGTGTTCTTCTTTTTTGTCTAATGTCCTCGAAATCATTGTGATCGGTTTCCCTTCCTGGGACAGGACCGCACCTAACGCGTGAGAAGAAGCATCGGTGGTGAGATCAAAAGCCTTAGGGAAATCTGGGTAGGCTAACATGACGTCTTCTGAAATAAGTTTTCGCTTGAGTTTGTTGAATGCTTCAACCTGCTCTGTATCAAATGAGACTAATCTTTTTGGATTGGGAAGCCGATACTTTACCAAATTCACCCCTGAGGATTTTGATTAATGGTTTAGCTATCTCCGCGTAATCGCGTAGAAAGCACCTATAGTAACCGGCCATGCCCAAGAAGGATCGAACGCCCCTTAGAGTGATAGGTTGCAAGGAATTTTGAATTGCCTCGATTTTCTGCGGGCAGGTTTTTATGCCATTTTCAGACACAGTGAAGCCAAGATACTCAAGTTCTGTCTTAAAAAATTTCGATTTCTCTCATATTTGATTCCAACAAGCTTTTTAATACAGCCTCGATATGCTTCAGATGTTCATGTATATCTTTCGAAAAGATTATAACGTCGTCGATATAAACAAAACAATATTCTCCTATATGTTTTCTAAGAACATCTATGGCCCTCTGAAAGATGCTGGGCGCATTCTTTAGGCCAAAGGGAATAAGGCAAAATTCGTATTTCGCGTTGCAAACCGCGAATGCAGTTTTCTCACGCTCTCGCTCTGCGAGCTCGACTTGGTGAAAACCAGATTTTAGGTCTAAGGTTGTGAAGAAGCGGGCTTTTCCCAGGTTTGATAGAATTGCTCCGACATTGGGAATGGGATACGAATCCTCAATTATTTTATTCTTTAATTTTCGAAAATCTACACGAGTCTTTTCTTCTTGACTCCATTTTCATCAAACCCTTTTTTGTCAACAACCCATAGGGGTTATAGTACGGCGAAAATGATATAATACGTCCTTCGTATTATATCATTTTCTAAAAGATTTTTTATTTCTAATTTTACAAAATCAACCACACCCAGTGGATATGGGTAAAATTTCGCATAAGTTGGCTCATTGTCCCTAATGCGAATTGTAGCTACAACATTCGTATTGAAGGGTAATTTTTCATTCGGGTCTGCAAAGACTCCGGAGACGCGTTTTATCATATTTAAAAACGTTTCTTTTATGCTGGCCGGAACTGACTCTGTCTGCAACTGAAGATAGCTAACCTCTTGACAATTGCGGAAATGAATTACTTCCTTGCCAGGTCGTGTTCTATTAATCGCTTTTTGAGGTTAATATTTGCGTGTACCCTAATTAGTAAGTCAAGACCCACAATCCCGTCAAACATTGTTATGTCAGGTAAAATGAAAATCTCTGAGATTACTCCGAATAGATGTACTTTGCACTTTTTTGTACCCTTAGTAACACCATGTATGGACTTTACCGTAAATTTCTTGTCGACAGGCTTTACCCCTTTTAAACCCGCTAGGGGCCTGATGTAGCTTTTGGAGGCTCCTGTGTCGACAAGAACTTTTATCTCCTGCACCCCTAGTGTTTTAGAGATCCAGGGCAAGAAGGGCCTTCCCCTAAAAAATTCACCTCTTCTATTTCAGGGTCCTCAACTGATAATTCAGCTAACTCTTCATATGCCAATTCCGAGTTCGAGTCATGCTCAAGAGCCTGTTGGGCCAATTGGTTTATACTCTGAAACTTTGGTCCCGTGTGGCGATCCGAGGAAGCCTGGCGTTTGTGGAATTTTCCACTTCGGGAATTCATAAAATTTGTAGGATGCCTCAAACGAGAAGAAGTGGGGTCAAAGTCCATTGGCTCTGGACGGGACAGCGCTTCTCGAGTGAGGCCTTGGCGGTTCTCCCCCCAAAGTTCCCCTGACGGTAACTTCCATTGCCGTTTTCCCGGGGAAGCTGACCACTTCCGTTGGGTTGGATTGGGTTGGGTTGGCTATATTGTCTAACTTAATTGGATTTTTATAATTGCCAGAGAGAGTTGCTGTTTCGCTCACTACTGTTTGGATTTTTTTGCGGCTTCGGCCGCCCTATTTGCAAAACTGGCAGCGAACATATAGCGCTCATAATTTGCATCTACCTCCTGTGCATGTGCCAGCGCGGATGGTAAGTCATTTGGTTGTGATGCAAAAAGAATATCACATAATAGCTTCTTGAGCCCGGAAATAGAAACTCCAAGTACATCAGCCCTGTATTTGTCATTAATTGCATCTGCAATGCTTGCCTGATAGGACATTTTTGTTTTATTTGCAAGTGAAGATACCTTTCTCTCCACTTCGTCATAGAACTCCGGTACGCTACAGGAGCCCTGTCTCAGCGTCGATAGCTCTTGCTCTACCAAATAGATGGGCCGTTTATCTGAATACGTGAAGTCTAGCCTGGCTATCAAAATTCAGCACGATGCTAAAGGAGGAAAGAAGCGCGCCAGCGGCACCTCGGATTTTATTTCTTATTATTGTTACCGCCTGATAATCCTTTGAGCTGCCATCATAGGCTTTGAATATTTCATAAAGATTATGAGCGGCTTCCCGCCACGACACTTGCTGACCCGAAAACTCTGGTAAAGACTTTACTACATCAAGGGATTCTTCACATACCATGCCCGGGGCAATCCTGACTCTCTCATACCTGGCTACTACCGGCTTCTCAGATAGACTAACAATCTGATTTTGTAACCCATTCAGTTTTTTTCAAATTCTGCTCTCTGCATTGTAAGAGCTGCAGACACTGCAGCGTTTACCACCTGCATAAGCTGTGATTCATTTACATATGAGTTTTTTTGTTCTATTGGCTGTTCAGAAAAACCAAGATTCTCAAAACCGTAAATTAAGTCGGAAATGCCTAAATTCGGGGTATTTCAATTATCCGTGCACCGGGACACCAATATTTTAATCCCACTTAGCACCTAGCACAATCACTTCTTATTTTTTTAAATTTTTATTATTTAAGTTACTCAGCGTTGAAGAATTATTTGGTCAAACTTGGGCAGTATATATATATACCACCATAAAATTTGAAACTTAAGTTTTATATGTCGGTGATTATTTGGAAGGCGTAGTCTTCTTTAGCCTGGATTAGGGTTCTTAGAGAGTAGAATTGTATAAGTGCTGGGAGAGAATTTCTTGACAAATTGTATTTAGTACAATGAAAGATGATGTGTTCTGGGTCTTCAGGGGCATTGGCAAACTTCACTATTTCCGTTTTCAATTACTCTTAGTTTCTACAGCGTCTTATTACAGAAAGCGTGTCCTGATAGGATGCGGTTAATTTGCTTGACTGGTTTAGTATTCAAGGTCTTATTTTTTTAAATTTTAATTTCAATATTTTAGATACAATAATTTTCCACAAAAGAAACACGAGTCAATCAACTTACATTAATTTGGGGTTGTTGCTGCTTTCGGTGCTCCCCGGCTTTGTTCTTGGAAGAATGTATCAGCTACCAGAGCTTGTTGTTTTTGTATTCGTAGGTATTTTTGCTGTTGTTTTACTGCACTCTTCTTTGCTGCGTTTCCTTGAATTAATTTTGGCTGTGGTTTTTTTTTGCTGTTTTGTTGTTTTATTATTGCCCCACGTTGGGCGCCAATTAATAATTTTACTTTTTGTGTTTAATAATTATCTTTCAGTTTATTATTATAATGAACCTATTTACCTAATTTCTTACAAAATAAATATGACTGTCGCAGACAGATTTTACAACAAAACTGAGAGACCTTACAACTAAAAAGTACTAAAAACTACACAAAGCTTTAAAAGAAAGGCCTACGTGACCATCGCTGACCTTCGTTGCACATGACGTTTTGCGAAGAGAGCTGCAGATGCCACTTAGGTAGTTTGTCGCGAGCACTACTTTTCCCAGCCAGCGAGAGAGCATTGAATCCGCTCACTCCAGCCTGTGGCTAGTTTTAATGCAGTTGGAGACTTACTCGCATTAACTTACACAAAAGCTTAATTAAGAGTTACCATATTGACAAAAATACTTAAATTAATTTACATTCTTAACACTCCCATTATTTGTCAATATTAGAATAATTTTTTTATTTTATTATTATTATATCTTACACCATAATTAATTATAATTAATTGGGTGAATGAGTACTAGCTACAGAGGCTTTCGACTCTAAGAGAAAAGGATTTTATAGAAAGAAGCATTTTGAAGACCAAGCCCGTGGCAGGATTTGAACCTGCGACCCTCGGGGTGTGAGGCTAGCATGCTTATTAACATTAAAATAATCTTCATTGTTATTTCGTACATTAGAATTAATCTTCATTATGATTTCGAACATTTTCGTTCATTATTGTTAAGCATTATATATTACCAACTCTCATTATTGAGTTCAGAGCTTGTCCGCAACCATATCATGTGTTGGAATGTACTGTAAATCACAACAACCTTGCTCAAACTTCTCGCGAATAAAATGGTACTTCACATCTACGAGTATATGTTTGCTGCTCTTATGAAATCTGGGTTTTTAATGAGAAGAATGGCGCTCTGATTATCCATGAAAAGAGTAGATTTGACATCGGGTACACCAGATGTTAATTCAGCAAATAATCTTTGTAACCATATTAATTCTTTAACTGCTTCGAAGGCTGCAGCACACTCCGCTTCAGTCGTATATAGAGAAACGCAATTTTGCCTTCTGCTGCTCCAGCTAATGGCACATCCATTGAATACGAAAACTTAACCTGATGTTGATTCGCGAGTTATCACACCACCTACATAGTCTGCATCACTGTAGCCACATAAACCACGATCATCATCAGTACAAAAAAATATTCCATGATTTTGTGAACCGCAGAGGTACTTCAAAATACTTTTGAAAGCCATTTCATGTATAATTGCCGGTTTTTCTAAATAACGTCTAACCACCCCAAGTGCATAACTTATGTCGGGCTTTGTTGCTATGGCAAGATACATAAGGGCTCCCACCAATTGCCTGTATGGAATCCTACTTGGTGCCTATTTCTCAAAATTACACATTCTTTCATTTGGATCGCTGGGTATGGTTGCTGGATTGCAGTTATTCAAGCAGTATTTCTCTAAAATCCTTCGTCCGTAAGCTCTTTGATGAACGAAAATTGAACCATCGGGTTTCTGCTGAATTTTCAAACCCAACAAACATCCAACTTTTATTATAATCTGAAATTGTTTTAGTAGATAATTTATTAATGATGTAATACTTGCCATATCATCACCAACAATAATGCGATCATCTACGTATATTGACAGTATTGTATTGTTTTCATCTTTATGTTTTGCAAATGCTCATGCATACCCTAATCCAAAAGCATTGATGAACGATTTAAATTTTAGGTTCCAACATCGTTAAGCCTGTTTTAAGCCATAGAGACTTACAAATACGTCCGCTATTGTCATCATATCTGTTGCATGTGCACTTCTTCTTGAAGAGAACCATTCAAAAAAGCTGTTTTCACGTCGTTTCTTTCTAGCTACAATGCCTAAAATTGCTCTCAATGATGTAAAACAAACTGTATGTCTCCAAATAGTCTATGCCAAATTCTTGCGTAAATCCTCCAACTTGTAAACGTGCCTTGTATCGCTCGATTGTATTATCGGGATTTCTCTTTATTTTAAACACCCATTTGTTATCAGTCACTTTTTTCTTTTCTGTATTATTCACTAAAATCCAAATTTCATTCTGACAAATTGAATCATACTCCTGAATCATAGCTTCCAACCATCTTTCTCGATTTGGGGAGTTGATCTCCTCCTCATAAGTTTTTGCGTCCTCTGTAATAGTCAACAAATTCAATTCCATTAATCCGGCTTCCTTATGGTTCCGTAACCGTGATTTCAGAATATTTTCTTCATTTATATCACTCCAAAACTTTTTTGATCGTGGTAGTGAGCCTTCCTTTTCTGCACTCAGTATTTCGTTCTTATATTCGTTGTCTTCCTGGTTAACGTGCATGTCATCTTGCTGGGTTGAATTTATCTCGACATCGTCTTCAGTAAACGTGAATGATGATGTTTCTGGCAAAAATTGTACGTCTCGTGCTACCATTATGGAATTAAAATGATTCATAACACGAAAACCTTTATGATTATCACTGTAGCCTACAAATATGCATTTTTTGCCTTTAGCTTCCAGCTTTGTACGTTTTTGCTTCGGTACATGTAAATAAACCTCTGACCCAAAAATGCGAAAATGTTCAAATGGTATACTGATTTATTAAACCAAAGTTTATATAGTGTTTTATTGTACACTGTTCTTGTTCCATTGCGATTCAAAATGTATCCAGACTTTTATGCTGCTTCTGCCCACAATCTGACGTCGAGATTCTTTCCATGGATCATGTGTCGAGCTGCTTCCATTATGGTACAATTCTATCGCTCTATGCTTCCATTTTGTTGTGGTGTATAAGCAACTGAGCTACGATGGTGAATTCCGTTATCTTCTAAGAAAGTATTTACTTCTGCATTCACAAACTCAGTTCCATTGTCAGTTTGTAGCATTTTTATTAGATGTCCGCATTGCTTTTCTGAAATCTTTATTACGATTTTAAGTTTTTTTATTACCTCATACTTATTCTTGAGAACATAGATAAATCGAATATGAGAAAAATCATCCTTAAAAATTATAAAATACCTGGGTCCGCGAAATGATTTCTGCTCTAATGGTCCGCAGACATCTGCATGAATAATTTCACCACACTTTGTAGATCGGTCAACACGTAGACCAAAGCTTAGTGATGTTGTTTACCAAAAGCACACCATCGCAATCAAAATCTTCATTAATGAAATCAATATTATTAATTCTTAGAAAATTGAGAACATATCCTAAATTTTGAAGACCCAGGTGTTTATGCCATACTCGTGATGTATTCGCGTTAATTAGAACACTTGCTATCGGTTTCTGTTAATTCCCTTAAAGAGCACATGGAACATGTTTGATTTTCTAGCTCTCACTGCAACTACATTACCTCCATTAAGCAACTTAAAATAGTTGTTATCGAACCAGCTTGTGTGACCATTGTCCATTGCTTTTGCTGTCGATAACTTTTGTTGCCGTATAGATTTGGAGCATATAACACATCTTGTATAGTTTTTTCTATCCATTTCGTTCCAGTCAAGGATAAAACTTGTATATCTCCGCGTCCAACTGCAAGGATGGTTTTTCCATTGCCAATCAAAACTTCAACTGGATTATCTAATTCAACAAAAGTTTGGTACCAATCACGGTTTTCACATGTGGCGCCAGAATCTACATACCAAGCGTCACTTTTATTGCACTAATTGACAGTTTTTAGAGCTTCAACAATTTTCGTAGTCGATTTTACCTTGCAATCTTGTTTATAATGACTAAAACCTCCGCATTTGAAGCATTTACTCTTGCTTTTAGGTAGGTAGGTAAAATTAGCTCAATTAGCCTCATTTAGTAATAATGCCGATTTGTTGCCATGTCCTCGCGAGCGTAAAGAAAATTGTAATATGCTTTTGTACAATTAAAACCATCCGGAGTTGCTGACAAATTTTGATAGATGAAAGTTCCAGCTAGTGCAATGCACTAGACTCTCCTGAAAAGGACTTCCGAGATATTTGAGTCTCAAGCGAGCGAGGGCTGGGCAATCACAAAGAAAGTGTACGACTATTTCTTTCTCATGTGGGTTTTACAGCTCCTGCAATGAGCATTGAACGGAATACCTATTTTTTTAGCGTGTGTGCCAATAGTCCAATGACCTGTGCAGACAGCTATGATGTTGCTAACTTTTTATCTTGGTTTATTGAGAAGGCGATTACTTCCTTTTTGCAACATAATCAGGCCATATCATTCTCGAAATGGCACATGTCACAGTGTTTTCCACCTCTCGCGAGCCTGGCACTACCTAATTCAGCTGTGATATGTCTGTTTGCGAGCATGCATGAGATCCAATTTCTCATTGGTCCTTCCACCCCTGCCCTGTTAAGAGCCAAGTTAACAGCTTCAGGCCTTACGTTATTGAAAGCACCTTCGCTCTCTACGAAAGCAGCCAGAGTAAAGTGTTTAAAATGAAGGGATCTTTCTACCACTCGCACCACTTTATGTAGTGCAGTCTCCGTAGATCTCCCCATTAGATTCGCATGCTGCGCCATAGAAAGTGTGTGCTCCTCAAAGAGATATCGAATGTGACGATCGACGACTCCCTCAAGGACTTTCAGAAAGAAGGAAGTAAGACTAATCGGTCTGAAATCTTTGGCCAATTCATGCCCCCTATTTCTCACCTTCGGAATGAAAACCACTCGGGTTTTCCTCTACTTATTTAATATATAATTTAGAGAAATACATGTAGTGAAAATCTCCCTTAACTCAGATATTATAAATCCCTGTGTCTTTTGTATGGTGAAAAACTGTTCAATGCCCAGACGACACTAGCCACAGACACTATCTTCCCAAGCAATGCAGCTGGTACGTGTTCTCGACACGCAGAGGTGTTACTTTGCTCCGAATGATCAGTGCAGTCTGGAAAATTAGTATCAACAAGAATCTTCAATCCCTCCATCGCCGATTCTGCCCACACTTCATCAGTACGTTTTACAAAGGTTCTGTTGGAGTAATCCTTGGCGAGAAATTTTCAGAGCCTGGCAGAGTCTTTTAGTGGCTCAATAGACTCCCAATGGTCTTGCCAGGAATGGCGTTTCACATCCCGTACTGCTTTTTTGTGTGTATAAGCTCTCTCTGTAAGCTTGGAAATTTCGACTTATGTAGTATCCTTTAAAGACCCTTCTTTAGTTTGATCTCAAGTCTCTAAGATTCCTATCCCACCAGGGAGGTAAGGTCTGTTTGCTACGTGAATCAGGACACGAGACCCTGAAAGGTTTTCTCCAAGGTCTCTACTCGCTTGTCCAGCATCGTTGCAGAAGAAATGGATAATATGTTCCTATCGAGTCTGTTTTTGACCACCCTGTTGAACAGACCACAATCCGTTATTTTTGGATTTCAGCGGGGTAAAACTATTTCCCGCCCAAACTCAACATTGAAAAGGATAACACGGTGGTCTGACAGAGAGTTCCTCCGAGACACCGCCCAGTTATCCACCCGAAGATCGGGAGAATTTGTTACCAGAGTGATATCAAGAACTTCCTCCCACCCACCTGAAGTTTCCGAGCCCGGGAAGCTGAAAGTCGGAGAGCTGCCCTTGTTGCATACACTCAGGTTGTTATTTATAATAAAATCGAAAAGAACCTCACTTCGTTCGTCTCGCGTTGGTGTCGCAGCCTACCAAAACAGTGTCCTTTCTTAAGATTGTGAATGCAATGAGTCGCCGCACCTCCTCACGTGGTGCCTGCCGATCATGGGCCATATATGACGAGCCGACCATAAGACATTGGCCGCCCAGTGGTTCTACCTTGACAACTGTGACATCTAATGAGCTGTAATTAGGTAAGAAGAAAACATTAAACGTATTTTTGGCCAAAATACATGCCCTCGGCTAACCTTCCCCATGGAATGGAACAAGTTATACAGCCTGTCCCAGACATATAATTTGAGACTGCCTGACCCATGGTTCTTGGATCAAGCAGATGCCGATGTCCTCCTCTCTGAGAAGGACAAGAAGGTTATAAATTGCAGATTTGGTGTGCTGGAGGCTAATATGAGCTACCCTCAGCATCCGTCTTGCCGCCCTGGGCTAGCTTACCCTCAGTAAGCTCCTCCAGATAGTCGTCCGGAGCCACAGAGGCGGGACAGATTTTTAATTTGGCCCCTGATGCCAAACCGCAACCTATGTTGCTGCTTCTCGAGTACCCTCACTGATCAACAGCAACACAGGTTACCTATTTCTCTGGGTTTTGCAGTCGGAGGCACTGGATGAGCTTCGTGCTCTCCAGGTTCATTTTTGGCAACCAGATGCGCGCCCTAGGTTTCCATCTTCCCTAGTGGTCCCTAGCCACCTCACTATAATCATCCTCGCGACTGCCGCAGCACTTGTGGAAGGGTTCTCCCGTTTTGGGCATAGCGCCCTCGTTTTGCGCCAGGATCGATCAGTTCTTGCGACCGATTTCGTTTTGCCGCGCAGGCCGGTTGTAGTAATGGTTGTTGTTTCTTTAGTGTTCCGGTCGTCTGAAACTCCCGGACCACAGCCATATATTTAATATTTTCTTCGGCATCATGTTCGTGCGCTTTACCCTCCCTTTCGTTCATGTCAATCTTGTCAAGAATGAACAGAGCCCTCTGGTACCGCGTCTTCAGTACCGAGCCAGAAGACTTCTTATTTTTCAGGTTTTGCACAACCACTTTGGCTGGTAGCTGGGCAAATTGGGTTGTTGTTTGGCTTGGTGGTCCTAGGATGCTATGGCTGGTATCCTTGGCATCACCGACTACTATGTTCTCCTGACTAGAGGCCAGGAGTTCATCTTCTGAGGAGGTATTTTGTTCCCACGAGTATGCACGGAAAGGATGGTCCGCTCCGGCAGGGTCAGAATACCGAGGTAAGGCACTTAAATACAACCGACCATGCCTGGCCGTCGGAGGGGACCGTTAGCGACTGGTTGTTTACACACTACCAGCCATGCAGCTATCGTCACGGATACCTTACACCTTCGCTTAAAGTGCTTTCTGTACCTGGCTTGGTCTGGCACCTTAGAGCCAGACCTGTCCTGCATGGGAGGTCCTACCAGAGCGGACAACAGTCCACTCCGTCGGCATAGCTTAGACTCTTCATTAGTGCACTTAAGCCCTACCACCACGTCAACGTGTAGGCACGCGATAGGGACTCTTGCTTTTGCTGTTATTGTTTTATTTTGTGAATGAGTTGTTTTGTCTTCTAGCATCTGGATATCTCGCCAACAGGGCCTCACTGGTACCAACTTCAATCAAATTAATGTCTTGAATATCTTGCCGACTTTCTTCGCTATCAATGGATTACGTATGATTATCTTCATTTGTCGAATCCCATGCTGTAGCGAAATGTATATACTCTGAGGACAGTGTCATCAATATTTTTGTGATCAGCATTTTGAACTTATATCAACTCCAACAACTTTCAGTTTACTAACTAGGCCCTCCAAAGTCGAAATATGTGTTTGTAGTAGCAAAAGACTGTCAAATGTTTTCTGACTCAATTTATTCCATTATTATTTTTTGTATCCTATTTCGTACTGAATGGTACAACTTGCCATCGGTACCGAGTGGTACAACTTGCCATCGGTACCGAGTGGTACAACTTGCCATCGGTACCGAGTGGTACAACTTGCCATCGGTACCGAGTGGTACAACTTGCCATCGGTACCGAGTGGTACAACCTGTCATCTCTTCCCTGCGCAATAATTCAAGTTTTGTTTAGATTAACAATGATAATTTAAGTATATATGGTAGTGTAGGTTGAACTATTTTACATTTCAGACGTTATATAGGTCTAAAAAGTTAGGGAATTTTATTTGTGGTTTACTTTAACTTAATAACTAATTCATTTAATGAAAATTTACTTTTTTATTTTTTTAATTACAAATCCCTTTCCGTATGTTAAGCGTACAGGTCTCGTTATCGTCTTTCGGTGCGTCGAGAAAAAACATTTTTAGGGTTTACAATTTCAACTAACTTACCGGGTGCTTCGCTGACGACTGCTTCCTGGTCGATGGAATCGGCTACTTCGGCAATTCAATCGAAGTTGAATCCTGGCTCTTAGTGACTTGTTGCAGAAATTCGTCGATATCGGCTTCAGATAACTTTTCCTTTGAAACCGGTTGGTCAATGTTTTGACCAATCTGTCGCATTTGGTCTACATGTCGTTTCCAGATTCTACCATCGTCGAGTTTAATTTCATAATGCAATCTCCAATTGATTTTACCAAAACGTCATTTTTCATTCGACAGATAATCTCGAACTGACACTCTCCCACCAAGAATGATTTTTTTACAGTAGGTTGTTCGGCTTTGTTTTGCGTTGGAATCAACAAATCGAGTCGCGATCGTCGACAAATTGATGATTTGCTCGGTGCCGGATGCACAGCTCGTCGATACGACATTGAAATATTTGCAACCTCTTTAGTCAAAACCCTTGAGGTACACTGGATTGCTATCAATTTGTGTTTAAATGTTTGAACAAAATGTTCAGCTTGTCTGTTGTTCGCGGGATGGTATGGTGTCTCCAATTTGTGCTGTATGCCGTGTTGTTTTAAAAACAGTTGAAATTCGGTTGACGTAAATTGTGTGCCATGGTCGCTAACAAAAATTTTCGGTGTACCAAATCTTGCAAATACTTCTCCGCACTTTTCAATTGTAGTTGTTGCCGTCATATTATTTACGACGAAAACTTCCGGCCTTTTGCTGAATGCATCTACCATTACAAATAAGTATTTGCCATGTATTGACCCTGCATAGTCAGCATGAAGCCTTTCGAATGGTTTACCAGATGTATTCTAGTGGTGGATTGGTGTCACTTTTGCAGCCTCTGGTTTAATTGACTGGCCAGCGATGCAATTGGCCACCAACTGATCGATGTCTTTATCCATGCGGTTCCACCAACAGTATCCTCTAGCTAGTGATTTTATCTTAGTGGTGCGAAAATGTTCTGAGTATATCTCATTTAATACTCGCTCTCGTAAGCCAGTGGGAATGTGAACTCGAATTCCGCGAAGTATACACCCTTTCTGTAGTGTAAACTCTGATTGTGTTATCCCAAATCTGTACTTTGAACCACACTCGCGCCCATGTTTCGGACATTCCAACACACATTTCCACTTCTTCATCTTTACGGGTTTCCACGCTGAGCCCTTCCACTGTTACTGGCAAATTTTCAATTAATTCCGTTTCTATTAAATCTATTTCTTCAATAGAGTTTTTTGGTGCAGTTTCTGGCATCCGTGACAAAGCATCTGCATTCGCCTTTTAACATGAATCTCGTACTGAAATGATTCTAAAAAAATTGCATAATGTTGCATCCGAGTTGCTGATAAGGTTGGTAAGCCCTTTGATGGTCAAAATATCTGTGCAACTGGTTTATTATCCGTCACAAGACGACCCTCTTAGCAAATAGGTATTGATAAAACTTCTTAAACCCAAATATTATAGCATAAGCCTCTTTATCGATTTGGGTGTAACACTGATGTACTTTCGATAATGTTTCAGATGCAAACTGAATAGGGCTTTTCTGTTCCATCCTGATACGCATGGCTTAAAACGCCGCCAAACCCCATATGGGCTGGCATCAACCGCTAAGACCAATGGTAATGTTGGGTCGTAATGGGTTAAAACCGTATTTGATGACATTTGCCTTTTTACTTCCACCATTGCCTTTTCACATTCAGGGCTCCAACTGAATGGAATATTATTTTGAAGAAGTTGATTAATGGGAAATAAAATTGTGCTCAAATTAACTATGAACCTTCCATAGTAATTTATTAAACCCACAAATGCTCGAACTTCATCTTTGTTTGTCGGTCGTTTCATCTCTTCAATAGCTACCATTTTACTTTTCATCTTGCGTATGCCACTTCGGTCAATCACATAACCGCAATACTCTATATTATCCTTCATAAATTCGGATTTATTCAGATTTACACGCATATTATGCTCATATAGAACATTCAGCTCTTCATCAATGCGTTTACAGTGCTGTGCATTCGAACTCACTGTAATTCGAATATCGTCCAGGAATACTGCTTCCCCAGGTACATCATGTAGTAAACCTTCCATGAACCGTTGCTACTTAGCCGGTGCAGGAGCAATGCCATATGCGTGTTGGCCAATATAGCATTTTGTGTGTAGCGAGTGTAAGCAAATGTCGCTCATCCGGGTGCACCTCTAATTGCAAATAAGCCTTGGATAGATCTATCTTTGTAAACTTTTCCCTCGCAGACATTGTGCCAAATAATTCATCCATGGTAGGTAACGGGTGCTCATAGATTTTCAGAAATGGGTTCACTGTAACCTTATAATCGCCAAAAATTCGTACTTCCCGATTACTTTTCCGAACTACTACAATGGGTGTAGCCCCTTCGCTAAAATCGACTTTTTCCAATACTCCTTCCTTAACTTGTGCATCTAAGTCTTTCTCAACTGCTTCCATTAATGGAAACGGAACTCTTCGGGCTTTAAAACTATTTGGTGATTCATTTTCTTTTAAATATAGTCGAGCTTGGAATCCCGTAATACGCCCCGCTGAAGATGAAAACAATTTTGGGTATTTACTTACGATGTGTTGCAGCTCCGCATCCATTGACTTCGCCTCAATTGAATTGATAACTAAATCAATACGTGGTTTAGCTATTTGCTTTTCAATTCAATTTAATAGTTCGTACCCATTCACGTCCAAGGAGCGGTGATTTGTTGTCTATAATGATATAGAATTTTGCTTTATATTTCTTATCAGTTGTAACATTCCCCACAAAGTCAATTTTACTTTGCAATAACTATAGAATACTCTCCGGCCATTGAATTATAGAATTGCTAAGTGCTTCCTCGCATCGGCCAAGCAAACGACCGTCACTGGAGCACCTAAATCAATTTCAAAATTAAGAACAATTATTAACTAACAAATTAACAAAAAATTTAGAACGATTTAATGTTGTGTGAACCGACTGGATATGGTCAATCTTCTCACTTTGGATATTAATTTCCTCCTATATTGGACAAAATTCTTCAACAGTTGTCTGTTGAGGTTCATCAATTTGCTTCATTTGCTGATTTGCTTTGAAACATGCCTTTTTCGAATGCCCTCTTCCTTGACAAAATTCGCAATCGGTGTCCTTATGTTTACACGCATTAGCCATGTGAGTGGTAGAGGCGCATCTGTAGCATTTCAGCTGAATTAAATGATTCCTTGTTTTTGCTGGTTTTCTTTTTTATATCTCTTTGGTTTGACGCATTTCCTGGATTTATCTCATTTGCCTTTTGTTGCAATTGCACGCCACCAAATTTTGCTGTCTTACAAGCCACGGCAACGTCCATAGCGATTTTTAGGGTTAGGTTGTCCTTCTCCAACAGCCGTAATTGCACTTTTGTGTTGTGACCAAACACAAACTGATCCAATAATGCACGAAAATTGTAAAGAACTGTCATGCAGGTAGAAAATCTTTACATTACTCTCCTTCTTTATGTTTACGCAAATGTAATTGAAACCGTTCCACGATTTCATTTGGTTTCGGCTCAAAATGTTTTTCTAGCGTGTCACAAATTGTTTGAAACTCTGCGTCTTCTGGCTCTGTTGGAGCAACTTGATCAGACAAGATATCGTATGTATGCTTCCCCATGTAGAATAGCACATATTGCCGCCGATTTGTATATTTCCATTTTCCTCGACTTTGTAAATTTGCATTGCCGTTTTGAATCTTGTGACCCACCTTGACCATTTTGTCGATTTGGGATCGAAAGGTTCCAAACTGAATGCAATTGGCTGGACCCTTGCCATCGTTGCTTCGCCAGATTTATTGGTTTGTAATAAAAAAAACCGCGTGTACTGTATGCACAGTAAATTCTTTTTCTCCTCGTCGCCAAATTTTTTTTGCAAAATACAGTCAAATGTTTTCTGACTTAATTTATTCCATTATTATTTTCTGTACCCCATTTCGTACTGAATGGTACAACTTGCCTTCGGTACCGGGTGGTACAACCTGTCAGTGTTGCTAATATCACTGCAATTCTTTTTATACGCATAAAATTGTTCCAGCAACAAATGTTTGGCAGATTCGTTTGTTTGTTCGTACACAGTGTGTTACTTGTCCTGCATTTCTTTCACTGTAATGCAGTTGCATAGATGAAAGAGAATTTTTCCACCACATTCATTCACCATCACTCTTTGTGCTATTGCATCGTTTTTATTAAAAGCAACTTTACTTTCCGTTGTATTGCTGTCCGCCCCGTTGTCATAACCAAACATATCTGCTGATATCAAGTTCACCTTAAACTGAAAATTACACATCGGCCATTATGATGACTCGAAGAATTTCAAAATGCCCGATGGCTCATTTTCCATTTTAACTGTTTCTAGAAAGAAAAAAAGTTACCTCGAAAAAATGTGAAGAAAACGTGTAAATTTTTTCCTGCCGTTTTACAGCGACAACAAGTAACAAAATACAGTTTATTTACTTATTATCTTATTTATTAAATATTAAGCGTTATGTCTGGGCCCATAACCTATTGAATAAGTTAAATTTAGTTAATTTAGTTTAAAAAATACTTATTAACTATGATGTGGTTCGGCTCGCAGTTGCAGAAGAAGAAGGGAATAAAATTTTAGGAGTACCATATATAAGAAAATTGTTAAGAAGTAATACACAATAGCTTAATTTAGAGTTACAATATTGACAAAAATACTTCAATTAATTTACATTCTTAACATCAACACTATCTATTGTTATTGTCTCAAAGCTTTGTTTTGAAGTGTCTGTTATTGCGAACTTTTCTTTAATGTGCGAGATTATTTTTTGGCACCTAAATGACAATTGTTTATGAAGTTGCGAATGATGTGAACTGGTCCAAGATCATAACGAATTTCGAGTGTGGATTATCATTGTATGTTCCAGATATCAGATTATCTTTTGCTAAAAAGAATTTGGAAACAAAATTTTCACTGAATCGGATTATAATTGTTTTATAATCGAAATCGATCTGAGAGAGACGTGCTCTTTCCCAAATTTAAAGTTGATCAGACTTTACTGAGTCTGCTTGTGTCTGCTCTTTTGTGCTTTTTAACATGCCCCTTGTTATTACAAGTATCTTGCTTTTGTGATCTTCTTTTAATATTATTGCTTTGAGTGTGTCAGAGTTTATTACTATGTGAGAAAGTGCGTCTGGATTGGTGTTCAGTTTTTATTTCTTATACATTACTAGCGATACACGGCGTGCGTAGTTACTCCAAAGATAAGAACATATTGAAACGTGATTGCATATTAGTGAAACGGGATTGCATAGGATCCCATTTAGGATCCCATCTGGAGAATGAGTGCCCCCTGTGAGTCAAGATGCGCACTATTCGAATAAAAGTTTATTCAAGAACCATCTGTCGGTAATATCAAAAAGAATATTCTAGACTTCTGTCGAAGTGGATAGAAGCTTCTAGAAACTACGAGAATAGCGTAGAAGTTTCTACCTCAACCATTCGAAGACTATAAAAGCGACAAGACTGTTCAAACTCGAATACAGTAGATCAGAGACCGTAAAAGTGTGTACATCAGGCATTTTAATCGAAGCAGCAGTATTAGCAGTATTTGTAATTTTGCAAAGTGATGAAATTCATTATTAAATAATGTGATGAAATTACTTATTAAATAAAGTGACTAATGGTGAAATGTGAAATAAAGTGCAAATAATAACTAAGTAAACATTAAGCCTAATATTAAATGTGTAAATAGCAATAATTAAATAAAGCTAATTATTTTAATTTAACCAGCGATTGTTTGATTACTACACAATCCAGTGGTACGAGTCCGAGTACAGAGAGTTAGAGAAATTGTCAGGAGGGCAATTTTGTAACAGAGTAAATTGTCAAGAGGGCAATTTCGTAACAATTGGTGTCAGAAGTGGGATTGTGTATCTGTAATAAACAATGGATAAATTTGAAAAACTGAGATTGGAGCAGCTCAAGAAGGAGCTTGAGCGTTTAAATTTGCAAACACAAGGGCTTAAAGCGGAGCTAGAGGTGCGATTAAGAAGGGCTTTAGAGGAGCAGGGTATAGACGTCGATGAGCATGAATTCCAATGTGAAGAGCCAACGACATCTTGATACGAAGAAACACCGCAAGAAACTAACACGGGTAACTTTGACATGAGTGCACTTATCGGGCTAATACAGATGCAGTTACAACAAAATTCTCAAGCAGCTGAAGAGAGGATCCAGCAGCAGTTACAAAAAAACGCTCTAGCAGCCGAAGAGAGGATGCAGCAGCGAGATGAAAACATGCAGCAGCGAGATGAAAAGATGCAGCAACAATTACAACAAAATGCTCAAGCTGTCAAAGAACAGTTACAGCAGAGTGAAACTAGACTTGCTCAACTAGCGGAACAGAACTCACAGCAAATGAAAGAAATGTCCGATATGGTAGACAGGAAGGTTGGTGAAATTGAGATACGGCAGGAATCGTTCGAAAAATCTGTAGAACAAAAATTCATTGCGCACGAGCAGAAGCAGAACGAATTAGAGCAAAGAATTCACCTACTACAGGAAGGTGCATTGCCTGTGCCAGCTTTATCCTCAATAAAACTGAAGCCTCCTAGCTATGATGGAACCACAACATTTAGCGTCTTCAGAATGCAGTTTGAGACTACCGCTAGCACAAATGGTTGGAGTGCTCGCGCAAAAGTGGCTGCATTAACAGTTTCGTTGAAAGGTGCTGCCGCTGATGTGCTGCAAACTATCTCAGAAAGTGAGCGAGACTGCTATGAAAGCTTGATGAATGCCGTTCAGCGCAAGTATGGTAGTGAACACCGGAAGCAGATGTACCAAGTAGAGCTACGAACACGGGTACAAAAGAGTGGTGAGTCTCTACAACAGTTTGCGGCGGAAGTGGAACGGTTAGCTCATCTTGCATATCCAGGAGAGATCACTGAGAGGTGCATGATGGACACCTTCGTATATGGGATTCGCGATGCGGAGATAAAGCGTTCTGCAATAACTAATCCGAAAGCTACATATATGGAGACAGTAGCTAGCGCTTTAACTTCTGAGACAGCAGCCTTGGTGTGCCAGCCAGTATACAGAGCCCGTCAGGTACAAGTCGAAAGTGGCCAAAGTTTCACGGGCAAATGCTTCACCTGCGGAGAGGTCGGACACATGGCCCGTAATTGCCAATCGAGACGGAAACGTTCTAGATCACGCTCACCGGTAAGACCTCCAAAGCAAGTCAGATTCCAAAGTAGGGAGTCAGAAAATGTTGAAAAGCCGTCGACAAACTAGATGGAGTCAGTCTCGAGGGGCTTGATCTGACTCCCACAACATGTAGCCCCAGAATCTTCGTTTCTCAGATGGCACGGAAAATCAACAGCGTAACTGTCGACAGCGTAGTAAATGGAAGAAAAATCGTGGTAACATTGGATACGGGTGCATCACATTCCATAATTAGAAGGGATCTCGTTCGGGGAATCGAGCCGCTTCAGGGAATAAGATTGCGTACGGCAACTGGAGATGATGCACCGGTACTGGGAAAAGTTACATGGAATATAACTATCGGCACCACAACAGTGACGCACGAGTTTATAGTTGCGGATATTGTGGACGAATTAATCTTTGGTGTGGATTTTGTGATTCGGAATGGATTCACCCTAGATTTGAAATGCCGAATGTTGAAGTATGCGAACACCGAAATACCGTTATTCGTTGGTGAGGATAAGTATGGAGGTATCCGACAAGCCATTGTATCGCGGCGGACAAAAATCCCAGCAAAGTCAGAAGCAGTCATATGGGCCAAAATAGACGGAGATGTGGAGAAGAACAAGTTGTGGGTTGTGGAGACTGATGAAAAATTCGCACTGGATGACATCATAATTGGAAAAACCCTTGTAGAAGAACAGCAGAACAGAATAGTGCCAGTAAGAGTGATCAATCTTGCAAATTCCGCTAAAACCATAGAGAAAGGACAGATAATTGGAAATTGCCGGGCAATTTCGGCAATTGTAAACTGTGAAAGCCAGCCGCGAGACACAAAAATGATACCAGCTGATAAAAAGGTACTCGACGATCTCACGAAAGAATGGAGCAAAGACTTATCCACAGAGCAGAGGAAGACTGCCAGCCAACTTTTGGCAAGACATTGGTCAGTATTTGCTGAAAAGGGTAAAAACGAAGGCAGAACAAAGATGGTGAAACACACAATCAACACTGGTGATGCAAAACCCATTCGTCAAGCGTCAAGAAGAGTACCTCTGGCAAAGAGAGAAGAGGTGAATGTATTGCTGAAGGAAATGCATCAGAACAACGTAATAGAGCTATCAGCGAGCCCCTGGAGTTCTTCAGTGGTATTAGTCAAGAAGAAGGATGGCTCCACACGTTTCTGCGTAGATTATCGTAAACTAAATGAGGTAACGAAGAAAGATAGTTATCCATTACCTCGAATCGACGATACGTTAGACACACTTTCTGGTTCAAATTGGTTCTCAACGCTGGATTTACAAAGCGGATATTGGCAAGTGGCAGTAGACGAACAAGACAAGGAAAAGACAGCATTCAGCGCCGGTGATGGAATATGGCAATTTTTGGTGATGCCATTCGGACTGTGTAATGCTCCAGCTACATTTGAACGACTAATGGAACATGTGCTAAAGGGTCTCCACTGGAAAACGTGTCTGGTGGGTGTACCTAGATGACATCATCGTTATGGGAAAGGACTTCGAGGACCACTTGAAGAATTTGGAAGAAGTATTGATGCGATTAGGAGCTTCAGGGTTGAAGCTGAGCGCAAAGAAAGGCTCGTTCTTCAAGAAAGAAGTCAAGTACCTTGGACATAAAGTCACACCTGAAGGAGTACACACAGATCCAGATACGATAGACTCAGTAAGGGAGTGGCCAAGACCAACTAGTTTGCATGAGCTACGCAGCTTCTTGGGTCTTTGCACCTATTACAGACGCTTTGTTCCAGGCTTTGCAGACGTGGCTGGTAGTCTGCATGCATTAACGAGGAAAAATTGTCCTTTTGAGTGGAAAAGCGAACAGGAGAAGGCATTCAATAGATTGAAAGAGCTATTGTGTACAGCTCCGATCCTTGCGTATCCAATACCTGGCGAAAAATTTATTTTGGATACAGATGCAAGTGGATTCGGGATTGGAGGTGTCCTGTCGCAAGTTATTGACGGACATGAAAGAGTAATAGCCTACTTCAGCAAGATCTTATCAAAGCCAGAGCGAAATTACTTTGTAACACGGAGAGAACTTTTGGCGGTTATGCAGTGCGTGAAGTACTTTAACAAGTACTTGTATGGACAAAAGTTCTTGTTGAGAACGGATCACGCTGCTCTCCGCTGGCTATTACAGGTCAAAAATCCCGAAGGTCAGGTACGATTTCACAATAGAACATCGCAGAGGCGGAAGCCACGGGAATGCTGATGCACTATCACGACGTCCTTGCAGTATGGAGTAGTCGATGTGAGCTTAATGGCTGTTTTACCAGACGATGAATGGACAGCGGAAAAGATAAAAGAAGAACAACGAAATGACCCAGATTAGGCAAAAATCGTATCAAGTAAGAATGAAGGAAAACGGCCGATTGGAACGAAATCTCGACTGAAAGTCGCATAACTAAAGCATATTGGGCTCAATGGAATAGCTTAAAGCTGCAAGATGGATGCCTATTCCGCCTGTGTGAGAGCGAAGATGGAAAAACCACGAAGAACTTGATTGTGGTACCCAAGGCAAGAATAAGCGAAATTCTCAAGGAATACCATAGTGGGCCAAGCGGAGGGCATTTGGGAATAACAAAAACAGTCGAGAAAATTAAAACACGATTTTATTGGGTTGGTTGCCAGCAATCGGTAGTTGACTGGATTAGTGCTTGTGAAAAGTGTACAGCTGCCAAGGGACCGAGCCGTCGCAGTCAGGGGAAGATGCATTTATACAACGTGGGAGCGCCATTTGAGCGTATTGCAATGGACATAGCAGGTCCGTTTCCAATTAGTGATTCCGGCAACAAATATGTTCTCGTCGTAATAGACTATTTTAGTAAATGGCCAGAAGTATACCCCATTCCCGATCAAGAAGCTAAGACCGTTGCAGGTGCATTTATCAATAATTGGGTCTGCAGATTCGGAGCTCCCCTCGAGTTGCACTCGGATCAAGGCAGAAATTTCGAGTCAACAATATTCAGGGAAATGAGTGAATTGATGGGCATACGCAAAACTCGTACAACCCCTTTGCACCCACAATCCGATGGAATGGTTGAAAGATTTAATCGTACGCTTGAGGAACACCTAAGGAAAGTCGTGGACAGAATCCAGAAAGATTGGGACCAACACATACCCCTCTTCTTAATGGCATACCGATCGGCAACTCACGATACAACATCTACAACACCAGCTAAGGCTATTTTCGGTTGTGACATAAGATTGCCTGCAGATCTGAAATTCGGTGCCTACTCATCTACGGAAGTTTCATGTAGCAGTTATGTAGCTGACAAACGAAGACAGCTGAATGAAATTCATGGAACCATCAGAAAGCGCACACAACTGATGAGTGATAAAATGAAAGCCAGATATGATCTACGAGCAAACTCCAAGGGATTTCAGGAAGGGCAGCTAGTTATGCTTCATAATCCGCAAAGGAAAAAGGGGTTATCGCCAAAACTGCAAACACACTGGGAAGGCCCTTATAAGGTGATAAAGCGGCTCAACGATGTAGTATACCGCATCCAGTTGGCGAGAAAAGCCAGGAGCAAAATGAAAGTCGTTCATTTGGAGAGGTTATCTCCTTATAAAGGTTGCAGTACTATCCTTGTTCGGGACGAACAAGATTAAGCGGAGGGCAGTGAAACGTGATTGCATATCAGTGAAACGGGATTGCATAGGATCCCATTTAGGATCCCATCTGGAGAATGAGTGCCCCCTGTGAGTCAAGATGCGAACTATTCGTATAAAAGTTTATTCAAGAACCATCTGTCGGTAATATCAAAAAGAACATTCTAGACTTCTGTCGAAGAGGATAGAAGCTTCTAGAAACTTCGAGAATAGCGTAGAAGTTTCTACCTCAACCATTCGAAAACTATAAAAGCGACAAGACTGTTCAAACTCGAATACAGTAGATCAGAGACCGTAAAAGTGTGTACATCAGGCATTTTAATCGAAGCAGCAGTATTAGCAGTATTTGTAATTTTGCAAAGTGATGAAATTCATTATTAAATAAAGTGATGAAATTACTTATTAAATAAAGTGACTAATGGTTTGTGAAATAAAGTGCAAATAATAACTAAGTAAACTTTAAGCCTAATAATAAATGTGTAAATTGCAATAATTAAATAAAGCTAATTATTTTAATTTAACCAGCGATTGTTTGATTACTACACAATCCAGTGGTACGAGTCCGAGTACAGAGAGTTAGAGAAATTGTCAGGAGGGCAATTTTGTAACAGAGTAAATTGCCAAGAGGGCAATTTCGTAACAATATATATTTAGGGGTGTGCAATTGATATGTGTTATTTTATCTTAATGTTAATGGAAAAAAAATGTCTAGCAGTTTACTACTATAGACGAAAGAGGGGCCACAATCCGGATCAAGCCCAAATATTTTCATATCAATCTAATCTGCGCCTGTGCTCCGAAGGACGTGAAAGATCCAGTGACCAAGGATACCTTCTGTGATCGCCTTGAAGAAGCTTACGACCGCTGGCCCCGCCACGATGTAATAATCGTGCTTGGCGACTTTAACGCTAAGGTGGGTAAAGAGGGAGTCATTAGCCCAACGGTCGGAATTTTCAGCTAGCACAGCGAATCATCCGACAACAGATTGAGGCTGATTGATTTCGCAGCGGCCTGGAACATGGTGGTCAGTAGCACTAGGTTCAAGCATTTCGAAATCCACAAAGCCACCAGCAGTGCGGCAAAAAATGTTCGTTCAAGTGCACCGAGAAAATTTGACGTCCAGAAGCTGCAGTCACAACGGAGAGCCAATGACTTCGCAACCCTAGTGTACTTGAAGATACTCCCCCTCAACTTGATGGTATGTGTGCGCACATTAGACGCATTTTTCCGACACCATGCGCACAGCTGCTGAAGATGTGGTTGGCTACCACCGACCAAAATAGAACAGCTTGTATAACGAAGAGTGTTGCAACACTGCTGCAGAGAGCAATGAACTATGTGTTACGCGAGCTGCCAAGGAGCGATACAGAGAGAAGAGGAAAACGTAAGAAACATATTTTTCGATGTAATAAACGAGAAGCGGAACTAAGAGAGTGCGAGGAGATCGAGATGTTTGGCAGCAGGAATATGGCTCGAAAATTTTTTCAAAAAGTGAAGTGCCAAGCGAAAGGTTTCAAGACGAGCCAATTCCTGTAAAGACGAAAAAGGAAATCTGGTAACAGACGTCCACAGTAGACCCAGGTTATGCCGAGAACACTTCGCAAAACTGCTTAATGGCGACAGCAATGACGCTAACGATGAGGCTGAATACGAGCAACCGGTTGCTGATGATGAAATCGAAATACCGCTACCCGATTATATTGAAGTCTTAACAGCCATTAGGCGACTGTAAAACAACAAGTCTGCTGGAGCCGATAGATTATCGGCGGAGCTGTTTAAGGCTGCGGGCGAAGAGCTTGCGAAGCGTGTGCATCAGCTTCTGTGCAGAATATGGTCGGAAGAATGCATGCCCAGCAACTGGAACCTGAGTGTGCTCTACCCAGTCTACAAGAAGGGTGATCCTGCGATGTGCAGTAACTACCATGAAATTAGTCTTCTTAACATCGCATACAAAATCCTATCTGACGTACTCTGCGAAAGAGTGCAACCAATCGTTAACGAGCTGATTGGACCAAATCTTCGTAACATCTTGGAAAAGACACTTGAGAAACAAATTGACACCCACCGTCTTTTTGTCGATTTCAAGGTCGCTTTTGATAGTATGATAAGGAGCCAACTATACGCCGCTATATCTGAATTTGACGTCCCTGCAAAGCAAATCAGGCTAAGCAGGATTACGCTAAACGCAGCTCAGTGAAAATTGGAAAAGAGCTCTCCGTCCCTTTTGACAAGAAGCGAGGCTTCAGACAGGGTGACGCCCTGTCGTGTGACTTCTTCAACCTAATGCTGGAAATAGCACTATCTTTAATAAGAGTGTGATGCTTTTTGGCGTATGTTGATGATGTCAAATGTCATTAACCCCAGCACAATTAATTGCAATGTCGAAAGAGATATGTAGTGAAAACCACACAGCAAACCACAAATGCTGTATGATTTACAAATCACTACAAATACAGAAAATTACGTAAAAACGAAATCACCAAAAATCAGTAGAACCATCTGTGAATTTACCCACAGTGCAAATAAATAAAACCTATACACCTGAAATGTCATATGATAAAGTAGCAGCTATTGATACAGCACCAGACTTAGCACAAAACTTTAACGCAGCAATAAACATTATGACACCAACACAGCATAACGACGATCTATCAAATTTAAAAATAATGATGAAACAATTGAAAACCCAAATCACAAGTCTGATGAACACTGCTTGTATGGAAAACTAGATGGTTTCCAGAAGTAAAATAACTTTTGCTAATTGGAACGCCAATGAACTATCGCGCCACTTACTAGAACGTAAAACTTTCGTGTGCGACAATTCAATTGATATTATGCTAATATCTGAAACGAATGCTACTGATAGAAGCTATAATAAAATACCAAACTATAACATTTATTTTACAAATCACAACAATTATCATAAAGAAATCCATTAAATATCTAGGACTAGAAGGATATAAAACACATCACATTCAAGCAACCTCAAGAGATAAGTGACTTGAAATGACCAATTACCGTGACAGCTGTGTACGTACTGTCCACTCAAACTTAATAATACATAGACTATTTAAAATCATTTTGAAGCCGCTACATTTTTGGAGGAGACTCCAACATGGGGCTCAGGACTGACACCCGTGAAAGGCTGCCAAATACTAGACGCCATAAAAGAAAATAGTTGTCACTTTATTAGTACGGGTAAGCCAACTTACTGGTCAGCAGACAACGAAAAATTACCTAGCAGCATCGTCAAAGCAGCAATTCAATCAACCCATCTCAAATTATTACTATCCCATTTCACATTAAGCATAGAATATGAAAAAAGGCAATATGAGAATTGTTGACTATTATTATTATTAATAACCTAAAAGAACACCGCGACCTAAAATATCTATTGTGCAGCCTCGACCCAACTAAAACAGTCCTAGACTGTTTATAAATCTCGTAACTGCTGTGGGCTTGATTTTAACTAGGTGATTTGGAGATATGAACCCACTGCCTAGGTAATTATGTCTGCGTCTTGCCACCGCTGGGCAAGTGCATAGAATGTGTTCTGCCGTTTCCTGCTGCTCTTGACAGAGTCGACAGGAATCGTCTTCTACCACGCCTATTTTTTTCAAATGGTAATTTAGTCTACAGTGTCCTGTTAAAAGTTCAGTATAGAGTTTGATATCATTTCTGCTGAGGTTTAAAGAAGCATCTACCCTGATGTGTTCAGGATCAATGAGTAGTCTCGACTGCCACATGCCTTTTTGGGCTCTCCAGTAGTTTAGCAGACCTCGTTTTTCCTGTTCGCACAACAAGTTATTTGTGAAGCTACTGTTTACCCCACAGAAGGGTTCTGGACATATAAAGGCAGTGCCTGCACCCCTTTTTGCTAAAGAATCTGCCATTTCATTGCCCTCATGTCCCTCACGTCCCGGTACCCACATTAGCGTAACAGAGTTTCTCGCTGCTAGGGTATTGAGAAGTTTACAGCATTCCCAGACCAGCTTTGATTGGAATGAGAAGTTTATTAATGATTTTAGAGCTGCCTGACTATCTGAGAGTATGCATATTTTGGTGTTGCGTGTACCCCTGCGTAGACATTCTCTAGCACATAACTCTAAAGCGTGGACCTCCGCCTGAAAAATGGAAGCTGTTTTTCCATTGCAATTGCTTTTTAGAAATTTGGCCCTACAATTCCAGCTCCTGCACTGCCATCTTCCATTTTGGACCCATCTGTATACCACAACTGTGAGTCCTGTTTTATTATTATTTCCTTGTTTCTCCAAGCTGAACGGTCACTGATGACCACTTTGAATTGCTTTGAGAAGTCTAATTTTCTGTCTAATTTGTCGAAGACTATGAGGCACGGAGAATTCCAGACAGTGTCCAGAATCTTTGCGTGCCCCGAAAGGTTGCCTTCTTTAAGATGGGCTAGATTAGGTAGCCTGAGGGCCGCTCTGGCCGCCATCCTTTTAACTACAAGGTGTAGAGGAGTCAGTCCAGTGATCACTCCCAAAGCTAGTGTGGGGCACGTTCTCATTGCACCCGTCACACTCAAACAGGCTATACGGTGAATCTTGTTAATAGTCATCTGAGCTCTTGTTTGGTTTACTTTTGGCCACCATACCAACGACGTTGGTAATTATCTCTTGTTGGCTAGATAATTATCTAAACAATTTAGGGACGACGGCTGCTACACATTATTCCCTTTAGAAGGCTACTAAAAAACTAAGTGCATAATAATAATAACCCATTCATAAAAACAGAAAATAATACCTGGGCAAAAACGATTATTCAGCAAGCAACTACTCTCTTAAAACTTCGCAGAAAGTTTCAGTAACAACATGGACACTCAAAATATCTAATTTATCAACCTACACAATGTCCGCTATAACAAACCAAAAATTACGACAATAGCTGAAATTAAAACACAAATCTCGAAACTGAAAAACAAAAAGATACCTTGATTCGATCTAATCAACGGGAAAATATTAAAAGAAGTACCTGATTCTATAATAATATATATTAGCAATATATTTAATGCTTTATTTATACTAAATAATTTTCCAGTCATGTGGAAGGTAGATCAAATAATAGCAATTCCGAAACCAAACAAAGACGCAACAAGAACCAGCTCTTATCGACCCATCAGCCTCTTAAACTCTTTCAAAGGCTTTTGAGAAAATACTATGTGATCGAATTGAACCTGGACACAACAAAAAGTTATTGCAAGCCACCAGTTCGGATTTAGAAGGAATCATTCAACCGAGGACAAGCCCACAGAGTTTTTTGGACGACGTATTCTTTCACATTGCTATAGCGTTTGATAGAGTTTGGCATAAATAACTTTTAAATAAAATAAATAGTGCACAGTCTTTAAACTATTATTACTTATTAAAAAGTTTTATAAGCAACAGACACTTTTACATCAAGTACGACGACGAATTTTCAGATATATTACAAATGACAGCAGGAGTGCCCAAGGTAGAGTACTAGGACCACTTTTATATTTAATATATACTGCCAATATTCCAACCCCCACAACACCAGGAACCATGATAGCAACATTTGCAGATGATACTGTACTCCTAGCGTCAAACCATGACGAAAAAATCGCGGCAAAGAATAATAAAAATACAGTCCTCGGTTTCAAAAAATTGTATATAGAAATAAACAAATAGAAATCTGTTCAAATTGTATATACTAACAGGAAATCTAAAAAACATCCCCTAATAATTAAAGAAGTGTAAAGCGAACCTCATCCACAGAACTTCCAAATAGGTTTTAATATTATCTTTTGGTATTTGTTTTTATATCATGTTTATTGGTATAATTAATTATTCAAACCAACTTAAAGTTAAGCTTAAAGCTAGGCACTAACAGCTAGGGTTTTCGACCTATATTTTATATATTTATAGTAGATATGTTAAATTTCTAAAATTATTTCACAGTGTCTTCGGATTATTATGAATCTGGAAATGTTTCCATTTGTTGTTACATTAGTTATTAATGCTTTTATTGTTTTAATATTTTTCTTGCATATGTGGTCGGTTATGTTGCATTCTGATATGATGTGATGGAAGCAGAGGGTGGTTTGGTTGCTGATTGGGCATGGTGGCCGGGAATAAGGTGTAAATAAGTAGTAGTGGGATAATCGCGTGTATCCTGTCCTAATGCGGATGTATTTTTAAGATATTTTCTTGGAACATTGGTAGGATATGTGAGTGCTTTTCCGGATGGGTTTATTAACTTATAGTGATGTTGGTACTTGTGCCAGTCCTGCTGTTATTTTGAAATATAGAAGTTCTATATGGCTTGCATGATGTCCATTTTGTGTTGGGTGGATTTTCGTATTATTGGAGCTGTCTGGAGCCAAATTTTGCTAATTCGTCGTCTTCCTTGAATTCCAGCGTGTCCGGGGACCCACATCAGTTTAATTTTGATTGCATGTTGTGAGAGAATATCACGGATTTCGCATTTTATATATATATATATATATATATATATATATATATATATATATATATATATAAAATGTAAATATATAAAATATATATATATATATATATATATATATATATATATATATATATATATATATATATATATATATATATATATATATATATATATATATATATATATATATATATATATATATATATATATATATATATATATATATATAAATAAAATGATTTTATAGAAAGAAGCATTTTGGAGACCAAGCCCGTGGCATTATTTGAACCTGCGACCTCCGGGGTGTGAGTCTAGCATGCTTACCACTGGACCACAGAGGGTAGCTATATATATATATATATATATATATATATATATATATATATATATATATATATATATATATATATATATATATATATATATATATATATATATATATATATATATATATATATATATATATATATATATATATATATATATATATATATATATATATATATATATATATATATATATATATATATATATATATATATATATATATATATATATATATATATATATATATATATATATATATATATATATATATATATATATATATATATATATATATATATATATATATATATATATATATATATATATATATATATATATATATATATATATATATATATATATATATATATATATATATATATATATATATATATATATATATATATATATATATATATATATATATATATATATATATATATATATATATATATATATATATATATATATATATATATATATATATATATATATATATATATATATATATATATATATGTATATATATATATATATATATATATATATATATATATGTATATATATATATATATATGTATATATATATATATATATATATATATATATATATATGTATATATATATATATATATATATATATATATATATATATATATATATATATATATATATATATATATATATATATATATATATATATATATATATATATATATATATATATATATATATATATATATATATATATATATATATATATATATATATATATATATATATATATATATATATATATATATATATATATATATATATATATATATATATATATATATATATATATATATATATATATATATATATATATATATATATATATATATATATATATATATATATATATATATATATATATATATATATATATATATATATATATATATATATATATATATATATATATATATATATATATATATATATATATATATATTAGTTATATATATATAGTTACAAGCGAGACAAAAAGTGTATTACTTAAAATCAAAAGTCTTATATTCTATTTTACAATGAATACTTACAGTCTACGTAAGTACCTTTCTGGTGTTCCAGTTACGCAATTGTTGATTGGTGTCAGTTGCTTAAGCTCGTTAAAGGTAATATACAAGAAACAAAAATTTAAATTATAGCGCGGGGAAATTATTGGGTCTCTATAAAAAAACTTCGACACAGAAAACAGAAACTACTACACTTATCAGCTCAAAAGTAGCAAGGGCCTTAAAATTGTTATAAAGGGACTAGATTCAGATATTCCCCCCCTGAAATCAAAGAAGCATTAAAAGATGTAGGATTCGTAGCTTGCTCAATTATTAATATAATTATTCGCAACAAAATCCCCAAAGCACTGTTTCGCGTAGAGCTTGAGTGGAAACCCAAATGCTTAAAAAAGGGAAGTACATGGCATATATCACCTCCGCTACCTTATGCATAGTAGAAGGAGGTGGAGGAGCCCCTCAGACGGAATGGTCCAGTACAATGTACTAGTTACCAAGAGTTCGGGGACACTAGATCCTACTGCACACTACGTAGTGTATGTGTTGCCTTTGGTGATGTACACTCTACATCAACATGTACCAAGACCAGAACTGACATTGCTACTATAAAGTGTAGTAATTCTGGCGGAAACCATACTGCCAACAACAGATGTTGCCCTGTTTACCAGGAAATTAGGAATAATTACCCTCGGCTAAAGAACAAGCGCACTCAAGTTTGTTCTAATATTCCTGTCATTGCACAACCACAGAAGCCAATTTTATATTGCGACACAGGGACAACGTACGCAGGGGTGCTTAAGTCACGGGCCGACCCGCAGATCAGTAGCGGTACAAATCATCAGAACTTTGAAGGAATGATAACAACGCTCACCCAATGTATCACTTAGTTCATGACTTCAATACAAACTATGATCCAAGAAATGAGAGAAACCAAAATCAGCTCATGCAGCATCTGCTAGCTCAGAAATGAGCATGTTGAAAATCTGTCAATGGAATGCAAACGGTGTAAGCCAGCATAAGTTATAAATCAATAACTTTTTACTCTCGAATGAAATCGATATACTTCTCATATCGGAAACACATCTCAATTTTATGACACAAAGTATCCCGCTGGTAAAGCACATGGTGGCACTGGAATTTTAATCAAAAATAGAATAAAACATTTTACTATGGAAGAATACAACAAAGAGTACTTTTAAGCAAGTTTGGTCGGATGGGATGATAACATAACTATTACGCTGTGTACTGTCCTCCAAAATTCAGAATATCAACAAATCAGTTTTCAGATTTTTTTCTCTTCCCTGGGAACAAGTTTCCTAGCTGCTGGCAACTACAATGCTAAACACACCAAACTGGGACTCCCGGCTATTAACACCAAAAGGAAAACAACTGTATAAGTTCATGCTTTCTGGCACCAACCTAGAACCTAAAACGAGAGCAATTAAAAGTGGAAACCCTTTTCGACCTCTCTTCAGATCACTCCCCTATAATAATATTACCTCAACAAAAAGTTACTCCCTACATTCGATTTCACACCCCTTAGAACCAATTGGCTAAAATACAGAAAATGCGTTAGCTCTCATCTCGTTCTTAATCCACGTCTCAAAACTAATGAGGAATTAGAAACATTTCTAGAGCTATTTGCATCTACCATAAGACTAGCTGTGCTTCACGCCTCGTACAAACCCGACCATAACTGTGACAACTCTAGACACCTAAAAACTTCAACTCAAATTCATTTTCTTCTAACTGAAAAAAGGGGGACACGTCGTGAAGGGCAAAATTTCAGATCTCCTTTCCTAAAACGGAAGTTATCTGTTGCAACCAAAAACTTTAGAAACGCCTTGCGTCAAGAATCAGAGCGCAGTTTGGATCGGTATATTCAACATCTTTCTTCTAATGAATTGCTTCGTCTAGGATGCCAATGCCTGGAAAATGTCAATAGTAACAACGATTCCGAAGCCAGGAAAAGATCTGTCCCAATCGGCATCCTATAGACCGATTAGCCTACTGCCTATCATGTCAAAACTCTTCGAAAAACTTTTTCTTAATAAAATAATACCACATCTAAATGAAAAACGCATTATTCCTCATCACCAATTTGGCTTTCGTGAATATCATAGCACAGTAGAGCAGGATCATCGAATAGTTAACGAAATATAAAATGTACTTGACAGAAAGCAATACTTCTCTGCCACAGTAAATTTTAACAGCGAGTTAGTTCAAGGTCCAATGACAAATAATTTGTTATATTTCAAAATAAAATTTTTTTTTGTCCTTATTTTATTTAAATTTTCCCAATATTTCGGATTCCTCTGGAAACCGTGCTCAGGATATATAATTAGTAACAATTACATAGAGAAATATTTCCAATCAACAAATATATTGGCACTTACAATTTACATATCGGTCACTTAAATGTAAATTACAGACTAAATATCAGACAACATAGAGAAAGGAAAGTCTTTTTCGCTGCCAGCGTCCGTAGCGGACACACCACGATTTTGAGTGGATTCACCACGATTTTCAGTGTATTCGTGTACAACGTCCGTCAGATTTATTTCGCGGCTTTGCCGTGTGACGTTTAAGTTTCTTTGCTCCGCTAAATATAATATAACATGTCTAATATTAAACAGTGGTCCTATTTTTTCTTTTGTCAGCTGTTTATATTTGTTGTGGATATGTTTTATGTTTACTTTTCTCGTACAAGTTTTCTGTATATATGTGCACAGCCATCCGTGTCCGTTTTATAATTAAGTCTTCGTTTTGATGGTAAGTTGGTGATATATAGCGTTTCCAGTTGGTATCGATTTTGTAGTGTTATTGTTTTTATAATACCTGTGCTTCTTCGAAGTTCGGGTGATGTACACTAAAAAAAAATAAAAATAAAGATTAAAAAAAATAAAAATAAATTAATTAAAAATAAAAATAAAGATTTAAAAAATAAAAATAAATTAATTATAAATAATTTTTTCTCTGGCAATGGCCACAATATTTAGTGTAGCTAAATTGTTGAAATAATTTTACTTATTGTTGAAAAACAGATTGTAAATAAATTGGGAAAAAAATAAATTATAACAGGCTTCATGAAATAACATTTGCTAGTGTTTAGTTTAAGGTTATATTGTTGTAGCCTTTCTAAAATTTTTTAAATTTATGGATTACTACACTCAAAAACTATTATGTCAATATAAAGGAAAACTTAATGTCTAATTTAACATTCTCTGAAAACTATTAAATGATATCTTTAAAACAAATGATATCTCTAAAAAACTGTATTCTCGCGACAAAATAAAAGTTGTCAAGTTGCTTGTTGACAACAAAAATTGTTACTTGAAGAACAGATGGTAATAAGAAACAAAACATAATAAAAGTAAATTATATTTTTCTATTGTTTGCGTGTGGTGCCTTATAAATTGAATTGTAATTAGTGGAAGAAGAGCTCTTCCTGTGCATTTTAATAAATAATGGCACTGTTTCTTTATTTCTATGCACACGGTTCCTAAGAAAAGTGCGTGGGAAACAATTATTCTTTGCCATTGAGTCAAGAGTCTGTATCCCGTGCCTTGTTAATGTAAAAGCCTGTGAAGTTCGCTTCCCAAAAACATCCGAGGAGCAAACGAATATAAAACTTGGGGAATATACATATATGTATGTACTCAGTACCTAAAACGCTGCATCTTATTTTTTTAATGGATTTTATAGAAAGTTCGGGATTAATTCAACAATAGGGCCAATCGACTACACACATATCGGCATCGTATGCTTCAGTGTTGTGTGTTTATGCGTCTTTTTCCTAAATAAAATAATATCATTAATGCATTTGATAGACACTAACAAATTTCCAAAACTCTTACAGTACAAAATCGTTTTCGCTCGCCATTTTCATTAGTTGAACAGATTTTTCTGTCAACATTGCACATTTTGGCAGCTGTGTTGCTTCTCACCACACGAGGTAAAATCGAGAAGCTTTTTCGTTGTTACCGACCCGCGAGAATAAGGTATGCAAAATATCAAAAAACATTTTTTTGATAACCACTTTTATGAGAAACCCGAAACCGGTATCAAAAAACCGATTTCTGTTTTGAAATTCGCATGCCATAATCCTTTAGGAAATGAAGTATCATCAAATTCGAACAACTCCTTCTGTTTTTTCCAACTTTTGTATGGCAGCGGAGCACTGTGCGTCGGCTGGTATTTCTACTGTTTCTGCCGTTTTTACCCCACGTCCTTTGTGCAGGTGAATTTAACAGTTATTGGCTTTAATCGCCTCCAGGGATTAGAGGCATAGTTGCCGATTATCAGTAGTTTACCGTTCTTGATCTCTTTACTGCTAAATACTCTCCATAGATGAGTAAATAGATCATTCACGGACATCATCAGGTCGGGATGCTTCTTTGTTTTGACACCCGCTGCCCTTGGTAATAATATGTACTCCAGGGATGTTGTCCACAGAGCATGTTGACAACTCTGCTCCCAGCCGGACAGCTTCGATACTGTTGGTTTGGTGCTTGGTTGTAGTGGTTGATACGCATCTGCCAGATACGTATAACAATAAGCGATGTAGGTCTGTTTTGATTGCACTTCTTCACCGAGTAATGGAATTATGGTAGATGCTAAAAACCCACCCTGTAGAGTTTAGGTAAATAGTAATTTCTTCTGACTGACCTCCGAGCATTCCGATAGGTTATCAAAAATATCACTCCCAGAAACCTATACCTTGTCCTTGTCAAAACCGGACATTCACGAAGGTAATAGAAGAGTGTTTCTTTCTTAGTTAAGTCGCAACAGCTTCTGCAGTGGTTGTTGAAGGGGATACTCAGTCTATCCTTGTCGTTACTGTGCGATCCCTGTTAATTGACTCGCGTGCTCTACCCGCATTCTATGAGGTCCATGTCGCGCGTGACATTTTACAGGATGTTAGTAGCCTCCACCTTCTATTTGCAAGCCGAAGACATGCAGGCACGCGTCTCTTCTCACGACCCCCAGGGGAACCGGCACTAGTACCGCCAGGCAATCGTCAAGACAAGCCCCCAACCGAACCAACTCAATAGCTTTCTCATTTTCCTCATTTTCTTATGGCCGGGAATCCAGATGAGGGTAATATCAGCATGATGGCATAGCTCTGTCAACACCTTTCTGCAATCTTTGACCAGCTTCGACTTTATAGTGGTGGATTAAAGAGCCTTTATTGTCGCCTGACTCTCGATAAAACTAGCAACCTTACATCTATCTATGATGTGCGGTACTATTAGTCGAAACGCCTCTCTAATCGCCAGAACTTCCGCCTGAAATGGTGTGGAATTATTAGGTAACCATATGGATTAATTTGTGGCCACCAGTGCACAGTGGCACTTTTGAGCTATTTAGGAGCTAAAAAGTCGAAAATTTGGTTATGGCATTGGTGACTTTGTTTAGAAATATTTGGTTACCAGATGTTCACTGTGCAATATTTTTGTTTTTATTGCCACACTCGTTGCACCGTTACTTGTCAAAGTTGCTATTTGCCATGTGCTATTATTTTTGGTGAAAGTTCTTTGTTTTTAGATTAAATTCAAGAAGCCAATTTCAGTATTTCGCGAATTTATCAGCTCTAATTCGATAAATTTTTTTTAAGTTCATTAAATTTACTAATAGGATTTAAAAAATCGAGGCTTTTACAATTGTCGTAAATTGCCGTAATTGCCGTTTAGGTAAGTGTATGCAAAAATACATTAAAATTTGTGGACCTGAAGGTTTTAAGGTCTGCCAAAGTTGTGCATAACGCAACATTAATATAATTCTTACTGATTTTGAATCTTTGGTTAATCCCTAGTCGAATTACAAAAAGTTCATCTGCGCCTAACTGCTCCAAATTGGATACGCCGTCGATTTCTCGAAAGGAGTTGTTGGAGGTTTGGGTTGCTCAACGAGACTGCAGCAAGAAAACTGCTGCTGTTTACAATCATGTATGTAGTAAACTTGGAATCGAAGACTTGGACAGTGACTATTATGGAAGCTATAATAAGGAAGAGTCAATTTTTTTAACAAATCTTAAAGCTATGTGGCGGAAAGTAGGACGATATACAGACAAAATGTTGCGAGACTATTCACCATGGCTTGAAAACTGCTTAGTTTTTGGAACTGATGAGCCAACTTCATCATCATGTCATCTTGGAAGACCTCAGGGCGATTTTGAAGATCTTTGTGAATCAGCAAAGAGAGCAAGAGTTCAATTTTTGGTTCAAAACTATAGCCATGCAGAACTCGCGTATGCTGCTCGTGTAAGCTTAAACCGCGTTGGTCTTCGGAATGCAGTACAAGTAATAAAAGCAGCAACCATTTCTCCTGAAGAGGCAAAAAAAAAATGTTCTCCTCCCTCGAGTGTGAATGCAGTGAATATGGTCCCGAAGAAGCTTTATCACTTTATGTCGACTGCCATCTCCGAAAATATTCTTATACGCTTATGTGACTTCGAAATCAGCAGATGTAAAACTTCAGGGGCTTCTTAATCACACCGTTGAAAGAATAGCACAAATCGAAGATGCTCGTAAAGTTTTAGAAGATAATCTGAAGGTGGTTGTTCTAGCTTGATAATGGATGTGAAATGGGGTTGCGATGGGAGTTCTAGTCATTCTCAGTACAACCAAAAAATTGAAAACACCGAAAGTGATTTTAATGACAGCCATATTTTTTCTATCTGCATGGTCCCGCTACAATTAAAAACAATTGATTGGAAAGTTAATAATATGGGAAAATACGTCACCCTCTTCTGCCAGATTTTGTCGACCTAATAAAATTTATTTTGAAAAATAAACTAAAGATTAAATTTAAAATGAAACTGCATATATTCAAATGCAACTATCGGAATTGCAGCCTTCAATAATTAAAGTTAAAGAAAAAGATATTTTTGTTAGAAATGTGACAAAATTAACAATGATAGATGGCAAAACTTTGTGGTATTTGCAAAGCTACTCCGAAAGAGAGCTTTCTACTTTGCATGCGTATATCAGATGTTTGGAATGTATTCTACACATTGCTTACCGAATGAAGCTTAGGGTATGGAGAGTTACTGGGCCAGAACATCAAATAATTTATAAATCAACAAAAAAGTCTGTACAGGTAGGAATAAAAAATACAATGGGCTTGATTGTTGATGTGCCGAACCCGGGTACCGGTAATTCAAATAATGGCAACATTGCATGGCGATTTTTTTTACCAGTATTCCTTGGCAGCTCTTGCAACTGAGGTGAATGAAGACTTGATTCGCCGATTTGGCGTTATTCTGAATTGCTTGTCAAGTGGGCTAGAAATAAATGACCAAGCATTTTCCGAATACTGTAGAGATACGGCCAAGGTATATGTTGAACATTATCCCTGGTATCCCAGACCTCGAAGTGTGCACCGAATCTTAATTCATGGACCAAGTATTGTAAAATCTTGTCTATTGCCCATTGGTATAATGTCGGAGGAAGCTTTGGAACCTAGAAATAAAGACTTGAGGAGATTCCGCGAACATAACACCAGAAAAACAAGTCGTGTAGATACAATGTGCGATCTTTTCCACACCCCACTATTTTCTTCAGACCCTTTAATTTCTACTTTATCTAGAAACGACAGAACTCTACATAACTATTTTCATTTTTTTAGTGAAGAAATAATGTCTACTAAAAGTTGAACAAACTTAATTTAATTCTTATTATACAGTAGAATCTCGAAAAAGTTAAGTCGCGAAAAAGTTAATCACTCGGTTAAGTTAACCGAATTTCAGCGTCCACGTGCCACTCTAAAAAGTTAATTTTTCAGTTAACTTTTCTGAGCGTATGCATTTTTCAAAAAACCCGTTTTTTTCTACTACATTTAAGTGGCAATTTGGTCAGTTTTTAATAATTCTCAGTGGCAACGCTGAGCTCTAATTTTGTTATACATATTCGGGTATTCACAGAATTTGTTTTCTGCTTTGAGCTGCGAAAACCTGTGGTCGTCTTCATCATCAAACAAAATTGATTTAGTCAGTCGGGAACATTTGAATTTGTGAGTTGTGTATTGTTTACTTAAAAAAATGTTAACAAAGCAGAAGAAATCATCGCAGATCAGATTAGATTTACAGCAGAAAGTGGAGATTTAAAAAAAAAGTGATCAGGGTATTCACGGAAAAAGATTGGGGTTGGATTATAGTGTATCTGAAGCAGCCATCTCAAAAATAAAGAAAAAACGTCATGAAATTTTGGAGGCTGTGGCGAACACATATGAAAAAGCTCAGAAGAAAACACTACATAAACCGGAATATGCTGATCTTGAGGCAAGCTTGTATAAATGGTTCTTGGAACAACGACAGCGTAATTGTGCAATGTCTGGTCCAATTTTAAAATCAAGAGCTAAGCACGAATTCGCATTAGTGCACCCTGGAAAAAAATTTAATGCCAGTAATGGATGGCTGGCAAATTTCAAGAAAAGACACGGTATTCGCTATCTCAAAATTTGTGGGGAAATTCTTTCAAGCGATACGTCGGATGTTACACCTTTCATTCATAATTTACGAGCAAAAATGGATGAAATGGACATCTCCGACTCGCAACTATATAACGCAGATGAATCTGGACTATTTTATCGTTTTTTACCGGATAAAACCTTTGTCGCAGCAAACGAAAAGACAGCACCGGTCCGAAAAGTTGCGAAGGAGAGAATAACATTTTTGTTGTGTGCGAACGCAGATGGTTCACACAAGTTACAGCCGTTGGTGATTGGTAAATCCGCAAATCCACGTTGCTTTAAGGGATTTGAAAACCCATTGGAATACGCCAATTCGAAGAAGTCGTGGATGAATTCACAGTTATTCTTCAACTGGTTCCACAATTCATTTATTAAACAGGTAAACTCATTTTATTGGTTTCATTTTTAAATTGTTACTTACGACATGTAAATTTTTGCAGGTTCGCAAATTTTCTGCTGAAAATAATTTACCTTCTAAGGGATTGTTGCTTATTGATAACTGCACTGCACATAAGCCAATTGAAATGCTCAAGTCTGATGATGGAAACATTGTAGCAATGCTTCTACCACCTAACGTAACAGCAGTTTTGCAGCCCATGGATCAAAATCCAATAAGATTGGTCAAGTTAGGATATCGAAATAAATTGTTATGCAACATTGTCGCGCAAGAAAACGTTCCGATTGAAAATATTTTGAAGGCACATTCAATTCGTGATGCTATTTTGCTACTTAAATCAGTATGGGACGAACTGCCGCAAGCTGTTCTTATAAAAGCGTGGAATAAGATAAAAAAGTGGGATGATGATCAATACAATAGTGAAGATGACATTCCGTTGTCAGAATGGATTAATCCAAGTAATGCTTACGACGATACACTTCGAGAAGTTCAATTGTTGATGTCGAAAGTGGGTGATAATGTTGACATCAGTATTGATGACATTGAAAATTGGAACAAGGATCAAATTACGGAAGATAACGATGATTTCGAAGTGTCCGATAATGAAAGCGATGAACTAATTATCGAGCAAGATATTCAACAATCAAAAGTGAGCTTCTCGAAAGCAATTGAAAGCATCAATAACTTGATAAAATGGTTTGAAGACAATGACGATGCAAATCAAGTGGCAGGCCTTGTCAATATTCGCACAAAAATGGTCAAGAGCTATTACACAAAAGAAAAAAAACAAACAAGCCTCGACTGGTTCTTTAAACCACTCCGCACAAATTAGTACATACATATGAAGTTTCTGCTCCAGAAAATGGTCAAGAGTGACTGAGAATTTTAAACCAGCCCGTACAAAATAAATCTAAGTTTCCTTTTTGTAAAATTGATAAAACCTAAGTCATTGAAATAAATTTAACGTGTTATTTTTATAAAATCTATGTTTATTATAGTATTTTTTTTCTTTTTTGAAAACCTCTTAGAAAAGTTAATATTTCGAAAAAGTTAATTACCCTAGGAACATGTTGGTTAACTTTTTCGAGATTCTACTGTATTTAGTTTATGTACAATTTTGTAAGCTTTCCTCATTAGGAACTTGTCTAATAATCAAACGAATTGTTAAATAAATCTCGATTTTTGTTAAAACTGTTATGAGAAGCAATAACGAAAACATTCTTATTCAACGATACTTTCATTTGATACAACACCAATAAGAAACTGATAAGTGTGTATAGTAAGGTAAGCCCGACTTTGTAATACCCAGCGCCGCTATAATCAGATATGTGCCATAGAAGTGGGCGTGGCCTTTAGGCTTGCTTATTTAGTATACACACTAAGCGCTGGGAAAGGATCTCGGAAAGCAAATTCAAAAAATATGAAAAAATATTTTTTCCCAAAAATGGGCGTGGTTTTTGATCCGATCGGACCCATATTTCACACCAACATAACCTCTGACCACATCAGCCTTTCATTTCATTAAAATATGTCTACTAAAAACAGAGTTATGAGTTTTTAGCTCCTAAATAGCTCAAAAGTGCCACTGTGCTGTGGCGAGTGGACGCCCGCACCTACCCCACAGTCCATTTGTTTCCTTTCCACTGGGCTCGTATGGCGGTCTTACCTTGAAGTAATTTCTGAAACTCAGTTGTGGTATCGTGTAATCTGTTGCTCCTGTGCTCAGGGAATTCGGTATTGTGTCAAGGACTTTCCTACTATGTCCATAAGTTCGCTGCGCCCAATAGCCGATTGTCAAAAACCTCACCGCGCTATTGAAGGCGATGTTTTTGGTATATATGTCAATAGGGTGGAGATGCAGCATAACATTCAGGGCGTCAGTGGGACAAGTACGTACAACTCCTGTAATGCCAACACATGCTGCTCTTTGTACTCAGCTGAGTTTCTGAACATTACAGCCCCTGCTTAAAGTTGGCCATCAGACTTTATGTACCGTAAGCTAAAATTGGTCGTACTATTGCTGTGTACAGCCTGTGAGTAATATATAGTTGTAACCCCCATCTCTTGCCAAACAATATATTGCAAGAGTACAAGGCCACCCATGCTTTCCTGACCCGCAACTCGATATTACGGTTTCAATTCAATTTTGGACCCAGTAATATCCCCATGTATGTGGCCTTCGTTGTCAGTGTCAGTTGTTGCCCGAGTTTGTCCAAAGCCCCTTGCATAATCTTCCTTATCGTGTTTGGGACTATTATTACGATGTCGTCTGCATATACTACTACCTTCACCCCCGTTTTATATTATATATTTAGAATGCTATCCATAACAAGTAGCCACAGTAGAGTAGAGATAAGCAAAATTTCACTGCCGGTGATTTTTTCACTGTTATTTAAAAATCGCTGGTAGCAACTGTTACCGAATATACAAAGTAACAGCGATTTGATCAAAAGAGTGATTTTCAACAGTCCGTTCTTTTTTCACAGTGATTGAAAATAGCTACTTTCAATAAAAGCGTGAAATAACAGCGGCGATTGATTTCACGCTTTGATAGAAATCACTGTTTCTGTGGAGCTTTTTAAGTGAATACAGAGAGAGAGAGAGAGAGTGGTATTATATGAATTTTGGCTACACTCATGCACACTTATTATTATTATTATTGACAGGCTAAAAGAACACCGCGACCTAAAAGATCTATTGTGCAGCCTCGTACCCAACTAAAACAGTCCTAGACTGTTTATAAATCTCGTAACTGCTGTGGGCTTAATTTTAACTAGGTGATTTGGAGATATGAACCCACTGCCTAGGTACTTATGTCTGCGTCTTACCACCGCTGGGCAAGTGCATAGAATGTGTTCTGCCGTTTCCTGCTTTTCTTGACAGAGTCGACAAGAATCGTCTTCTACCACGCCTATTTTCTTCAGGTGGTAATTTAGTTTACAGTGTCCTGTTAAAAGTTCAGTGTATAGTTTGATGTCATTTCTGCTGAGGTTTAAAGAAGCATCTACCCTTATGTGTTCAGGATCAATGAGTAGTCTCGACTGCCGCATGCCTTTTTGGGCTCTCCAGTAGTTTAGCAGACTTCGTTTTTCCTGTTCGCACAACAAGTTATTTGTGAAGCTACTGTTTACCCCACAGAAGGGTTCTGGGCCTATAAAGGCAGTGTCTGCACCCTTTTTTGCTAAAGAATCTGCCATTTCGTTGCCCTCATGTCCCTCGTGTCCCGGTACCCACATTAGCGTAACAGAGTTTCTCGCTGCTAGGGTATTGAGAAGTTTACAGCATTCCCAGACCAGCTTTGATTGGAATGAGAAGTTTATTAATGATTTTAGAGCTGCCTGGCTATCTGAGAGTATGCATATTTTGGTGTTGCGTGTTCCCCTGCGTAGACATTCTCTAGCACATAACTCTAAAGCGTGGACCTCCGCCTGAAAAATGGAAGCTGTTTTTCCCATTGCAATTGCTTTTTGGAAATTTGGCCCTACAATTCCAGCTCCTGCACTGCCATCTTCCATTTTGGACCCATCTGTATACCACAACTGAGAGTCCTGTTTTATTGTTATTTCCTTGTTTCTCCAAGCTGAACGGTCACTGATGACCACTTTGAATTGCTTTGAGAAGTCTAATTTTCTGTCCATTTTGTCGAAGACCATGAGGCACGGAGAATTCCAGACAGTGTCCAGAATCTTTGCGTGCCCCGAAAGGTTGCCTTCTTTAAGATGGGCTAGATTAGGTAGCCTTAGGGCCGCGCTGGCCGCCATCCTTTTAACTACAAGGTGTAGAGGAGTCAGTCCAGTGATCACTCCCAAAGCTAGTGTGGGGCACGTTCTCATTGCTCCCGTCACACTCAAACAGGCTATACGGTGAATCTTGTTAAGAGTCCTCTGAGCTCCTGTTTGGTTGACTTTTGGCCACCATACCAACGACGCATAAGTAATCATTGGTACTATTATTGTTTTATATGACCACGCCATCATTTTTGGCCGTAGTCCCCATGTTTTACCGTACAACCTCTGGCAAGCATAGGTTGCTCTTAAGGCTTTACTAGTTATGTATGATAAGTGGTTTTTCCAAGTTAGAGTTTTGTCCAGGATTACTCCCAGATATTTCATTTCATTGGACATTGTTAAGTTTGTGGTCCCTAAACTTAAGGTCCCCAGATTCAGTTTCCTTCTTTTGGTGAAGGGTACCACGTTTGTTTTATTCGGATTTATCGATAGTCCTTTCTCCTGACACCAGTTTTGAGTGATATCAAGAGCTAGTTGCATGCGATCTGTTATGGTAGAGTCAAACTTGCCTCTGACCATAATTACCAAATCATCCGCAAAGCCCTGAACTTCGTATCCGAGGTCATTGAGAGTTTGTAAGAGCTCGTCGATAACCAATAACCATAGGAGTGGCGATAGGACGCCCCCCTGGGGACATCCTTTGGTTGACCTGACAATTTGCTTTGCTGTCCCTGTTTCAAAGATTGTCGTTCTGTTTTTCAGCATATTGAGAACCCATGTTATGATCAGTCTTTGTATACCTTTCCTGTTCATCCCCTCCTCAATTGATCTGAAAGTAGCATTGTCAAAAGCCCCCGTAATGTCAGCCGATGTACAGAGAGCTATTTCTTTACCCTCAAACACCTTTTCAATTTTACTCGTTAAGCTATGTATGGCTGTCTCAGTCGATTTGCCTGATTGGTAAGCGTATTGTTCACTATGAAGAGAGGAATCTTTCAGATAAGTTTCCCTGATATATTGGTCCAGAATTTTTTCCATAACTTTTAGCAGGAATGACGTCAGGCTAATGGGCCGATAGGCTTTTGGCGTGTGGTCCGCCTTTTTGCCTGCTTTCGGTATGAAAGCCACCCTAGCCTTCGTCCAAGGTTTAGGCACTATGCCTAGCTCCAGGCTTATCCTGAAAATGTTTGTTAGCACAGGTGCTAATACATCAACACCTTGCCGAAGTAGGCACGGTTGTATATTATCGACACCTGGCGATTTGAATGGTCTAAAAGTGGAGATAGCCCATTTGGTTTTATTGACGGTGAAGATTCTGCGAGCCAGTGAGAGTTCCCTCCGTGTAGGCATCAAGAAACGAGTATTCTCGATGATTTCACTATCCTCTCCGCTAGTGGCACAGCCTGGAAAGTGAGTGTCCAACAAAAGCTGTCCCGTCTCTTCCAGGCTCTCCGTAAAATTTCCGTCAGGCTTCTTGAGTGTAGAAAGCCCGTTTGAGTGATCTTTATTGAGTGACTTCTGGAGTCGGGTAGCTGCTGGGAGGGTTTCAATCTCCTCACAGTACTTTTTCCATGAGTCTCTCTTAGATCTTCTCAACTCATTATTATAGGCCGTTAAGGCACTTCTATAAGATGCCCAGTCACCATTAGACTTGGCCCTATTAAAGAGTTGACGGGCTTTTTTGCGCAAAACATTTAGCTCCCCGCTCCACCAGGGTACGTTCCTAGAACGTTTCTTCACAACTAAATTGCAGCTACTTTCAAAAGCCTCGATTATTATATTATTTAATTTGTTAACTTCAAGATCTAGTTCCTGAGAGTTACTTATTTTTTCACTAAGGCCCGCAATATTTTGCTCTAAGTAAAAGTTATATATCGACCAGTTGGTCTTCCTAACATTTCTCATTTCGAAGGTGCCTCCAATCTCCCCCCCCAGATCAAAGCAAATGTACCTATGGTCCGACAAGGAGACCTCATTAAGCACCCTCCAATTAGAAATGTTATTTGATATGAATGCGCTAGTTAGAGTGAGATCTAACACCTCCCCCCTTATCGCATTCATAAAGGTAGGCTCGTCACCCCTATTTACCACCACCAGATTATTTGTTGTAATAAAATCAAGAAGTGACTCACCTCGCCCGTTCGTGTCCGTGCTTCCCCATACCGTGTGGTGCGCGTTTGCGTCGCAGCACACCACCCACTGTAGACTGCGAGTGCGACAGTACTCCGTAAGCTGCTGGAGCTCGCGCGATACCGCGTCCTCTGTGTCGCCAGGTAAGTACATGGAGGCCAGGACTACCGTTCTCCTCCCTTTGGCACTAGGCACTTCTGCCTGTACTGCCACCAGATCGCGTTGTAGAAGCTCTGAAATTGGGAGGAATTTAATATTTTTGTTGATCATGATCGCTGCCCTCGGTCGGTCAACATTATTATCATAGATCAACTTACATGTTTTTGTCTGCAGACCATTTATGCGCCCATTTGTGGCCCATGGTTCTTGAATGGCTACGAAGTCCAGACTCTGGTGTTCCACCAAGGCACTGAGCCTGTAAGAGGCTGCTATAGCCCTGTGGAGATTTATTTGGAGACAGTGAAGCTGCTTCCAAGAGTTTTGCGTTCGTGATGGGGCCTGGGACATTATTTCCCAGACCGATCCTTGCGGATCTTACCACCCTTTGTGCTCCGCAAAGTTTCCGCAGCCTCCGGGTCTTTTCTCTCCCATTTCCTGAGCCTACCAGAGAGAGCAGATGGTCCTGGACGTTGGACACGTGTGTTGCCTCTCTCCGCTCTCGGTACTGGCTTTGTGAAAATGGGCCCCGTTTTCGGCTTCTGGCTACTCTGCTTTGCCCGCGCTGCAACAGATGTTGTTGGTTGCTCTTCAACACCAACAGCAGATTTTGCCCTGTTCCCCTTCAGTCTAGGTCGGAGCTGGGCACTGCCAAAGCCATAGTAGACTTTGTTACCCAGTGTGTCAACCCTTTCAGACGAGATGGGGTCCAGAGCAATTGCCAGCTCGACCTGGTCACCTTTTTGTAGGCGATTTAGCACCCGCCACTCGCTGACACTAATGCCCGAATTCTGCGACTCCACTTGCCCCAGAATTCGGTCATTTTGCCAAGATACCGAGCCGGGAAAGTAGCCAACGAAGATCTTGGCCTTTGGCACTTTTGCCTCGTCCACCACCTTCAACTCAGCCCCCTCCCATGGCTTCATGGCTGGTATCCATTCTTCAGCCCAGGCTACGGTTTCGTCGTCCAGACAGTTGATCGTCAACCATCCAGGCTTGAAACTACAGCCTGCAAAGTGTGGCTTCACTGGGCCCCCACGAGTCTCGAACATCTTGTCGAGAATGCACCGTTGTACCTTCCCAATTTCTTCAGTGGACCATATGCCCTCCGGGAAATTGCTAGGTATAACCCCTATCTTTTTGGAGCAGACTGTCTCCGCTAGAGTAGGCTTTGAGCAGGGGACCCCCAAGGAGGCGCCCTGCACGCCATGTATTTCAGAGACACTCGCCACCCTCTTACTGGGACCAGGTTCGCCCCCAAGTAAGGTCTCCGCCTCCTTCATCTCACCACACACCGGCGGGTCCGCTGGGGGCACTATTGACATTTTATCAATGTTTTTGTTGCCCTCTTGTGCAAACCGCTTTGTCGGCCTGGAGTTCGATGTCGGCGTGGAGCCATCTGAACGGGATCTTTTAGGGGTCCATCGCGCAGACACGTTCGCTGGATTTGCCGCCAAGGACCGAGCTGTTTCCAGCGATATGCCCCTGGCAAGCAAAGCCTTAAAACGTTTACGTCCAGCTCCGGACAGCTTCACCCTAAGTTTTGGAATCTTCTCTGGAGCAGGTTCAAGAAGATTTCTCTCCTGTTCCGAGGAGATAGACACCCCAGCCGATTCCTGGCTAAGTGGGATGTCCATCTCCTCCGGCCTGTCGGTTAAGGGACCGGGTGCCCCCCCCAACAGGTCGTGCTCCATGCTTTCATTGTCGATGGGACCAGATGCCCCCTCGGCCAATGATGGCTGTTGGCTCATTGTAGCCACAATATGCACATTTGAAGGTGTGCAGTCCATTTTTTTTTTCATATAGGCTTAAGTTTTCCATATATTTTTCTTTAGTTTTCTTTTGCGTTTTGGTCACCCACGGGCGCCCCCGTGGTAAGGCTAATTAAAACCGTAGGTTCGCCGGACCTCGTACGGAGTTCGCTATTAAGCTTGACTCTACCCCGTCAAGCAAGCTCACTGGCATAGCTGTTCCACCGTGAATTTAGGGTGTTTTTTTTTTTTATGGGCCAATATGTCTGGTGAACCCTGCCCCAGGGAGTTTTCTCTCTCCCCCGCCCGGCAATCGGCGACCCAAGTCCAGCAGAGACATGACCGTACTGAAAGTGGGCCATTGGTCTGTAAAGTAATTGCCGCACTTCCCCGAAGGGCTGACCAATTGTTAGTGTCTAGGCGATCCGGCGGTCTCAGTGAGACGTTCGATATTGGCCAGTACGACTACTAACTAGCCTTAACGACTGAGCAGGAATCGTAGAAAACTACTTTCAACCTGTGCGTTGAAGGTAGTTCTTAGTTTGCGTAACTGGACCATGTCACCGTCTTTCATGTGCCATGTTCCAGCACACAGTAAGCCCCTACACCGCAACAAGGTGACTACCCAGCGTAGGGGCACACTTACACATTTAACATTTTTTTTTATTTATTTTTATTTCTTCTATATATTACAATCTATAACAATAATATTAAGTAATATTTTGTGTAGGTTTGGATTGAATATGCTCTTTTTGCCAATGCCAAAAGAACTTCTTTTATTTATTTGTTTATTAAATTTTCTCTATTTATCCATCACTTTATTTATGTATATAATTAATTATTTATTTTGTTATTGTTATGTATTTATTTTTTTAAACCTTCCTATAAGTTCTACAGGGGTAATTCGCTTGGAGTTCCACCCTCCGTGTCTGCTGCACTACGCAGTTCCAGGTTTTGATGGCCTCTCAGTCGGTGTATATGTTTGGTGCTGCATTGTGTGATTGTGTCCTTGATGGCTTCAATGTGTAGGTCACGATGTATAACCTCGTTCGGGATATACCATTCAGCATTTGAAATTGTTCGTAGTATTCTTGACTGCATTCGTTGTATTAAATTTAATTTTGATATGCTAGCTGTCCTCCATATCTCGATATTTCCAGATAATGATGTGCTTAATGATGTGCTGCTTCCAAGTCAATTTTTCGTCTATGGTTATTCCAAGATATTTTGCAGCAGAGTGAGTTTTTATTTTTTTGCCCTTTATAGCAAGGTTGTATTTTGTCGATTTTCTGTTTGTATATACAACTTGTACAGTTTTGTCTTTATTTATCTCTATTCCCCATAAGTCACACCATGCTACTACATTGTCCAATATATGTTGGATTGCATTTGTTGCCTTTTTTTCGTCATTGTGTGATGCCATTAAAACTGTGTCGTCTGCGAATGTTGCTATCATCGCATTGCTTTTCGTTGGAATTGGTATATCTGCTGTGAATATTAAGTATATTAGAGGTCCTAATACGCTGCCTTGTGGTACTCCAGCTGTCATTGGTAGGATGTCTGAGCAATCCTCGTCATATTTTATGTAGAATTGTCGTTCGCTTATATAGCTCTTTAAAATGTCATAATAATTTTGTGGAAATATTCGCTTAAGTTTATATAGAAGTCCTTTGTGCCACACCTTTTCGAATGCTTTTGCAATGTTCAAGTATACAACTACGCAGTACTTTTTGTTGTCTATACTTTCAAGGATTTTGTTTACAACCCTGTGGACCTGTTGCACAGTTGAGTGTTGTCTTCTAAATCCAAACTGATGGCTGGGTATTAAATTTTTTGTTGTTAAGATTGGCTCTAATCTGTCCTGTAGTATCCTTTCAAATACTTTCGATAGTATTGGCAATAGACTGATAGGTCGGTAAGAAGTTGTTTTGGTGGCATCTCTTCCTGGCTTCCTGATGGCTGTTATCTGCGCAACTTTCCATAAGCGAGAGAAATACTTAGTTTCTAGCATGCAGTTAAATATATTTCGGATATATATTATCAGGCATTTCTTTTAGCATTTTCCCGCTTATCAGATCATACCCTGGCGCCTTTTTGTCTTTTAATTTTTTAATTTTGTTTTTGATATCTGCCACTGACGCCTTTTTTGTTTTGGATTGCGGGATATTTATTACATTGTCAAGATGAGTGGTTTCATTGTCCATTTCGCTTGTAAATATTTAAAGGAAATGTTTGGCAAGTGTGTTGGCTTTGTCTTTACTAGTTTTCGCCCATGTACCGGTTTATGTTTTGATAGGAGGTTTGTGTATTATTGCACCAGTGAGTTTTTTCGTAGCCTTCCAAAGAGAGTAATTTGTTGATGTGGTCGTTCCCAAGTTCAGCATATGTTTTTCTAGTTCCTTTTCTCTGTTTTTCTGAAGTAAAATTTTTAATTCATTTGTTGCCTTGTTTAGGTTGCGTTTATCTTCCGGATTCCTAGTGATTTGCCATGTTTTCCGGAGCTTCCTTTTCCATTTCATTTTTCCCTTGATGAACGCTGGTGTAGTGTCCGTATTTGCTAACGTTAGCTTTGGTGTTGAAGCTGTGATTGCTTCGATGACGCTATCATTGAAGTATGCGATTGCGGAATCGATTTCATTTTTTGTTTTTAATCGTATATCTATTTTTAGTTGCTTTTCCAGTGCTAGACGAAAATTATTTCAGTCAGTTTTATTGTTATAAATGCCTGAGAAAAGTCTTGTCTCTATTAATCCTAGTAATGTCATTAGGATTGGGGAGTGGTCTGAGGATAATTCTCAACATGATTTAATAGTCAGGTGTTTATGAAGAATATTTTTTGTGATGCAGAAGTCTATTAAATCTGGTTGTTTTTTTGTATCTGTTGGCCAATATGTTGGATCAACAGTTCTAATGAATCGACCATTACTATATCGTATAGCTTTAAGTAATTCGCGTCCTTTTCCGTTTGTCAACCTTGATCCCCATAAAACATTTTTAGCGTTATAGTCACCTCCGGCTAAATAGCGATTGCCCAGTTTTTATAAATAGTCTAGATATTGTTCTTTTGTGTTGTTATATTTTGGTGGACAATCAGCAGATACTACGATTTGTCCTTTCGAGTCTTTTAGTGCTATTGTGGTTGCTTGAAGGTTTTCTTTTTTATATGCGTCAAGTTCAATGTAATTCATATTTTATAATGATCGCCGTTCCACCGTGAGATTTGTTGTCAGGATGATTTGTGTAATGGATGTCAATGTGCGGGAATTTAACATTTGTTTTGTCTGTAGCATGTGTTTCTGAGATTAACAACACATCTATTGAATTATTTATTAGGAAAGTCTTTAGTTCTAGTTCATGGCGCGACAGTCCATTTGCATTCCATATTGTCAAATTTTTTTTTATTTACTGCGTTCATCTATTTTGCATACTAGCATAGTTACTATGTTCATCATACTGGTCATTTGATTTATTAGTTGTTTCATCATTGTTTTTAATTCGGATAGATCGTCATTGTTTGATATTATTTCATATGTGCTGTTGCTTTTTATTTGATTTGGCTCCTGTGATATTGTTTCCATTTGTGCAGCTTGAGCGTATGAAATACCAGAGATGATTTTCTGGCCATTTATTTTTGTATTGGGATTGTTTTGGTTTGTTTCAATATTGATTTGTCCATTTGTTTCTTTCTTGTGAAGTGTAGGGTATCTCTGGACTTGTAGAGCTTTATATATCGCACATCCTCTGTAGTTTGCCGTGTGGTTTTCACCGCAATGTACGCATTTAATATCAGCGTCGATTTTAATTGTGCACATGTTTGTCTTGTGTTTTCCAGCACATTTGACACACACCGGGTCTATCTGGCAGTAGTTTTTTGTGTGGCTGTACTTTTGGCAATTTGTGCATTGGGGAATTGTTCTCTTTTGTCGGGGTGGCTCAAAGCTAATTTTGCAGTGTAGGTGGTGAGTAATGTCGTATATGCTTTTATTGTTATCTTTTATTTTCAATTCAATTGAAAATATTGAAAGTGGTTGTTTTATTTTGGCACCATTAGCTATTTGGATGTGATGGATATTTGTCACTTCATGGCCTAGTTCGGTTAATTCGTTTTTAATGTCTTCTGTGTCGGTTGAATGGTGCATATTTCGTAATACCACTCTAAAGCCTCGCTCATCTTTTGGTCGAAATGTGTAATACTTTGTCCCTTTTTGCTTTAATAATTCAATTACTTTTGTGTAGTGTGTGGATTCTTTTGGTTGAATTTTTATTTCGTTCTTGCTTAGAATTTTCATTTCGTACAATATATTTGGCATGGAATTTAGTGCTTCAGATAAGGCTTTTATATTTTCAACATTCTGAACATATATAGGAGGCGGTTTTTGTAAACGTTGCGCAATTGGTTTTTGTATATTAATGTTCGCATTTGTCCCACTGTTGTTTTGTTCTTCACTGTTGTCTTGAGAGTCCGTTTTGTCATTTACTGCTAACAGTTCGAATCTGTTTGTTGTGTTTGGAGTGATAGGCTTGCTCAGCCAATATTTTTGGAGTGATGTTTGTGTTGTGTTGAACATTTTCTTTTTCGGTCTTTTGTTACTAGTATTTTGTTCCTTTAACTTGTTTGGCGATTGCTTATCGCGGTTTCGATTTGTATTTTTATTTTCGGTAATTTTATTACTGGTTTTAATATTTGTGTTTTGTACTTGCGTGTTTGTTGTTGCTGGTGTACTTGGTGTTGTTCCGATTGCCTTTATTGGTGAGTTGCAGCTAAAAATCGTTCCCGTCGCAGTCACTGGTGTTACAGTTGTGGTAGAGGAGCTTTGAGTTGTTATTGTAGTTGCTGAAGTAGTACCTGGTGGATAAAACTCCATAGTGGGAGTCGCGCATTGGACACTGCAAGATAGGGAATTGCTGGCACCTAGTAGAGCGGGAGAGCAAGATCGTGCTCTGCTCTCTGTCACTTCGACCGGCAATTTGGAGTCGCGTTGTTTTCGTTTGAGACGAAAGAAATTTTTGCGGAGCGAGCTTAAACACGTCTGCACTGTTCAAAACTTACATTGAACAGTGCTGTTGCTTTTATTTTATGAATTTTATGCAAAGGGAAATTTTTCAATTGCATTTTTAAATAAGTAAAGTTTTGAAATTAATTATACAGGGTAGCTAACAATAATGGAATTTCTCAATGATGTTATACATGCATTGTAGTGGATATTTTAAGTTATGTTATTATAAAATTTATTTGATTGAATAAGTAAATTTCATATATTGGCATTGTAGAAATTGAACACACTCTTCTTAAAATGTAAATTAAAACTAATTAATTGAACGATTGGTGCATTGCTAGTGACATATCTCATTCAATAACTTAAAAGTAGTCGTTTTAATATCTTATCGTCTAATAATTAGATTATGATATTCAGCTGGAAAATTACATTTTATTTTTAATAATCTAATATTTATAAATAATAAAAAATAGTTATAAATAAAGTTTAAGTATAGTATTTATAGTTACAATTTAAAAATAATAACATTTTTACATTTTCATCGCTTTCACCGCTCGCTTTATATCTATCCAGCATGCGAAAAAAGGCGTTCGAATGGTGCGGAAGATTCCAATGCATAGATTTTCTTGCGCTACTATCGAAATATTTGGATACTTTGTTTTATAATATATATAGTTATAATATATAATAAAGGATCGGAATTTTGTGGAATTAAGTCATCTTCCAAATATCTATCAACTTCTCTATTATATATGCGTAAATGTTAAAATATAAAGCGATACGTATGAATATACGTATAATACGTTTGTATAAATTGTCACTCTCTCCAGCAATGGGATAATTTGACAGCAACAGCTACATACATACATACATTTACTTAATTAACATGATAAAAACAGTGATTGATATATTCATTCGTTACCAAAGTAGTGAAATCTCCATTCGCTGTTATTTCATGCTTTTATTAAAAGTAGCGATTTTCAATCACCGTGGATTACAGCTGTCTGTTAAAAATCGCGCTTTTCCCTGTTACTTTGCATATTTGATAACAGTTTGGTTGACTGCTTACAAACATATGTATGCATGAAAGCAATGGAAACAGCGATCGCAGTCACTGTTTAAAATCACGGTGATTGAAAAATAGCAATCACTGGTAACGGCGATACTCAAAAATCACTGGATCGCTCATCAATACAGTAGAGGTGAAATCATACCTACCTGTGGTGTTCCTCTACTGGCTGGCCTTACCAGAGTTGTGTTGCCTAGCTCTGCGCGGATTAACCTAGATTTTAGCATTGCTACTATCCAGTTCCTGAGATCCTCTTCTAAACCGACCCTGTTGAGAGAAATGATGATAGTATCAATGCTTACGTTGTTAAAAAGTCCCTCAATGTCTAGGAAGGCTCCCAACAAAGATTGTTTGAACTGTATTGATCTCTCAGCGATGCGAATGACCTCATGTAGAGCCGTTTCCGTGGATCTACCCTTGGCATAACCATGCTGGCATTTTGAAATGTTAAAACGTTCCACTACCGGCCTGAGATGTAGTTGAATCAAACTTTCCATCGTCTTCAGCAAAAACGAAGTAAGACTAATCGGCCTAAAGTCCTTGGCTGATACGTGACCGACTTTACCTGCCTTGGGAATGAGTACTACTTTTACTCTTCTCTAGCTGAGTGGAATATATCTGAGTCTTATGCTTGCACAATAAATCACCTCAAACCATGGAATAACCACATTCTGTAGATTCTGATTCAACTACCAATCCCCGGTTATTTATAGGGAGAGAATCTGTTAATTGAGTACTTAATTTTTTCCTCCGTAACTATGGATTCGACCACTGGCGATGAAAGATAATCTGTTACGGATGAATTAAAGTTACTCCTATTGCCCCAGCAATCTGGAAAATACGTATTTATAAGAGTGTCAAGTGTCTCAGCCGTCCACGTTCCGTCCACTTTTTTAAAAAGGATGGGTGGGTACGTTGCCTTGGAAGCACCTTGATGAGTCTTGTAGAGCTTGAAACTGGCTCAATTTGCTGGCAGAAATCTTTCCAGTCCTCAGCCTTGGCTTTCCTGATCGATCGATTGTAGATGTTGATAGCCTCATCTTTGTATATCTGCCAATTTTTATCCTTAAAATATTGGTTGAATAGCTTTCTTGTTCTTTCCCTGAGTTTTAAAAGTAATTCATTCCACCAGGGTGGAAAGAATTATTTACTCCTAGTCATTGGACAGGATATCATAAATGCTTTTGTAAATACTGCCTCAAGATTATCCAGTCGCTTGTCAAAGTCTGGTTGCTTTTATGTGAGGCCCCCTTACTCCCTTAAGTTTGGCCGTGGCTACTCTGGAAAACTTTCACCTCTGATTCTCTTGCGTTTCCTAAAAGGTTTTGTGTCTATTGTTCCCAGACACACTAAAGATTATCCAACTACGGTCCGAAAATAATCTTTTGTTGGACACCCTCCAGTTCACTACCTGGGTTGTTTTGTTTTCTGTTAACAGATTTAGGTCTAACACTTCTTCCCAAACGTTGTTACTTGCCGAGCTAGGGAAAACTATCCTTAGCGGTTAAGGTGGCCGTAAATAACGCAACTTCTTTTGGTGGTGCGTCCCAGTCATGCTATTGCTATCACCAGTCCCGGTCCCGTTGGCACTTCGATTTTAACAACTGTTAAATCACCTGCGCTATACTGAGGACAGAGAAAAGCATTAATATTGTTCTTCACTAGGATACACATCACCTTGAGTTGGCACCAGCCTTTGCGTAAAACGTTAAGTAGTTTTGCACTTTGATCGGTAGCTTTTTGTTGTGATGTAGCTACTATCTCCCCTTCAGTTTTTGCGGAATTTAGCTGATTGTTGGTCTCCTTTACCTGCCTCAACCCCATTCTCTGAAGGACGGAAGATTTTCTACTTGGCGTACCTGACACCGAACCTTATTTTATTGTCAGTGGTCTCGAGCGCTGTCACATATTCTTCGTTTATGGATTGCAAAAGGCTTTTTTCTGGAGACCCTCGTATTTTATGACTACCCAGTTATGTGGCGGTATGGTCGAATTTTGCGATGTAGGAGCTGAAGTATCTGCCATGCGCCATCTTCATCGCAGGTAACCAGATGCGGGCTCTCGGTCTCCTGAAAATTTTCCGAACTGGGATAAGCTTGAGCCTCAAACCCTCTCATGCACCACGCACCACTCGAGGAATTCCTTGTAGGACATATCGTCGCACCTGAACACCCTACATCCACGGAGAACCTCAGAAGAGTCGTGGCCAGGTAGACATACCTCCAGATGATAGAGAAGATGTTCCATCACCATCTCTGCCAATCTAGGTCGATCTCCCCCCACTTATCTAACACCTTCTTGCCTCTGTTGGTGTTCGCGTCAACAAGTGCCAGTTGCAGCTCATCCCGAACCACTTCGCTGTACTTCTTCTTCACGCTTGTTGATGGTGCGTCGGAATGGGACAATTTGACAATCTTGGACTTTTGCGAAACGAAACTCGTCTCATCCTGAGACCGATCCCGCTTCGTTGCTTTATCTGGTTCCGGGTGCGTGATTATGTATTCCTCGTACTCATCAAGCACTGCGTGGTATCTCACTTTATTTGCTTGGTCGTGTTCTGACACCGCACCAGCCGCCTCATTCCTAGGAATCTTGCCAAGTACGAAGAGGGCCTTCTCGTACTGATGCTTCCTAACCAGTGCGTCCAGTTTTGTTTTCCTCGGCTTAGGTTTCTCCTTTTCCGCTACCGATATTACTGTTTCCACTGGTTAACTGCTACTGCCTCCACCAGTTGGCGCTGTAGAAATACCTGCTATCAGCGGTAACGGAGTTCTGGAGTCAGCAGTTCGTCTTCGGTGCTTATACCGAGCTCCATGTTCGTAAGTATATTCGTTTTTGATTCGTTATCCGAAATTATTTTGTGTATTCATCATCTGTTTCGTACGGTCACCTGCTGCACCTGGTCTCAGAGCAGACGGGGCTGTGCACCCTAACAAGTCAGAATGCACGGAGTCCTATGAGGGAAAAAGGCGAAAGAAAAAGTTAGCCGTGCTAGCGCCCCATACCACGGTAAGGCCACTGGCCAACTCCGAGGCGGTGTGATATCGCTTAGTCTCCGTACGAAGACAGCCTAGTATTATCCTCTGGCTGCCAAACTCACCCATTAGGCACGGATCGCTTAACACCTTGGGTTAGGGGAGTTTTTTACTTGAAAAGGGTTTGCTTCCTACGAGCGGGCTATCTTAGCCAGCAACCCGACGGGAAGCTGACGTGCCCCATCTATCCTAGACAAAAACGTTGACTTACACATCGAGTCAACCGTTTCCAGTCGCCACCACATGGAGGTGATAGACCGCAATTACCGCACTTCTTGTATATGTTCATCCCCTTGAGTGGCTGATGACCCGTTCGATACCGTTACTTATAGCCAATCGGTGGCTTCCTCGGTTGCATTTTGGGAATTTGGTAATTTTTTGCGGTGTCCTATTTTGATGGATCTGCTTTAACTCCATCTTGTGTAATTAAATACATTTTGCTGAAATTAGCTTAAAATTGTACCGTTTCAGTATGTCTAATAGTTTAACTAAATTTCGATTGTGGACTAAAGTGTATCCGTAGATAAATATAGTAATAGCTGTTTCAAGTTACTATTGCATTATTTGTAAGCTTTTTGATGAGATGTGTTGGGATACCAACAGAACCACCCTAATCTGTTTTGAATTACATTTGTATGTGCACAATTAAATTCCGTTTATAATCCTCCTGATGCAACTATTTTGTCGACCAACGAGGAGCTCGACTTTAATTGTGTAAAGTGAGCCGTGATAATCTCATCGCGCAATCAAAAATTCGTACTCTAACCAGTGATCATGGTTGGATTCTTAATTGTCTTCATTGAAGTTGGATTAAGAAGTACCAATAACAACAACATATTATAAATTTGCCATAGGAATTTGCTTTGCAAACTGTACAAGTGTAAGTTGCAAAATATCAGTTCCAAATTTGTTGTCACTACTTGCCGTAAATTATTCTAAACACATATACGTATATTTACACACACAGGAATTTCCGCTGCATTGCCTTCTAACTCTGTCATCATCGCTGCACCTCTACTTCCTTTAATGCGTTTCAACGGCGTCGATCTTTCATCATCGATTCTCTTTCTCAACTCTGCTGCAAAACTGTGCCGTTGCTCCCTCCCATCAACATTCGTAAGTTTCTGGTCGTTCATTGCTCATACTGCTGCACTATTGTTTTAGCATACATAGTTCATTCGACTCGTGTATAATTGCATATAACTCCGTCGTTGGAATTTTAACATTTCACTTTCGCAATTAGAACTTCGGCTGAGTGTTAAAGTGTTCTAAAGTCACTACAGATGGACCCATCGAAAAGGTGGTGCACCCACCTCTTTATAATGGCAAAGAAAGCACGCGATTAGAGGAAACTGTAACTATATGCAGTTGTTTGTATAATTTTGACTGATACAAACAACTTCCTCTTGCAGAACAACGGCTGCCGACAGTAAAATCGCACACAAGGAAAGACGAAATGAATTTAATTTGTGTGCAAATGCTGTCGTAGATAAGAAGGGGCTTTTCATCACTAAATTTGCCGCAGATGGTCCCAACGAATGGTCGGTTCACCCATCTATGTAAAGTGGCAAAGAGAGCGAGAGAGAGTGCACGAAATGAACTGCAACTATGTGCAGTTCAAAATGGTCTTTCTTTTGCATTTGTGGTGTTATTACTCCCTCGCTGGTTGAAATAAAAGTGGCATTTCCCTCGGTGGTGGCGGTGGAGTCAAACGGCGAGCTATCGTACGTAAGCGATGGCAATTGCCGATCATTAGCTGCGGATCGGAGCGAACGTTTGCCCGCACTCTCCAATCACAATCCGAACGGACATTGTGGAATTCTCTCCGCGGCATGTCACACTCCGAAATGAGAGACAGATCAGGATGATCCTCGCACCGGGTCACAGCCAGCGGAATCGAAGGTTAACGACATGACCATTTATTGTTATAACGATTATATGAGAAAAAAATATAACAAAATAGAGGCCTAATTATAAGAGTAGTAGTTTAGAGTATAGTATAGTCAGTATATGACCAAAATTTGCTGAAGGTATTCACCACAGTTGTCTGTATATGCACCTGCAGAACTGGAGCACCAGGTTCGATTCGAGGATATAGTTATTGTGCTGTTGCTTTCACATACCTAATGTGTTTAACTATAAGCAATTACAAGCATATTATACATACATATATACATATATTAATACAATTAATTGTGATCAGTGGTGTTAAAATTTCCTATTTTCTTTTATTTGATAAAATATACACACTTAATACAGTTATTTTAGTTATTTCATAAAAGGAGAAATATTTATAAATTTCTTGAAATTTTAAAGATGTGTCAGTATATACATATACTCGTATTGATATATTTAAACATCGTTCTGGTATATACATATACTCGTACACTTATCATTCACACCTTCTCCTTCCCTACTATCCTGCTAAACGTCATATGATGTACTGATCTTGACAATCGTTTTTACACAAATTCATCTAACCCTGCTTGTCTGATTCAAGTTCATATTACTTTCCATTGATTGCCTGACAGAATATTTATAAACCATAATGCCCTTGATTTTTGCATACAAAATTCCCACAATCAATACAAATTTCTCCGCTAATCAAGTGCCAGTTCCAGTTAGACTCTGTCTAACAGAAAATTAATAAACAAGAAAGCCATTAAAATTAGTTTACAAAGGTTCCATAACGTGCCAGTACTTCCAACCCAGAAACAGAACATAGCCCTGTTGCATACAGCAGCCTCACTGACATATGATGGAACTGTGCACTCATATAAGGGTGCATAAACAATGAAAGTAAATAGGTCTACTGATTTGAAGAAGAGGCTGAAAACTAAGAGAGACTCTAACATCATCTGAAAAATACAGAGAAAAGCAATTACATATATGCAAAGGAATAAAGAACATAAACAATGCAGTGCTGCATCAGCCTCCTAAAAGCAGTGAGGCAATTTTTGGGCAAGGGCTTACTCTGAAAACACCAAATCCTAGTTGAACATTTTGCAGAATCTTTACATATGAAGCGGACTCGATTTGCTTGAGAAAACTGAAATCCACAATAACGGTAATAAAATCGACACAAGGTTACAGTAAATAATATAAGGACGGTAGTTGAAAGCAAGGGCACGAAGGTATAACCAGCAAAATAATCAAACAACTTCCTTACGAAGTATTAATTTATTGACGAAACATCTTTAATTCAATTATTAGGAAAATGTACTTTCCGTTAGACTGGAAGATCGCGGAAATCATTGGAATATCAAAACGAAAAAGCGATTCAATTATGATAAACTCTTATAGGCCTCAGAAATGGATATTCATGCTGGAGTACCACAAGGTACTAGAGAAAGGGAAAAAGAAAAAGAAATCAATAATTGAATTTATTGACATGTGCAAACTGTAAGTGCTATGTGGTTAAGTCACCGTCGTAATTATCAGATGGAGAATTAATGAAAAGTATTTGGCAGATCTATAGGTATTTCGGACAAGTCAATGTCCTCTTCAGAGATCTTTCAATGCATATTTCCAAGAGGATATTATGTGAAAGCAATAACACACCTACTATGACCCTTCTCTGGAGTCGATACCGATCTCCAGTTATTACTTGTGTCCATTCATACAACATGTCTAACCAGCGGTGATTAATTATTCGGCTGTCTCTTCTTCTAAATTTCAAAGCAATGTCCTATATACTATTAGTATTAATACATTATTTACTTGTGAAAGAAAATAATAATAATAATAATAATAATAATAATAATATATCTTTGCTAAACGAAGTCCAAGGGTGCCGCACGTTTCCGTCTACGCGTTGATGCCGTTGACTCCAGCAGATTTGCAGATAGTACTTTAGAATATTTACCTAGGCGTATCCAGTTTATGTATATTTATATGTGTATGTATTTAGTGCAATATGTTTTTATTTCCTCGTGGACTGTCGGTATGTTATGGTCGTTCCGTAGTTTCCTGTAACTGACAAACCATGGTGCGGTGCCAATTATCCGTAATAGTTTTACTTGGAATCTTTCCAAAATATTTATATTAGCATTGGCTGCTGCGCCCCATAACGGAATTCCATATATCCATAAAGGTTTTTGTTACAATTTTATAAAGCAGAAGCTTATTATTCAATGCTAGCTTAGAGTTGTGACCCATCAACCACTACAAGGAGCTACGTTTGATACCCAACAGTTTGTGTTTTGTAAAGATGTGTTTATTCCATGTCAAACTCCGATCAACGTGTAACCCAAGATATTTGACATCTTCTGCTTGACGCAATGGCAGACTGTTTAGAATCACAGGCGGATAGGAACTCCTTTTGAAACTGAAAGTTACTTGTACTTATTTAGTAGCGTTGATCCTCATTGTCCATTAGTCAAACCAAATTTGAATTTTATCGAGGTGTTTTTGTAGTTGTTTTGCGGGAGTTAAATGATTGGTGTTGGTAGCCACCGTGATAACGGTGTTATCAGGTTCCAATTTCAGTCTTCCCTGTCAGGGGTATCTATCCTTGCTGTAAAAATACTGTAAAGCATAGGAGCTAATACGCTGCCTTGCTGAACACCCACCGTAATTAGGAAAATTGTGGTAGTTTCTGACTTAAATTTCAATCTGAAATGCTCTCTTTAAGATATGATTTCAAAATATCCAAATATATTTGAGGCAGTGACTTCTTTAGTTTGAACGATATGTAAGGGTGCCACACTTTATCGAACACTTGTGTGATACCAAGGAATGATGCTGTACAAAACTGACCCTATTCGAGAGCATTTCTTACAGTGTGATAAACTGTGTGTACTTGTTGGTGGTAGCATGTTGCTCCCGATCCCGAATTGGAGTATGAATTCTTTCTTAAGCAGTATTGGCTTAGGCTTACTCAACAGCAACTTTTCAAAAACTGGAAACAATCGGCAGCAAACTTATGTACAATACAACTTCTTCTTTCGGCTTTCAGCGATTTGGAATTAGAATTATTTAAGAGACTTTCCACTGGCGAGGGAAATAGATACTGCATTATACAAACAGGTGATGCAATTTATATCATTATTCGTCAGCTCTTAGAATTTTACCTGTTATCGAGTCATATCCTGGTGGTTTTTTATGTTCAGATGTTTAAACATAAAGTTCTTAACTTCTCTTACTGTGGTAGCCAAAAGCTTCCAAAAACTCACGAATGTCGTCACAATTCTGTTGTGACTTTTTGGCAAATGGTGTAAAAACATCACAAAGGTTGTGAGTTTCATTTGCTTCTTTATTATTTTAAATTAACCTTGACCACGCTTGCGGGCTAATGAACTTCTTGGCAGTGCAATACCCGAACAATCCACTGTAAGCTGCATGTGACACTCTTGTTTGATAGAATTAACCAACATGCGATGCTAACGCAGCATTGCATTGTGAAGATTATTATCATTTGCATTATATATGCTTATTGTTAATATTTTTTTCTTTTTTTTTTTAACTCCAGTTTTATATGCATTCTACGCCTTGAGGCAATAATCAAATAAAATAACAGTATTAAACAACTACATAAATAAATACAGAGTAATTTTTTAAATAGTTATTTAAATCAACATGAGGAAGAGGGGCCAGTGCTGATCTCCCATAAGGTTAGTTCAGAACTATTGCATTAGAAAATTATTATTATAAATTGAGTGGTGTTGCTCGCTTCAGTCGCCGTGTTGTGCCTGTCCTCTCCGGAAGATTTGAAGCTAGTATATTAGGATGCTTACTTAGTCGTTCGAGGTATTTAATACTGTATCTTGCTATTTCCTCATCGACAGTAGGGATGTTTATGTTGTGACATATTATATTATTCCTGACGAACCATGGAGCCTTTACTATCAAGCGTAATACTTTTGATTGGAATATCTCAATGATTTTTATATTAGATTTTGCCGCTGAACCCCATAGCTGTATACCATATGTCCATATGGGTTTTAGGATTGTGTTATAAACGAGCAGTTTATTGTCAAGCGATAACTGGGATTTAAGAATATGCTTCTGCCATGTCAGACGTCGATCAAGATGTAGTCCTAAATATTTGACGTCTTCGGATTGGGGCAGTTGACAATCACTTAGTATCACTGATGGATAAGTCTTCTGTTTTAAGCTGAAGGTTACTTGCACAGACTTAGTTGCATTCACTTTAATCCTCCATTTATTTAGCCAGATTTGGAGCTTATCCAAGCTTTCTTGGAGATAATTTGTAGCGATTATATTGTTGCTGCTTGTAGCCATTATAACAGTATCATCCGCGTAGGTTGCGATTTTTGTATTCTCCGTCAGTGGAAGTTCAGCCGTGTAGATAGTGTAGAGCACAGGACCTAGAACACTGCCTTGTGGTACACCCGCCTTTATAGAGAACTGTTCAGTGACTTCTTCATTGGGCTTTACTCTGAAATGCCGTTCTTCAAGATATGATCTTAAGATATCATAAAACGTCTGAGGTAGTAACTTTTTCAGTTTAAATAGTATGCCAAGGTGCCATACTTTATCGAACGCCTGTGTTATATCTAGGAAAGCAGTTGTACAATAACGGTTTTTGCTCAAGAGCGTTTCTTCTTATGCTGTACACTCGGCGCACTTGTTCTGTTGTGGCATGGTATTCCCTAAATCCAAATAGATGATTGGGTATTATCTCCTTTTTGAGCAGAATTGGTTTAAGTTTGTTTAACAGGAGCTTTTCAAACATTTTGGAAACAATTGCAAAAGGCTAATTGGTCTATAAGAAGTGACTTCCTCCAAGGGCTTCTCGGGTTTAGGGATGACAATAATTTCGGCCACTTTCCATTGACGCGGAAAATATCCACATCTAATTATTGCATTGAAGAGGTAAGGTATTTTATTCCTTTATTTGGTAGTTCCTTTAATAGTTTACCTGTTATCAGGTCGTAGCCCGGTGCCTTTTTCACATTCAGTGTTTTGTGCACAGCATTATGTATTTCCTTTTTTGTAAAGGGCGTGATAGGTAACTCTAATTGTCCTGGACTATTGAGAAGATTAAATACCCCGTCTTCCTCTTGCTGTGAAGTTGGTGGAAACGGCTTAAAGACCCCAGTAAGGTGTTTGGCGAATGTAATTGCTTTCTCCTTATCAGTTTTTGCACAGGAGCCATTTGAGCTTTTGATAGGAGGAGCACGGGTGGTGGGTTGCTTCAGCTTTTTTGTTGCCTTCCAAAATGAGTAATCTGTGGTCTCATTTGCTGATAAAGTGGACAAGTAGTGCTGTATTTCTTCATTTTGCTTCTGCGCCAAGTACCGCTTAAGGTTTTTTGTAGCTCTATTAGAATTATTTTTGTCTTTCGGATGCCTGGTACTTTGCCACGCCCTTCTTAGTTTGCGTTTTTTATCAACCATCTCCCTAATAACGGGATGGGAAGGATGCTTGTTCAGTTGATTTTTAGGCTCCGGAGTAGAGTTCCATGCAGCGTATTGGACAGTTTTGTTAAAATTTTCAACGGCAAACTCAATATCCTCAGTACTCTTCAGACAAATATTGAGGCACAGAATGTCATCTACAATTTCCTTGAAATGCAACCAGTTTATTTGTTTCGTATGTAGTGTGGGTGGTTTTATTGTGCATTCTTCCTTCGAGTTCAGTGTTGCAATAATAGGAGAGTGGTCTGATGACAGATCCAGCGACGGGGGTATCTCAACACAGCTTCCGAGAAACACCTTTCATCACGCAGAAGTCAATGAAATCTGGAATTTTGTTTCTATCAGATGGCCAGTATGTGGGTTGTCCTGTTCATACGTGTGTAAGGAGGTTGTGTTCTTGCATTGTTTTTAGTAGGTCTCTTCCTTTCGGATTGATTGTCAGAGAACCCCAAAATTGGTGTTTAGAGTTGTAATCACCACCAGCTAAAAATCGTACACCAAGTGTTTGAAAAAATTGTAATTTTGCTCTTTTTTAATGGAATACCTCGGAGGGCAATACACTGATGTTATGGTTAGCGGTCCATATTGGTCCTGTATTGTTATGCTTGTTGCTTGAATGTGAGATTTTTCATAATTGTCTTGTAGTGTGTGTTCTATTTTGTTTTTAATGATGATAGCAGTACCACCGCGTGCTGTGCCGGCTGGATGATTTGTTTGATATACTCGTATGTTGTACTGATTTATTTTTAAGAAGCTTTTGCTTGTGAAGTGTGTCTCAGATATTAGCATTATGTCAATGTTGTTCTGTTCCATAAATGTTTTGACTTCATTACTATGACGAGAAAGCCCGTTCGCATTCCATACTGCAATTATAAGTTTTTGTTCCATTAAGTCAGTTTAGAGATCACTGTTGTTAATAAATTGAGCATTGTTCCCATTTGTTCCATAGGGCTTTTCAGCATACTCTTTAATTCATTCATGTCATTTGATCGATGTGAGGCGAATTGATTTTCATTTTGCTGGTTTAGAGTTTGCTCTTGTTGCGTGCTCTGTTTGGCGATTTGCGCATATGTGCAACCTGGTTGTCTTTCGGAATCTGGGGCCTTGTTAAAATTAGTGTTTTCAAACACTTTCTGCCTTAGCGTGGGGAATGTTTTTTGCTGTAATTCTTTGTACACATTACAGCCTCTGTAATTAGCCGGGTGGTTTCCTCCGCATAGCACACATTTCACATCCTGTGATTTTTCTTTACTAGGGCAGTCTGACGTTGCTGATTGCCAACGCATTTAACGCATCGAGAAGTATGGTTGCAATATTTTCTAGTGTAGCCATACCTCTGACATTTTGTGCACTGAGCTATTTCCCTTTTTTTATTTGGTGGTTCGAATTTTATTTTTGTGTGCATAATTGCTTCAACTTTATAAATGTCTGTATTATTTTTGTTTTGTTTTAAGTTGACATAAAACATCGACAACGGATGCTTTGTAATTCTTTGTTTTATATTTGAAACGTTTGTAACATCGAATGCCAACCTAGTTATTTCCTCTTTTATTTCTTCTGATGATATTGTGTGGTGTAGCCCCTTTTAATACTACGCTAAAGTCTTTTTCATGTTTGGGTTTATATGTATGGAATTCTTTTTAGCCAGAGCTTTTGTAATAGTTTTGTACCCTTCTCCTGACTTTGGTTGAATTTTAACCTCGCTATCTTTGAGGAATTTGAGCTGGTATTCATTCTTGGCAATGTTTTTTTAGCAGAGCTAGTAACGGTTGAGCATTATTTACTCCAAAGACATAGATTGGAGGTGGTTTCGGGACTCTTTGGTCCCTTTCTTGTGGACTGGTACCGTCGATTTCAACTTCTGATAGTATGGCGAATCTATTTGAACTAGTTGGCAAATCAAGCCAGTAGTCCCCTAGTTTTGACTGTTTTTGTTTATTTTGTGTTGTGTTTTCTGGGCTTGATCTAGCGCATTTAGGGGTTTGGTTTGTTTTCACGACATTTAGATTGTGGATCGGTTTGAATATTTCCTACTGGGTGTTTTATTGTGAGTGAATCAATATATTTATCTGATGAGTGGGTTATTGTTGTTGAGTGAGTTTTAGGAGTAAGTACACGGCTTTTATATGGTGATTCATTTTGTGTATTTCCTAGTGGGTGCTTAATTGTGAGTGTGTTAATGCTGTTATGTGTTGAACGGGCAATTGCTGCTGAGCAAGATTCAGTAATTAGAGGAGGAGCCGAAGCTGTAGTGAGTTTGCTTGCACATATTGAATTTGTGTACGAAACGGTTGTATTTGTTGTTGCATATGATGAGGCTAGTGTTGTAATTATTTTGTTAGCGGTCGTTAGGGCACCGGAAAAATTGTTTGAGGAGGACAGGGCACCTTGCATATTTATACCATAAACCTTTTGATTTTTTTGTGGAGAAGATCGCTCTCTGAGAGTGTCCGGCATAGATGGACCGCTATTGACTATCATAGGGAACGCACTCATAGGAGAGCCGGCTCTTTGATTTTCCATAACTGTCTCATTTTTGTGTGTATTCCTTCGCTCGCTCTGTGGCGAGCGTAAAACACTCATTTTGGCGCACTTACCGCTTAATATATATGTACGATCGTCGATGTCGTATGTTTATTGTTATTGTTTGTTTTGTGGCAATTTTGTTTTAACTTTTTGTCACAATTTGTTTTTATTAAATGGCAGACTGCAACCACCACTAAACAGTGCTCATAAAAAAAAAATGCAAAGTAAACGTCCTGTCGCACTTTGACAATTTTTTTTTTTTAATTTTTTTTTTTTTTAAATTTGCAAGCAGAGTGAGAAGAAACCAGACCGCACCGTAAGAGAACAAAAGAACTGAAATTTAATGGCAGGCTTCCATCTTACGCCAGGTACACTACAGATCTAAGAGATCTTACTTCCTCACAGAACAAAAGAATAAATATGAGTTAATATTTTATATACTTTGTTATTCTATTAAAAATTAATAAAAGCCATAATTGATTGCAAAATTGCGTCAATTGATTCAAGACCATGTTTTCATTTGCCAATTCTTCGAGTTCAAGTGCTTGTAAGAAATTAGAGAGCTTAGTTACAATCCAGGTTCAAGTACTTGTGTTTGCGGCAATACTAACGCTGCTAACATTTTGGTGACCCCGTGGTTAGGACACATATCCTTAAAATCAAAGGACAAACCACACTGCCTAATGTCCAAGCGTATCGCACATGCAATCACTTGACAACAATGCAAACACGGCACAAGCCAAAGCGACGGATCAAGTGACTTTATATATAGCGGGCATTTGGTGTGAAGGCCAAAAATGCATTGAACCCAAACATCACCACACACAATTGCGAACCAATGCAAGTGTGCGGAATTGGGCTTCATATTTCCAATATTATTTAGGATCATAAATAATGTTTAAGTAAAAAAAAAATAGCCTAAGATGTTAATATGTAAGCCGCTCTGATTTGTATAATAAAACAATTCTTTTGAACAAAGATCTCGGCAACAACATTGATTTTACTTCGCTCGCCTTTCGCGCCTCAAAATAAGTAAACATTTCGGCAAACGCGTGTTTGCCACAATCATTGGCTGGCTTACCTTACGGCCTTCATAATAATATAAGGTAAAAAGAATATTTTCATATATTTTTTTTGTCATGTAGATGTCAACCGAAAATGCCGCTAAAAGCGATAAGCGATCTGCCTGGCAATCCATCAATTCTACGGCAAACACCTCATGGAATCCACTTCTCCTACAATTATTAATCAAAAGACTACATACATTAGGTTTGAACAGTCACTAAAAAAACAAAAGAGTTGCAGAAAATTTGAGAATTTTGGCATTCCTGGAAATTCAATTCCAGTCTATAGAATCAATTGGTCACAAAGCAAAGCTGCACGTACACACTGCATCCAGAACTGTTTCTTCAGTTGTAGCTACCGACAGGAACAGAAAAACAAAGTCTGTACTTCAATGCTGCAGTAAATGTGATAAGAAATACAACCCGTTGTTGGATTTGGGAAATAATAATAATCCATTTCCAAAGATATATCAATACGGGCAACCGCCTCCAACGCAGCAGTAACCTCAGTAGCAGCAAACATTTTATCATCGCACCAGAGTTATGTCATCTTACGGCGGTTAACGGCAATTCAGGTGAATTCAGAGCAATATTAGATTCGGGTTCGCAAGTAAACATAGTTTCCTATCCATACCGTCTTATTAAAAGACTCGAAACGGAACCTCGCTATGCATTGAAGGCATCGGAAAGTCACAGAAGAAGGCGACGCAGCCAGTAAATGTCAACCTGCAATCCATGAACAATAGCCTATTAACCAATTTGAAGGCGTTTGTACTTCGAACCATCATTCACACAAAACCTAATCATCACCTTGGCGTATCCACATGGCGGATTCCTTCCAACATTCAATTGGCTGATCCAGAGTTTCATCGAGAAGGAAAAATTGATGTCCTGCTTGGTGCCGAATTTTATTTCAGTCTTATGGCAACCGGGCAAATTAACCTCTCCTCTCGAATGACCTTCCAGTCCTGCAAAATGCAACAATTGGCTGGATTGTCAGTGGAAAGATTGGAGTCAATAAAGATACAAAACCATCAGACGTATTAAGATGTGCAGTTTTCGGTATCGAAACAGAGAATAGTGACAAAAAGGATTCATTGAAAAAAGTTATTGAGTGGCTGTGGAGAATGGACGAGGTAGAAACAAGCGAAAAAAGGTTATCGCCTTTAGAACAATGGTGTTAGTCTCACCTTACTCAAAATGTCCATACAAATGCAGAGGTTCGCTTAGTCGTACGACTTCCATTCCTGGAAAACGCATCTGCACATATCACGAGAAACGGCCCACAACAAGTTCATAAGTCTCGAACGTAGACTGCTGAGAAGTGAGTTAGTGCGAAGATAGTATATTCATTTCTTGAAAGAGTATGAAAGACTGGGGTACATGAAGGAATTAAACTTAGACTCTGTATTGACTCATAGTTATTTTACACCTCACTATTGTGTACTGAAACCAGATAATAATACAACTAAAGTACGAGTGGTATTTGATGCGTCACCCAATACCACGTCAGGATATTCTTTGAATGACTTAATGTATACAGGGCCAACAGTTCAAAGTGAACTTTCTCTTTCGTTTGCCACGTTTTGTCTTCACTACTGATATTGACAAGATGTATCGTCAGATCCTAATTCTTCTCTGAAAGTACTTTAAATATCGAATGTGTTTTTAGTGCTCGATAATTTTTGAAAATAGTAGGTGGCATTATAATAAAATTAAGTGTTAAAAATGAAAAAAACTAAATCTGGCAATCAACATATGCCCAAATCCGAGACAGAGACTCTATAAACTAAAAATAAACAAAAAGTGTTGTGGGAGTAATATTTTCCATAAACTGTAAAATAAGAACTGCTGTGAGAGCTTGTTTATGAGCACATTACGCTCTCCCCAACCAGAGCGAAAGCTCGCAAAGGCAGATAACGCGTCGTGTAATGTAAGCAAAGATCTGCTGCTCTCTGTTAAAACAAACAATTTGTTGCTTGAGCAGTCGCCCGAACGTTTGGTGACGAAAGCTCAGCACACACTAAATCGCCAAGCAAAAAGGCATGCTCTCAATGAATGATGTTGTTCACCGCCAACGCGCTAATTCATTATCTGCTCTCTCCACAGCAAACACACTAACCGCTACAAACAGCATAGAATCAGAAACAAGGTATAGAATCAGATGTAAATCAAATCGAGATCTAGGAAGCATTAATTGAAGCCGCTTTCATCCCAAAATCCATCTAAGGCATAAAAAACAAGAACAATACTCCACAACTAATGTTCGAGAAAAACTGAAAAAAGCGAAGTTCATCCAATCTATAATATGCGATACCTTATGCACAGCCGAATTTCAGGTGAAGAGCTCCCACAAATGCAACGGACAATGCACAAACTGCCAGGAGTTTGGTCATAGCAAATCATATTGCAACCTACGCCCCATAGGTGTTGGTTGTGGAGACTTCCACCTTTCTTCTGCCTGTACGACCGACAACAATACTGACAATACTAAAAAATTCAACAATTGCGGTGAAAGTCACACAGCTAACTATAGAGGTTGCCCAGTATATGCTGACCTGAAAAATAAAATGAGCCAACAGAAGGATAGAGGTCGACACGAAGTTATTAACGATGCGCCTCAACACCTAACCCAGACTATATCTGGTGGTAACCATGGTCCTTCTATTATGAGTTATTCTAATGCACTGAAATCTAATTTAGCTGAGAGCTCAGAAACCAATAAACAACTGCAAAATTTAGAGGTTGTGCTCTTAACCTTAACGCAATTCGTGAATTAATTTATGTCCTCAATGCAAGCAATTATGCAAGAACTAATACATAATCAGAACAAATTCATGAAATTTATACTTGCAAACAAATGAATACGCTAAAAATTTGTCATTGGAACGCGAACGATATTAGCCAACACCAACTTGAAATTAAAAATTTCCTCTTCAATAACAAGATAGATATACTACTCATTTCTGAAACTCACCTTACTCTAAAAAACAATTTTAAAATAAAGGATTATAATTATTATAAAACGTTACATCTGGATGGCAAAGCTCGTGGAGTGGCAGGCATTCTCATTAAAGATCGAATTAAACACCATTCACTTGACGTAGGTCAAGGAATATCTCCAAGCTAGCTCCATTTGCCTGCGATGTTCGGATGTCAACATAACGGTATCATCTGTATACTGCCCACCTAGACACACTGTCACAACGGTCCGGTTTGAAAATTTTTGCAACTCGTTAGGAGAAAAATGTATATCAGCTGGGAATTATAATGCTAAGCACACTCACTGGGGCTCGCCCTTTATAAATCCCAAGGGAAAAGACTTATATTATGCCCTGATGAATCGGCGTAATATAATTGAATATGTCTTTTCTGGACAACCCACATTCTGGCCATCGGGCCAACGGAAGATCCTGGACTTATTAGATTTTGCAATGACGAAAGAAGTCAACCAATCACTAATGTCTGCTGAACCATGCTATGAATTGAGTTCAGACCACTCTCCAGCTATAATACACTTAAGAAAATACGCAGAAGTCATAAACAAACCTTTTCACTTAACAACAAACAAAACAAATTGGCTAAAATTCCGAAAATACATTAGCATCCACCTTCTAGATAAATGTAGTTTTAAAAACCCGGATGAATTAGATTCCGCAGTACAAACATTAATCTGCAAGAAACCAACAGAAACAGACTCACCTATAAGATTTATTGACGGACGGAGGGCGAGGAGCAATGAAGAGAAGGGGCAAGTTTTTGCTCAACGCCTAAAAACTGTATTCCAACCAAACCATCCTAGTAATATCTTTAAAATACCAAAAATAGGTAATAAAATCCCACAGATGGAGCTACTGTTGAGACCAAAAGAATTTTGGCATTTTATCTCATTTTATTTAGACAAAAAGAAAGCGGCAGACCACGACCTGATAACAACAAAGATGATAACGGAACTACATTATCTTACAGTAATGCATTTACTTATGCTATTTAATTCTATTTTAAGACAAGGTTACTTTCCACAAATCTGGAAACTATCCCATATAACTATGATACCGAAACCTGGCAAAACTCCAACACAAGTCTCGTCATACAGACCAATTCGCCGTCGTTTCGAAACTATTCGATATGCTATTGTCAGCAAAACTAACCCCATATCTGGTACAGTACAAATAATACCTGACCCCCAGTTTGACTTTCGAAGAAAAGCATGGCAGTATTGAACAAGTTCATCGACTAGTGTCCCAAATTAGAAATGCTCTGCAGTGTTCCTTGATGTCGCAAAAGCCTTTGACAAAGTGTGCCACGAGGGCCTTATTTATAAAACAAAAAATGTTCTGCCTTCAAATATTCATAGTGACTCGGAATCATACATAAAGGGTACACGTTTTCAAAACAAATGTGAAGATTACCTTTCTCCAGAAAGGAACATAATGGCTGGAGTACCACAAGGAAGTGTTCTTGGCCCGATACTATAACTGTACGCAATTTACACCTCAGATATACCAACAAACAAATACCTACCCACATCAACTTATGCCGATGACACTGCGATTTTATCTTGCCACAAGCACCATCACATAGCATCTCGTGATTCTCATTGAACATCTACATGTATTTGAAAAATAGCATTGGAACTGGCATATCACAGTAAATGATCAAAAAAGCACACATCCAACATTTACACTCAACAAAAACACGTGCCCTGCTATCACTGGTAGGTAGGTAGGTAAAATGACTGGTTTTTTTAGTTAATTTTTGTTCTGATAGTCTAATAGCTCGTGCAGACAGCTATGAGGTTGCTAATTGTGTGTCTTAGTTTATTGAGAAGAGGGTTAGTTATTTTTGCACTGTACTTGGGCCACATCATTCTAAAAAATGTCGCAGTGTTTTTGCACCTCTCGATAGCAATGCGGAGAAAGTGATTTATAAATATTTCCCTTAACAACAGTTGGGGGACACCCAGGTCCATAAAGGAAGAAACTTTATCGGTTTCCGATGAGCCTTTACGTGCTAGCTCATCAGCCCTCTCATTGACTTCAATGTTCGTGTTTCCCGGAACCTAGACGAGGGATATTATTCTGTTTTCCGATAATAGTTTAAATTCCTCCTTACAGATGCCGACCAGCTTAGAGCTTGTAAAAGGTGACGCTACCGCCTTTATTGTTGCTTGGTTGTCGGAGTAAATTGATATGGTTTTGGTCAGCTTGCGCCCCCTCAGCCCCCTACATGCTAGCCAAATTGCAAAGACCTCTGCCTGAAAGACACTTGATGTCGTTGGCAATTTGATTGAGTATAAAATTCGGAGATTTGGAAAATATTCACGCACCCACCCCAGATTCCATCTTGAAGCCATTGGTGAAAATGTGCGTAGCCTCTTTCGCGAGCACCTTTCCCTTCTTCCAGTCATTCCTACTTGGTAGAAGTTTACACAGCTCGCAAAATCTAAATTGCGAACGAAGAAGTCGGTCCTCGAGGACACCATATCTGGTAGCAGCTATTTTAAAATGCTCCTATGACCATACAGGGTATCCTTCCAGTTACTGCATACCCTGAGTCTTAGTACACTTTGTGCGGAAGTACAATAAGTATGAAGATCAATAGGGAGGAGGTTTAGAATCGCGTCTAAGCAATGCCGTGCGACAGGCTCCTGTCATTCTAATGCACGCGTTGCGCTGGATTCTTTGTAATTTCGTGAGATTGTAGCCCTTCCTGAGACCTTCGCAGCCAACCACAGAGACATATGTTAAGATCGGCCGCACCACCATATTGTATATCCAGAGTACAATTTTTGGTGTAAGACCCCATTTTTTGCCAAACATCGACTTGCAAGCATAGAAAGCCACCGAAGCCTTCCATACTAGTTCATCGATGGATGCTTTCCAACTAAGTTTGGGGTCCAATATGACACCAAGATATTTTACCGTGGATGATGGTGAGAGCCGCTGGCCGTTTAACCTCGGAAGTTCGAAGGATTGATTTTGTGAAGACCAACAGTTCCGCTTTATTATAACTAAGCTGCAGGCCACACCTGTTTCATTGATAGTTACTAGCCACAACAGAGGTTAAAGGACTACGCCCTGGGGTGTACGTTTGCACACATTTCTCATAACTCTAACACTACCTAATTCAGCTATGATTTGTCTGTTTGTCAGAAGGGATGAGATCCAATTACAAATCGGACTTCCACCCCTGCTCTGTCAAGAGCAGACTTAATTGCTTCAGCCCTTACGTTATTAAAAGCCCTTTCAATGTCTACGAAAGCAGCCAGAGTGAATTGTTTTCTACCACTCGCACCACATCATGCAGTGCAGTCTCTGTAGATCTCCCGCTCAGATACCCATGCTGTGCCATTGAAAGTGGATGCTCCTCAAAGAGATATCGAATGCGACGATCGACGACTCTCTCAAGGACTTTCAGAAAGAAGGAAGTAAGACTAATCGGTCTGAAATCTTTGGCCAATTCATGCCCCCTATTTCTCATCTTCGGAATGAAAACCACTCGGGGCTTCCTCTACTTATTTAATATATAATTTAGAGAATACATGTAGTGAAAATCTCCCTTAACTCAGATATTATAAATCCCTGTGTCTTTTGCATCATTATAGGTAGGCCCGTTCGGACCTGGGGATTTGTATGGTGAAAAACTGTTCAATGCCCAGACGACACTAGCCACAGACACAATTTTCCCAAGCAATGCAGCTGGTACGTGTTCTCGACACGCAGAGGTGTTACTTTGCTCTGAATGATCAGTGCAGTCTGGAAAATTAGTATCAACAAGAATCTTCAATCCCTCCGTCGCCGATTCTGCCCACACTTCATCAGTACGTTTTACAAAGGTTCTGTTGGAGTAATCCTTGGCGAGAAATTTTCAGAGCCTGGCAGAGTCTTTTAGTGACTCAATAGACTCGCAATGGTCTTGCCAGGAATGGCGTTTCACATCCCGTACTGCTTTTTTGTTGTATAAGCTCTCTCTGTAAGCTTGGAAATTTCGACTTATGTAGTATTCTTTGAAGACCCTTCTTTAGTTTGATCTCAAGTCTCTAAGATTCCTATCCCACCAGGGAGGTAAGGTCTGTTTGCTACGTGAATCAGGACACGAGACCCTGAAAGGTTTTCTCCAAGGTTAATATGGGTATATGGATAATATGTTCCTATCGAGTCTGTTTTTGACCACCCTGTTGAACAGACTGCGGTCCGTTCTTTTTGGATTTCAGCTGGGTAAAACCATTTCCCCGCCCAAACTCAACATTGAAAAAGATAACTCGGTTGTCTGACAGAGAATTCCTCCGAGACACCGCCCAGTCATCCACCCGAAGATCGGGAGAATTTGTTACCAGAGTGATATCAAGATCTTCCTCGCACCATTTGAAGTTTCGGAGCCGGGGAAGCTAGAAGTCGGAGGGCTGCCCTTGTTTTGCATACACTCAGGTTGTTATTTATAATAAAATCGAAAAGAACCTCACTTCGTTCATTTTTCTCACTGCTACCCCACAACGTGTGTCTCGCGTTGGCGTCGCAGCCTACCAGAACAGCTTCCTTTCTTAAGATTGTGAATGCAGGGGGTGCTTGGCTATCATGGGCCATACATGACGAGGCGGCCATAAAACGTTGGTCGCCCAGTGGTTCTACCTTGACAACTGTCATATCTAACGAGCTGTCATTAGATAAGAAGAAAACATTAAACGTATTTTTTGCCAAAATATATGCCCTCGGCTAACCTTCCCCATGGGAATGGAAGAAGTTATACAGCCTGTCCCTCAGACATATAATTTGAGACTGCCTGACCCATGGTTCTTGGATCAAGCAGATGCCGATATCCTCCTCTCTGAGAAGGACAAGAAGGTTATAAGTTGCAGATTTGGTGTGCTGGAGGTTAATCTGAGCTACTCTCAGTATCCTTTTTGCCGCCTAGGGGTAGCTTACTCTTAGTAAGCTTCATTTTTGGTGCTGATTCGCCTACTACAGCCATCTCAGATAGCTTGAGGTCTCCCAGCAGCTTATTTGCCTCCTCCGCCACTTCCTCCAGATAGTCGTCCGGATCCACAGAGGCGGGAATTGTCATTGGGCAACCTATGTTGCTGCTTCTCGAGTACCCCCAGGGACTCCTCACTGATCAGCAGCAACACAGGTTACCTATTTCTCTGGGTTTTGCAGTCGTAGGCACTGGATGAGCTTCGTGCTCTCCAGGTTCATTTTTGGCAACCAGATGCGCGCCCTAGGTTTCCTCGGAATCTCTGAAGCTGGGATGAGTTTCAACGTGAAACCGTCTCAAGCATTGCTGATCTCAGCAACGCATCTCTCCAGAAACTCCTTAGAGAACCCAACCTCACACCTGATCAACTTACAACCTCGGCACACCTCTTCCCAGTTGAAGTCCGGGGCCTGACCCTAGTTCGTCAAAAGCTGCTTGACGACCATCTTCGGCAGACGTCCCTCTATAGAGCCCCACTTGGCCAGCACTCGTGTTCCACCGCTACTTGCATACATAAGGCAACTGGGATGTGGTCGCTGGCCTCCTCACTGTAAGTCATCCTCGCGGCTGCCACAGCACTCATGGAAGGGCCCTCCTCTTTTTGCGGCGGAATCGATCACTTTGTCGCACCGATTTCGTTTTGTCGCATGGCTGGCTGCGAACAGCTCTATAACCAGATTAGACCTGAGTGTTGCTCTGGCGATGATCGCTGAAGTTGCCTTCGCGTGGTGGAGATTCATTTGGGCAACTTTAGTGCTGGTCATCTGCATTTTTAATATTTTTTCCCCTTCTCTTCTTACGCTGTAATAACGTCGTCGAGATCTGACAGGGAGACTTTGTCATAGTCGTCTAAGCCGGACAGGTACGGCATTGTCAAGTCATTCTCGTCAATGTCCTCACTTTCATGAGGTAGTACATCGACTTCATTGGCCAGCTCCAGGCTGCTACATCTCTTTTTTTTTTTGTTACGCCGGCTGTTATTTCTCCCCCAGGTATTTCGTCCTTTATGCAGATGGACTGGTGTCGATCCGAATCTGTACGTCCCCCGTAGTTATAGGCTTTAATTGTCTCCAGAGGTCGATGCTCTCAATGCCGATTGTCAGCAGTTTGCAGTTCTTGACGTTTTTGCAGCTGAACATTCTCCATAAATGATTATGTAGACCCTCATTATGGGTGATAATCAGATCGAAACGCTTTCTTTGTCGAACCCAGCTGCTCTTGGATGTATATAGTCATCATGTGTCCTCCGGGTATACTGTCCCCGGCGCATGTTGATAACTCTGGGCCCTCCCAACCGGCAACTTCGGTACCGTTATTTGCAGCCAATCGGCGACAACTTTGGTTGCATAATCGATCAGTATAAGGCCTGGTGTTTTTTTTCTACAAAAGCTGCAGTTGTGTTTCTTTCTACAAGAACTTCTGTGATAATATTTTTGATCGGAGTTCACAATTGAGTTATTTGTTCGCAATTTGAGTTTTTATTTTTGTGTGAGTAGGATTTATTTTCGTGTCTATTGGCAGTCTCATCAAGTTAGAAGAGGCCGATGTTGTTGTCGTTGTATTGTTCGACGGAGCAATAGTGGTAATCAAACTGTTTGAAGTGGTTATAGGGCCAGTCTAGGCAGGTTTTGGTATTAAATTTTTCACAACTTGCTGTTTGTAGTTCCGCAGTCAGGTGTACAACATTAAATATTCTTGTTGTTTGCTGTTGTTGGTGTGAGGTTGGTATAATTTCTATGCTTGTAGTTTGCTCATTTGGTTGAGAAATATATTTATTATATAGATTGCGTTCCCCATGATAGTCAATAGCGGTCCATCTATGCCAGACACTCTCAGAGAGCGATCTTCTCCACAAAAAAACCAAAAGGTTGATAGTATAAATATGCAAGGTGTCCTGTCCTCCTCAAACAATCTCTCTGATGCCCTAACGACCACTAACAAAATAATTACAACTCTAGCCTCATCAAATGCAACAACAAATTGAACATTTTCGTACACAAATTCAATATGTACAAGCAAACTCACTATAGCTTCGGCTCCACCTCTAATTACTGAATCTTGCTCAGCAGCAATTGTCCGTTAAATACATAACAGTATTAACACACTCACAATTAAGCACTTACTAGGAAATACACAAAATGAATCACCATATAAAAGCCGTGCACTTACTCCTAAAATCTACTCAACAACAATAACCCACTCATCAGATAAATATATTGATTCACTCACAATAAAACACCCAGTAGGAAATATTCAAACCGATCCACAATCTAAATGTCGTGAAAAAATTCCTGTAGTGAAAACAAACCAAACCCCTAAATGCGCTAGATCAAGCCCAGAAAACACAACACAAAATAAACAAAAACAGTCAAAACTAGGGGACTACTGGCTTGATTTGCCAACTAGTTCAAATAGATTCGCCATACTATCAGAAGTTGAAATCGACGGTACCAGTCCACAAGAAAGGGACCAAAGAGTCCCGAAACCACCTCCAATCTATGTCTTTGGAGTAAATAATGCTCAACCGTTACTAGCTCTGCTAAAAAAACATTGCCAAGAATGAATACCAGCTCAAATTCCTCAAAGATAGCGAGGTTAAAATTCAACCAAAGTCAGGAGAAGGGTACAAAACTATTACAAAAGCTCTGGCTGAAAAGAATTCCATACATATAAACCCAAACATGAAAAAGACTTTAGCGTAGTATTAAAAGGGGCTACACCACACAATATCATCAGAAGAAATAAAAGAGGAAATAACTAGGTTGGCATTCGATGTTACAAACGTTTCAAATATAAAACAAAGAATTACAAAGCATCCGTTGTCGATGTTTTATGTCAACTTAAAACAAAACAAAAATAATACAGACATTTATAAAGTTGAAGCAATTATGCACACAAAAATAAAATTCGAACCACCAAATAAAAAAAGGGAAATAGCTCAGTGCACAAAATGTCAGAGGTATGGCTACACTAGAAAATATTGCAACCATACTTCTCGATGCGTTAAATGCGTTGGCAATCAGCAACGTCAGACTGCCCTAGTAAAGAAAAATCACAGGATGTGAAATGTGTGCTATGCGGAGGAAACCACCCGGCTAATTACAGAGGCTGTAATGTGTACAAAGAATTACAGCAAAAAACATTCCCCACGCTAAGGCAGAAAGTGTTTGAAAACACTAATTTTAACAAGGCCCCAGATTCCGAAAGACAACCAGGTTGCACATATGCGCAAATCGCCAAACAGAGCACGCAACAAGAGCAAACTCCAAACCAGCAAAGTGAAAATCAATTCGCCTCACATCGATCAAATGACATGACTGAATTAAAGAGTTTGCTGAAAAGCCCTATGGAACAAATGGGAACAATGCTCAATTTATTAACAACAGTGATCTCTAAACTGACTTAATGGAACAAAAACTTAAAATTGCAGTATGGAATGCGAACGGGCTTTCTCGTCATAGTAATGAAGTCAAAACATTTATGCAACAGAACAACATTCACATAATGCTAATATCTGAGACACACTTCACAAGCAAAAGCTTCTTAAAAATAAATCAGTACAACATACGAGTATATCAAACAAATCATCCAGCCGGCACAGCACGCGGTGGTACTGCTATCATCATTAAAAACAAAATAGAACACACACTACAAGACAATTATGAAAAATCTCACATTCAAGCAACAAGCATAACAATACAGGACCAATATGGACCGCTAACCATAACATCAGTGTATTGCCCTCCGAGGTATTCCATTAAAAAAGAGCAAAATTACAATTTTTTCAAACACTTGGTGTACGATTTTTAGCTGGTGGTGATTACAACTCTAAACACCAATTTTGGGGTTCTCTGACAATCAATCCGAAAGGAAGAGACCTACTAAAAACAATGCAAGAACACAACCTCCTTACACACGTATGAACAGGACAACCCACATACTGGCCATCTGATAGAAACAAAATTCCAGATTTCATTGACTTCTGCGTGATGAAAGGTGTTTCTCGGAAGCTGTGTTGAGATACCCCCGTCGCTGGATCTGTCATCAGACCACTCTCCTATTATTGCAACACTGAACTCGAAGGAAGAATGCACAATAAAACCACCCACACTACATACGAAACAAATAAACTGGTTGCATTTCAAGGAAATTGTAGATGACATTCTGTGCCTCAATATTTGTCTGAAGAGTACTGAGGATATTGAGTTTGCCGTTGAAAATTTTAACAAAACTGTCCAATACGCTGCATGGAACTCTACTCCGGAGCCTAAAAATCAACTGAACAAGCATCCTTCCCATCCCGTTATTAGGGAGATGGTTGATAAAAAACGCAAACTAAGAAGGGCGTGGCAAAGTACCAGGCATCCGAAAGACAAAAATAATTCTAATAGAGCTACAAAAAACCTTAAGCGGTACTTGGCGCAGAAGCAAAATGAAGAAATACAGCACTACTTGTCCACTTTATCAGCAAATGAGACCACAGATTACTCATTTTGGAAGGCAACAAAAAAGCTGAAGCAACCCACCACCCGTGCTCCTCCTATCAAAAGCTCAAATGGCTCCTGTGCAAAAACTGATAAGGAGAAAGCAATTACATTCGCCAAACACCTTACTGGGGTCTTTAAGCCGTTTCCACCAACTTCACAGCAAGAGGAAGACGGGGTATTTAATCTTCTCAATAGTCCAGGACAATTAGAGTTACCTATCACGCCCTTTACAAAAAAGGAAATACATAATGCTGTGCACAAAACACTGAATGTGAAAAAGGCACCGGGCTACGACCTGATAACAGGTAAACTATTAAAGGAACTACCAAATAAAGGAATAAAATACCTTACCTCTTCAATGCAATAATTAGATGTGGATATTTTCCGCGTCAATGGAAAGTGGCCGAAATTATTGTCATCCCTAAACCCGAGAAGCCCTTGGAGGAAGTCACTTCTTATAGACCAATTAGCCTTTTGCAATTGTTTCCAAAATGTTTGAAAAGCTCCTGTTAAACAAACTTAAACCAATTCTGCTCAAAAAGGAGATAATACCCAATCATCAATTTGGATTTAGGGAACACCATGCCACAACAGAACAATTGCACCGAGTGTATAGCATAATAAGAAACGCTCTTGAGGAAAACCGTTATTGTACAACTGCTTTCCTAGATATAACACAGGCTTTCGATAAAGTATGGCACCCTGACTTACTATTTAAACTGAAAAAGTTACTACTTCAGACATTTTATGATATCTTAAGATCATATCTGGAAGAGCGGCATTTCAGAGTAAAGACCAATGAAGAAGTCACTGAACTGTTCTCTATGAAGGCGGGTGTACCGCAAGGCAGTGTTCTACGTCCTGTGCTCTACACTATCTACACGGCTGAAGTTCCACTGACGGAGAATTCAAAAATCGCAACCTACGCGGATGATACTGTTATCATGGCTACAAGCAGCAACAGTATAATCGCTACAAATTATCTCCAAGAAAGCTTGGATAAGCTCCAAATCTGGCTAAATAAATGGAGGATTAAAGTGAATGCAACTAAGTCTGTACAAGTAACCTTCAGCTTAAAACAGAAGACTTATCCATCAGTGATAATAAATGATTGTCAACTGCCCCAATCCGAAGACGTCAAATATTTAGGGCTACATCTTGATCGACGTCTGAGATGGCAGAAGCATATTCTTAAATCCCAGTTATCGCTTGACAATAAACTGCTCGTTTATAACACAATCCTAAAACCCATATGGACATATGGTATAGAGCTATGGGGTTCAGCGGCAAAATCTAATATAAAAATCATTGAGAGATTCCAATCAAAAGTATTACGCTTGATAGTAAAGGCTCCATGGTTCGTCAGGAATGATATAATACGTCACAACATAAACATCCCTACTGTCGATGAGGAAATAGCAAGATACAGCATTAAATACCTCGAACGACTAAGTAAGCATCCTAATATACTAGCTTCAAATCTTCCGGAGAGGACAGGCACAACACGGCGACTGAAGCGAGCAACACCACTCAATTTATAATAATAATTTTCTAATGCAATAGTTCTGAACTAACCTTATGGGAGATTAGCACTGGCCCCTCTTCCTCATGTTGATTTAAATAACTATTTAAAAAATTACTCTGTATTTATTTATGTAGTTGTTTAATACTGTTATTTTATTTGATTATTGCCTCAAGGCGTAGAATGCATATAAAACTGGAGTTTAAAAATAAAAAATAAAAAATTAAAAATTAAAAATAGGCTCTTGCAATACTAATATTAATATCAGACTTCACTATACAAATTTTTTAATTATTTATCAGTGCAGCATATATTACACAAATCACCCAGCAGGCATTTCACGTGATGTTACCGCTATATTTATGAACAGCATCACACATACAGTTCAAGATAAGTTCGCTAATCATCATAAGCAAGCGACAACCATTAGTATCCAAGATCAATAAGGAGAACTCACGAAATGATTATAAAGTCAGACATCACAATTAATCCCGAATGTAGAGGATTACTGAAAATAATTCAAGCAAGCAAGCAACCTTATACGCATTTCAACTGGAGAACCGAAATACGATTACGGATTGATATTGAAGCTACCTAGCGCTAGATGGCAGCACAAACACAACAACTTTTTTTTTTACTGTGTGTTTTTACTGTAACCGCGAAAGTCAAACCCAAAAAAATCCGATATTTGTACAGAGTTTTTGTTGCTTTCGCGACGATAAATATATATTTCAGCATACTCGTACGTACATTCTGCAAATATCGCAGCGCTAAGAATTGCAAATCAAACACAAAGACAAGCTTCGCACATTATTTCATCGAGTAAAGCTCAACATTACACATACAATATAGCTTTATAGCCACTAGTTTGTCCATCAAGAAGACAACTACAAGGCTTATGGTGCAGCTCCAGCCTCGGTGGTAAAGAGAGAATTAAGTGTAGTGCAGTGTGTAGTTTTTATTTTGCTTGTACTACGATTCTGAGTGATTTACGAAAATATGAGCGAGGTGACACTTCATTTTCGAGTACAGATCTATAAAAATCAAACTCAATCGACTTGAGTCAATAAACGAAATATTAAAAAATTTCAAAAAAGATTCAGCATTGCATAAGACCAAAATATATCATCAGCAGCGTAAAATAACATTAAACAATTTGCGCGAAGCTTTCTCAGAGTCCCACAAAATTATTATCTGTTCAGATATTAAAAACGATGAGAGCTATTTACAAAACCAAATCTCATTTGAATTCGAAGAGTGTTATTTAGAAGTCTTTTGTGCAAATTTCGGAAAGCGCCGAGAGATGTTTCCAGCTTCACAGACGGACATTCCTCAACAACATAACACACAGTCAGTGCAGCAATCTTCTTCGACAGTCAAATTACCAATTTACCTGTACAAAAAGTCTCTGGTAAATTTACGGAATGGTCTCGATTTCACGATTCTTTATATTATAGTTTAGTGGATTGAAATGTCGAACTAAATTCGATACAAAAATTTCATTATTTAAAGCAGGCATTGCCAGTGAATCGTGATGTGGACATTCAACAATTGCTTTTGACTGAAGCAAATTATATTCCGGCTTGGGGAACACTTGTAAAGCGTTATAATAATCCACGAATAATATTTATGCATCAAATGAATGCCCTATACAAGTTACCGTGTCAAACGAAGGAGCAATCGGAAGACCTCAAGACGATTTTAAAGGTCGCCAATGTGTGCATACGCGAATTTAACAGTCTTAATATTTCCATTACACAATGCGATCATTGGACTGCACATCATCTTTCTACGAAACTATCCCAAGAAACCCATAAGGCTTGGGAATAAAATTTAGTAGCAAAACGGATATCCCAACCATTTCTGAGTTTGAAACCTTACTACCAATGCAATAGAAAATAGGTGAACAACCAACTATCTGCCCACGTCGACCAAACCGACCAATGATTCGATCAAGCAAATCAATAATTCTGGATTTTCAAAATATTCCAAGCGATATATTAATAAATCTCAAACGTGAACAGAAACATGTCATCTTACTACAAAACCAACTCCGTTCAGTGTGGAGAACCACTTGGTCTACGTCGGTGTCCCATTTACCTTTCAAAATATTATTTTGAGTGAAAGACAGTCGTCGACAAGGCTAAGCTTTGATTATACTGCTTAAGTAAAACCCATACATTTTCTCAGTGCATCAGCACGAAAATTTGTCTAGAATGCAGTAAACGATATCACACGTCTTTGCACTTTCCTTTTATTTTCTCAGCAAACAATGCACACCAATCTAGAACAGAAACCAACTTGCCATCGTCAACACAACAAATTTATCAGAGTGACGGTCCACCCACATCAAGCACTAACTTGACCACAAACACAAGTTTTAATCGCTTTCTTAGCACTCATACCTCTTCTGTTTTTAATGCAAAAGAATTAGCTTCCACTACAGCAACACGTGCACAATTAAAATCGACGCTGATATTAAATGCGTACATTGCGGTGAAAACCACACGGCAAACTACAGAGGATGTGCGATATATAAAGCTCTACAAGTCCAGAGATACCCTACACTTCACAAGAAAGAAAAAAATGGACAAATCAATATTGAAACAAACCAAAACAATCCCAATACAAAAATAAATGGCCAGAAAATCATCTCTGGTATTTCATACGCTCAAGCTGCACAAATGGAAACAATATCACAGGAGCCAAATCAAATAAAAAGCAACAGCACATATGAAATAATATCAAACAATGACGATCTATCCGAATTAAAAACAATGATGAAACAACTAATAAATCAAATGACCAGTATGATGAACATAGTAACTATGCTAGTATGCAAAATAGATGAACGCAGTAAATAAAAAAAAATTTGACAATATGGAATGCAAATGGACTGTCGCGCCATGAACTAGAACTAAAGACTTTCCTAATAAATAATTCAATAGATGTGTTGTTAATCTCAGAAACACATGCTACAGACAAAACAAATGTTAAATTCCCGCACATTGACATCCATTACACAAATCATCCTGACAACAAATCTCACGGTGGAACGGCGATCATTATAAAATATGAATTACATTGAACTTGACGCATATAAAAAAGAAAACCTTCAAGCAACCACAATAGCACTAAAAGACTCGAAAGGACAAATCGTAGTATCTGCTGATTGTCCACCAAAATATAACAACACAAAAGAACAATATCTAGACTATTTATAAAAACTGGGCAATCGCTATTTAGCCGGAGGTGACTATAACGCTAAAAATGTTTTATGGGGATCAAGGTTGACAAACGGAAAAGGACGCGAATTACTTAAAGCTATACGATATAGTAATGGTCGATTCATTAGAACTGTTGATCCAACATATTGGCCAACAGATACAAAAAAACAACCAGATTTAATAGACTTCTGCATCACAAAAAATATTCTTCATAAACACCTGACTATTAAATCATGTTGAGAATTATCCTCAGACCACTCCCCAATCCTAATGACATTACTAGGATTAATAGAGACAAGACTTTTCTCAGGCATTTATAACAATAAAACTGACTGAAATAATTTTCGTCTAGCACTGGAAAAGCAACTAAAAATAGATATACGATTAAAAACAAAAAATGAAATCGATTCCGCAATCGCATACTTCAATGATAGCGTCATCGAAGCAATCACAGCTTCAACACCAAAGCTAACGTTAGCAAATACGGACACTACACCAGCGTTCATCAAGGGAAAAATGAAATGGAAAAGGAAGCTCCGGAAAACATGGCAAATCACTAGGAATCCGGAAGATAAACGCAACCTAAACAAGGCAACAAATGAATTAAAAATTTTACTTCAGAAAAACAGAGAAAAGGAACTAGAAAAACATATGCTGAACTTGGGAACGACCACATCAACAAATTACTCTCTTTGGAAGGCTACGAAAAAACTCACTGGTGCAATAATACACAAACCTCCTATCAAAACATAAACCGGTACATGGGCGAAAACTAGTAAAGACAAAGCCAACACACTTGCCAAACATTTCCTTTAAATATTTACAAGCGAAATGGACAATGAAACCACTCATCTTGACAATGTAATAAATATCCCGCAATCCAAAACAAAAAAGGCGTCAGTGGCAGATATCAAAAACAAAATTAAAAAATTAAAAGACAAAAAGGCGCCAGGGTATGATCTGATAAGCGGGAAAATGCTAAAAGAAATGCCTGATAATATATATCCGAAATATATTTAACTGCATGCTAGAAACTAAGTATTTCTCTCGCTTATGGAAAGTTGCGCAGATAACAGCCATCAGGAAGCCAGGAAGAGATGCCACCAAAACAACTTCTTACCGACCTATCAGTCTATTGCCAATACTATCGAAAGTATTTGAAAGGATACTACAGGACAGATTAGAGCCAATCTTAACAACAAAAAATTTAATACCCAGCCATCAGTTTGGATTTAGAAGACAACACTCAACTGTGCAACAGGTCCACAGGGTTGTAAACAAAATCCTTGAAAGTATAGACAACAAAAAGTACTGCGTAGTTGTATACTTGAACATTGCAAAAGCATTCGAAAAGGTGTGGCACAAAGGACTTCTATATAAACTTAAGCGAATATTTCCACAAAATTATTATGACATTTTAAAGAGCTATATAAGCGAACGACAATTCTACATAAAATATGCCGAGGATTGCTCAGACATCCTACCAATGACAGCTGGAGTACCACAAGGCAGCGTATTAGGACCTCTAATATACTTAATATTCACAGCAGATATACCAATTCCAACGAAAAGCAATGCGATGATAGCAACATTCGCAGACGACACAGTTTTAATGGCATCACACAATGACGAAAAAAAGGCAACAAATGCAATCCAACATATATTGGACAATGTAGTAGCATGGTGTGACTTATGGGGAATAGAGATAAATAAAGACAAAACTGTACAAGTTGTATATACAAACAGAAAATCGACAAAATACAACCTTGCTATAAAGGGCAAAAAAATAAAAACTCACTCTGCTGCAAAATATCTTGGAATAACCATAGACGAAAAATTGACTTGGAAGCAGCACATCATTAACAAGCGAAACGATGCAAAAAATAAGTACCGACAGTTAAGCTGGCTACTTGGACGAGCATCTAGACTATCTCTCTACAACAAACTAATAATATACAAGACAATAATAGCGCCTATCTGGAAATATGGAATCGAGATATGGGGCACAGCTAGCATATCAAACTTAAATTTAATACAACGAATGCAGTCAAGAATACTGCAAACAATTACAAATGCTGAATGGTATATCCCGAACGAGGTTATACACCGTGACCTACACAATGAAACCATTAAGGACACAATCACAAAATGCAGCACCAAACATATACACCGACTGAGAGGCCATCAAAACCTGGAACTGCGTAGTGCAGCAGACACGGGGGGTGCAACTCCAAGCAGATTGAAGCGAATTACCCCTGCAGAACTTGCAGGAAGGTTAAAAAAAATAAATACATAACAATAACAAAATAAATAATTAATTATATACATAAATAAAATGATGGATAAATAGAGAAAATTTAATAAACAAATAAATAAAAGAAGTTCTTTTGGCATTGGCAAAAAGAGCATATTCAATCCAAACCTGCACAAAATATTACTTAATATTATTGTTATAGATTGTAATATATAGAGGAAGAAATAAAAAAAAAAGTCCTATAATTGTTGTAGCAAAAATCATTTTAAAATGTATATGCAACACTAAAATTGTCCGTACAGATCATTCGCATACTTCTTTCGAATGGGACGAAAATTTGCCTGATTTGATAAATTAGCAATGGCAGCAATTTCCTCATAATTTGTCAAAGATGGAAACAATTACCATTCCACGATGGATACAATTTACCCCACAACCCATAAAATCCATGGAATTGCATGCATTTTGTGATGGGTCCTCAAATGTATACGCAGCGAATGTTTATAAGATTACAATACAGCGATGAGAAATTCTACTATCGTTTACTCGAGGCCAAGACTAAAGTGACACCTATAAATCAAATAACGATTCCTCGCATAGAGTTGTGCGAAGTTTTGATCGCGGTTAAACTGGCGATATGGGTTAAAAATCAGCTACGCGCAGTGATTACAGATATTCTATATGTCAAATATTCTGCAACATTTTTGGATATTAAAAGGCAGACAAACTGTTGGGAACCAGTTTCACCAATATGTAACCTGCTTTCGATACAAACCAGAAGTCACCAGACAACTCATAGGCGATTTGCCATTTCACAAACTCAATACGCGGAAACGGGCCATTCTACTCACAGGAGAATGTCTACACCGGCACTATTAAGTTGAAAGCTACAAAATATCGTGGCCATACAACATACAAGCTTTACATCGCCATTTTTATATGCCTTGCCACTAAAGAGATTCATTTAGAGGCTAGTACCGGAATGTCAACCGAATGCTTTCTTTGGCCTTTACAGCGATTCCTAGGTCGGAGAGGCATGTGTCATGATTTGTACCCCGATTGTGGTACTAAATTCATCAGAGCGGATAAAGTGCTTAGAACTAACGTAAATAATTTTATTACGTCAGTCGAACGTGAAATCGTACCCAAATTAGCTTCTCACATTATACAGTGTCACTTGAACCCTCCTCATTCTCCCAATTTTGGAGGCTTGTGGGAGGCGAATGTTAACTCAGTAAAATATAACTTAAAGCGCGCCATCGACAGTACCCGATTAACATATGAAGATCTTTCGACAATTCTCGTACGGAATTATTATGTCCTCTGGTCCATCATTAAATTATTAACAACTGGTTTTTGGTCTTTACTATTGAGTATATTTATTCAGAGAGAAATAGATGAGTACAGTTCAGTGGTTTTCATAAAACTAAACTGGCGAGCAATCGATACTCAAGAATGTCATCATCAACGCAATGCATTATAGTAATTTATGAGTTTACACTCGAGAGTAAATATTAGTTATTTTAGTTTATGCGAAATACATACATTACATTTTCACCTTTTTTATAAAACTTGTCTTATCTACAAAAAATAAATGTATTTCATTTTTAAATCAATTTACAATAAAAATTAATAATTCATGAATATGTTTTAATATTTAAAATTATTGTATTATAATACATCACTATTTTTAATTTAATATTATTTATTTTGAATGTTACTAGGTTTAACAATTTTGCGTTTAGATCTTCTTAAAGGTATAGATTCATGTAATACTTTATTATATCGTTTCTTTTTCTTTTGAGGCTGATCAATAGTTTCAGTTTCCGTGTTTGTTCTAGGTTCTTCATTTGGAATCAATGGGTGATACTTATCTTCCAATGTAGAATGTCTAATCTGATTTTTTTTAAACAAATCTCACTGAATTATAAACATTTATTTTATAGGTATGTGGGCTTATAACTTCTTGTATTATAGCAGGAATCCAGTTAACATAATCTTTAAAATGATTCCTATATAATACTTTTTGCCCTTTTTTAAAAATTGACTCTTGTGTAATTTTAGTTTTACATTTTTCATTATAATGTTTAGGATATGCTAAAGTGTTGTTATTATTATTTTTCTTAAATGTTACAGTTTTCTTAGATAAAGAATTCAGCAATGTTATAGGTTGATATGAAAATATTATATTATTAGGGGTTTTATTGGTTGTTGTACATGGTGTATTATTGTAGCACATTAAAATTTTATTTAATTTTACTTGAATAGGTAAATATTTCAACTTTTCATCTGATAAATATTTTTTTAAACAATTTTTAATTGTTTGAACTCCACGTTCAGCCAAACCATTGCTTTGGGGATGATAAGCTGGTGATTTTGTTAATTTTATATTTAATTTTCGTGCAAACTGTTCAAAGTGGATTGATGAAAATGGTAGCCCATTATCGGTAACTATTTCGATAGGATAGCCAAATATTCTAAAAATTGATAGTAAACTGTTTTCCAAATTTATTGCATCTGTCTTTGGCAAGTACTTAACAATAATATATTTGCTGAATGAATCTATGTAAATATAATATGTTTTGGAATCAAAATTAAAAAAATCTATGTGTACCCTTTGAAAAGGTTTCTCACACAATGGCCACTTAGTTTTCACGTGTTCTCTTGGAACTTTTTGTGTAGTTTGGCAACTAAAGCATTTTGAAACAAATTCTTCTATATTCTGATCAATTTTCGGCCACCAAACTGAACTACGTGCTATCATTTTTTATCTTACAATTCCGTCATGATTCTCATGCAAAATATTAAGTACCCTATTACGATATTTTTCCGGAATAACTAATCTATCTCTGTAATACAAACAATTATTATCAGTGGAAAGACTTTTACGCACGTTATACCATTTTTTCAAATTTAGTGATACTTGAATAGGCCATTTGTTTTTGGTGTATTTCATTATCTCAGTTAACTCAGAATCATTCGCCGTACTCTCTATTACTATGCTCATACTAATAGGTAATTCCATTGCATCAGCTAAATTGTTTATTGTTTCAATTCTTGTTTCTCCTTCGATTGGCAAACGTGACATTGCGTCTGCTGGAGCGTTTAATTTTGCAGACCTGTATTTAAAATCATATTCATAAATTGAGAGCATTACTGCCCATCTCTGCAATCTTGATGCTGTTATGTTAGAAGTATCACGGTTGGGATTAAAAATCTCTTTTAAAGCTTCATTGTCACTGCATAATGTAAAGCGGTGTCCATAGACATATTTATGGAATTTCTTCAATGCAAATATTACAGCGAGAGCTTCTCTGTGGCTTTGAGAATACTTTCGCTCTGAGGGTGAGAAGGTGCTAGAAGCAAAAATAACAGGTTTTTCAATACCATTTACTACGTGAGCCAAAACTGCCCCTACCCCGTATGGGCTGGCATCACAAGTTATTACAGTAGGTTTGTTTGGGTCATATAATTCAAGAATATTGTTTTCTAATATTAATTTTTTTGATTTTTCAAAACATTTATTAATCGCTTCAGTCCATACAAACTTTGCATTTTTTTGTACCAAACTGTATAAATTCTTCAGTTTTGAAGATACATTTGGTATGAAGCTACTATAATAATTTAGTAGCCCCAAATAAGACTGAAGTTCTGTTAAATTTCTTGGAGTTGGGGCTTTTTCAATACTCTCAACTTTCTCTCTATTTGGTTTCAAACCATCTAGTGAAATAGTGTGTCCTAAATAATTTATTTCTTTTTTGAAAAAAAAACATTTATCAATATTAATTTTCATATTGAAATTCCTAACAGAACCTGATCTATAACTGACTGGAAAATAGAAGGTGCGCTCGCCACTCCGAATGGCAAGCGAGTATATTGGAATAAACCTTTATGTGTATTTAATGTCACATACTGTTTTGAGGTTTCGGAAATTTTTAATTGCTGATATGCTCCTGATAAATCAATCACACAAAAAATTTTACAATTTGCCAAATTTGCAAAAATGTTGTCTATTCTCGGTAAGGGGTAGTGTTGGGTTTCGATGAACCGATTTATTGTGACCTTGCAATCTATACAGATTCTAATTCTTTTTCCTGGTTTAGAAACAATTACAATTGGTGATGCATAACTACTAAAATTAACTGGGACTAAAATTCCCTCCTTACACAAGCGATTTAACTCATCTTCCACTTGATCTCTTAGTTTAAATGGAACATCATAAGCTTTTCTAAAAATTGGTTTAGCTTCCGGTTTTAGAATTATCTCAGCTGTATAATGCTCAATGCATTGGTTTGGATCAGAACTTACAATTTTTTGAAAATTTGACTTTATTTCATCTAACACTTTAAAGTTTTCTAATGAATTAATTGTGCTAATGTTATTTACATCAAATATTTTTTTCCAGGCTGGGTACAAAATTGTTAACCAGTTTCTTCCCAGAAGTGGTTTAAAATCTCTTTCAGTGTCAATTATAACCAAATTTAATTTATGATCTCCAATACCTGACATTTTACTCACATTGATAAGAATTTGATCTATGCATTTTAATGGGTTACCGGTAACAGATGTTAATTTTGTTTGTATTGGTTCTAGTTTGCAATTTTCAAATAAATTTAAGTACTTAACTTTAGACATAATAGTCATACAAGCCCCTGTGTCCACCTCCATTTCAATTAACTTGCCACCATCAGCTCCACATTCTTTGCTCCACACACCGATTCCCCATTCACTTTACATACGGTTTCATCACATGTTACATTGGTTATGTTAGCTTCTTACACCATTTCGTTAATGAGCTTCACATGACGATCTTCAGTTGGACCATTCTTTTTTGAGTGACATTGTAACGAAATGTGTCATTTTTTGTTGGAATGGAAACATACCCATGATTTACAGAAACATTGGTCCGAGTTATGTCCCCTTTTACCACATCGTGTGCATGCTTTTTGTGAAGCATAATATTTTTTCTGTTGTCCAGAGTTGCGATTACGTGACTTGCTGCGACTCTCTTGTATTGAACATGTGTTATGAAATTCTTTTTTGCACATCTCACGTGTTTCATCCTCAGCCATTTCCCAACTTAAAGCCAATTCACACGCTTTTTTGAAACTCAAACTGGATTCTTTTAGAAATTTGGACCTTAGTTGATTGTCTCGAACTCCACAAACGAATTTATCACGTAGTGCACGATCAAGAAAATTTCCAAAATTGCACTTTTCTGCAAACGCTTTTAATTCTATGATAAATTCTCTTATTGATTTTTCACCTTGCTGGGCATTATAAAATTTAAAAGATTCTGCAATTTCGTTTACAGAAGGTGCAAAATACGCTTTTAGGACGTCCACCAGATCTTTGTACTTCTTCGAGCTTGGATCATCAGGTGAAAACAATTTCCTTAACACGGAGTATGCATTGGCACCAATATATGTTATGAAGAAGGCAACTTTTTTTTCTTCTGCCACATCATTAATAATAAAAAATTGCTGGAGTCTCATCTCGTACTCAGCAAAATCATTTCCCATTATATAAGGATCCATGTGACCAATCATCTTTGTAACTTTTTGTACTGGCTGTTCTAAATGTTCACTATTTTCAGTTTTTATAGTTTGAGAATCTGTCATTTATTTTTACTTTTTACTTTTACTTTTGTTGTTTGATTTTTTTTTTGTTTCTTTTACTATTACACGTTTTCCAGTTTTCCTCGTCGCCAAAATTATTATTTCCTCTGGTCCATCATTAAATTATTAACAACTGGTTTTTGGTCTTTACTATTGAGTATATTTATTCAGAGAGAAATAGATGAGTACAGTTCAGTGGTTTTCATAAAACTAAACTGGCGAGCAATCGATACTCAAGAATGTCATCATCAACGCAATGCATTGTAGTAATTTATGAGTTTACACTCGAGAGTAAATATTAGTTATTTTAGTTTATGCGAAATACATACATTACATTTTCACCTTTTTTATAAAACTTGTCTTATCTACAAAAAATAAATGTATTTCATTTTTAAATCAATTTACAATAAAAATTAATAATTCATGAATATGTTTTAATATTTAAAATTATTGTATTATAATACATCACTATTTTTAATTTAATATTATTTATTTTGAATGTTACTAGGTTTAACAATTTTGCGTTTAGATCTTCTTAAAGGTATAGATTCATGTAATACTTTATTATATCGTTTCTTTTTCTTTTGAGGCTGATCAATAGTTTCAGTTTCCGTGTTTGTTCTAGGTTCTTCATTTGGAATCAATGGGTGATACTTATCTTCCAATGTAGAATGTCTAATCTGATTTTTTTTAACAAATCTCACTGAATTATAAACATTTATTTTATAGGTATGTGGGCTTATAACTTCATGTATTATAGCAGGAATCCAGTTAACATAATCTTTAAAATGATTCCTATATAATACTTTTTGCCCTTTTTTAAAAATTGCCTCTTGTGTAATTTTAGTTTTACATTTTTCATTATAATGTTTAGGATATGCTAAAGTGTTGTTATTATTATTTTTCTTAAATGTTACAGTTTTCTTAGATAAAGAATTCAGCAATGTTATAGGTTGATATGAAAATATTATATTATTAGGGGTTTTATTGGTTGTTGTACATGGTGTATTATTGTAGCACATTAAAATTTTATTTAATTTTACTTGAATAGGTAAATATTTCAACTTTTCATCTGATAAATATTTTTTTAAACAATTTTTAATTGTTTGAACTCCACGTTCAGCCAAACCATTGCTTTGGGGATGATAAGCTGGTGATTTTGTTAATTTTATATTTAATTTTCGTGCAAACTGTTCAAAGTGGATTGATGAAAATGGTAGCCCATTATCGGTAACTATTTCGATAGGATAGCCAAATATTCTAAAAATTGATAGTAAACTGTTTTCCAAATTTATTGCATCTGTCTTTGGCAAGTACTTAACAATAATATATTTGCTGAATGAATCTATGTAAATATAATATGTTTTGGAATCAAAATTAAAAAAATCTATGTGTACCCTTTGAAAAGGTTTCTCACACAATGGCCACTTAGTTTTCACGTGTTCTCTTGGAACTTTTTGTGTAGTTTGGCAACTAAAGCATTTTGAAACAAATTCTTCTATATTCTGATCAATTTTCGGCCACCAAACTGAACTACGTGCTATCATTTTTGATCTTACAATTCCGTCATGATTCTCATGCAAAATATTAAGTACCCTATTACGATATTTTTCCGGAATAACTAATCTATCTCTGTAATACAAACAATTATTATCAGTGGAAAGACTTTTACGCACGTTATACCATTTTTTCAAATTTAGTGATACTTGAATAGGCCATTTGTTTTTGGTGTATTTCATTATCTCAGTTAACTCAGAATCATTCGCCGTACTCTCTATTACTATGCTCATACTAATAGGTAATTGCGTTGCATCAGCTAAATTGTTTATTGTTTCAATTCTTGTTTCTCCTTCGATTGGCAAACGTGACATTGCGTCTGCTGGAGCGTTTAATTTTGCAGACCTGTATTTAAAATCATATTCATAAATTGAGAGCATTACTGCCCATCTCTGCAATCTTGATGCTGTTATGTTAGAAGTATCACGGTTGGGATTAAAAATCTCTTTTAAAGCTTCATTGTCACTGCATAATGTAAAGCGGTGTCCATAGACATATTTATGGAATTTCTTCAATGCAAATATTACAGCGAGAGCTTCTCTGTGGCTTTGAGAATACTTTCGCTCTGAGGGTGAGAAGGTGCTAGAAGCAAAAATAACAGGTTTTTCAATACCATTTACTACGTGAGCCAAAACTGCCCCTACCCCGTATGGGCTGGCATCACAAGTTATTACAGTAGGTTTGTTTGGGTCATATAATTCAAGAATATTGTTTTCTAATATTAATTTTTTTGATTTTTCAAAACATTTATTAATCGCTTCAGTCCATACAAACTTTGCATTTTTTTGTACCAAACTGTATAAATTCTTCAGTTTTGAAGATACATTTGGTATGAAGCTACTATAATAATTTAGTAGCCCCAAATAAGACTGAAGTTCTGTTAAATTTCTTGGAGTTGGGGCTTTTTCAATACTCTCAACTTTCTCTCTATTTGGTTTCAAACCATCTAGTGAAATAGTGTGTCCTAAATAATTTATTTCTTTTTTGAAAAAAAAACATTTATCAATATTAATTTTCATATTGAAATTCCTAACAGAACCTGATCTATAACTGACTGGAAAATAGAAGGTGCGCTCGCCACTCCGAATGGCAAGCGAGTATATTGGAATAAACCTTTATGTGTATTTAATGTCACATACTGTTTTGAGGTTTCGGAAATTTTTAATTGCTGATATGCTCCTGATAAATCAATCACACAAAAAATTTTACAATTTGCCAAATTTGCAAAAATGTTGTCTATTCTCGGTAAGGGGTAGTGTTGGGTTTCGATGAACCGATTTATTGTGACCTTGCAATCTATACAGATTCTAATTCTTTTTCCTGGTTTAGAAACAATTACAATTGGTGATGCATAACTACTAAAATTAACTGGGACTAAAATTCCCTCCTTACACAAGCGATTTAACTCATCTTCCACTTGATCTCTTAGTTTAAATGGAACATCATAAGCTTTTCTAAAAATTGGTTTAGCTTCCGGTTTTAGAATTATCTCAGCTGTATAATGCTCAATGCATTGGTTTGGATCAGAACTTACAATTTTTTGAAAATTTGACTTTATTTCATCTAACACTTTAAAGTTTTCTAATGAATTAATTGTGCTAATGTTATTTACATCAAATATTTTTTTCCAGGCTGGGTACAAAATTGTTAACCAGTTTCTTCCCAGAAGTGGTTTAAAATCTCTTTCAGTGTCAATTATAACCAAATTTAATTTATGATCTCCAATACCTGACATTTTACTCACATTGATAAGAATTTGATCTATGCATTTTAATGGGTTACCGGTAACAGATGTTAATTTTGTTTGTATTGGTTCTAGTTTGCAATTTTCAAATAAATTTAAGTACTTAACTTTAGACATAATAGTCATACAAGCCCCTGTGTCCACCTCCATTTCAATTAACTTGCCACCATCAGCTCCACATTCTTTGCTCCACACACCGATTCCCCATTCACTTTACATACGGTTTCATCACATGTTACATTGGTTATGTTAGCTTCTTACACCATTTCGTTAATGAGCTTCACATGACGATCTTCAGTTGGACCATTCTTTTTTGAGTGACATTGTAACGAAATGTGTCATTTTTTGTTGGAATGGAAACATACCCATGATTTACAGAAACATTGGTCCGAGTTATGTCCCCTTTTACCACATCGTGTGCATGCTTTTTGTGAAGCATAATATTTTTTCTGTTGTCCAGAGTTGCGATTACGTGACTTGCTGCGACTCTCTTGTATTGAACATGTGTTATGAAATTCTTTTTTGCACATCTCACGTGTTTCATCCTCAGCCATTTCCCAACTTAAAGCCAATTCACACGCTTTTTTGAAACTCAAACTGGATTCTTTTAGAAATTTGGACCTTAGTTGATTGTCTCGAACTCCACAAACGAATTTATCACGTAGTGCACGATCAAGAAAATTTCCAAAATTGCACTTTTCTGCAAACGCTTTTAATTCTATGATAAATTCTCTTATTGATTTTTCACCTTGCTGGGCATTATAAAATTTAAAAGATTCTGCAATTTCGTTTACAGAAGGTGCAAAATACGCTTTTAGGACGTCCACCAGATCTTTGTACTTCTTCGAGCTTGGATCATCAGGTGAAAACAATTTCCTTAACACGGAGTATGCATTGGCACCAATATATGTTATGAAGAAGGCAACTTTTTTTTCTTCTGCCACATCATTAATAATAAAAAATTGCTGGAGTCTCATCTCGTACTCAGCAAAATCATTTCCCATTATATAAGGATCCATGTGACCAATCATCTTTGTAACTTTTTGTACTGGCTGTTCTAAATGTTCACTATTTTCAGTTTTTATAGTTTGAGAATCTGTCATTTATTTTTACTTTTTACTTTTACTTTTGTTGTTTGATTTTTTTTTTGTTTCTTTTACTATTACACGTTTTCCAGTTTTCCTCGTCGCCAAAATTATTATTTCCTCTGGTCCATCATTAAATTATTAACAACTGGTTTTTGGTCTTTACTATTGAGTATATTTATTCAGAGAGAAATAGATGAGTACAGTTCAGTGGTTTTCATAAAACTAAACTGGCGAGCAATCGATACTCAAGAATGTCATCATCAACGCAATGCATTGTAGTAATTTATGAGTTTACACTCGAGAGTAAATATTAGTTATTTTAGTTTATGCGAAATACATACATTACATTTTCACCTTTTTTATAAAACTTGTCTTATCTACAAAAAATAAATGTATTTCATTTTTAAATCAATTTACAATAAAAATTAATAATTCATGAATATGTTTTAATATTTAAAATTATTGTATTATAATACATCACTATTTTTAATTTAATATTATTTATTTTGAATGTTACTAGGTTTAACAATTTTGCGTTTAGATCTTCTTAAAGGTATAGATTCATGTAATACTTTATTATATCGTTTCTTTTTCTTTTGAGGCTGATCAATAGTTTCAGTTTCCGTGTTTGTTCTAGGTTCTTCATTTGGAATCAATGGGTGATACTTATCTTCCAATGTAGAATGTCTAATCTGATTTTTTTTAACAAATCTCACTGAATTATAAACATTTATTTTATAGGTATGTGGGCTTATAACTTCATGTATTATAGCAGGAATCCAGTTAACATAATCTTTAAAATGATTCCTATATAATACTTTTTGCCCTTTTTTAAAAATTGCCTCTTGTGTAATTTTAGTTTTACATTTTTCATTATAATGTTTAGGATATGCTAAAGTGTTGTTATTATTATTTTTCTTAAATGTTACAGTTTTCTTAGATAAAGAATTCAGCAATGTTATAGGTTGATATGAAAATATTATATTATTAGGGGTTTTATTGGTTGTTGTACATGGTGTATTATTGTAGCACATTAAAATTTTATTTAATTTTACTTGAATAGGTAAATATTTCAACTTTTCATCTGATAAATATTTTTTTAAACAATTTTTAATTGTTTGAACTCCACGTTCAGCCAAACCATTGCTTTGGGGATGATAAGCTGGTGATTTTGTTAATTTTATATTTAATTTTCGTGCAAACTGTTCAAAGTGGATTGATGAAAATGGTAGCCCATTATCGGTAACTATTTCGATAGGATAGCCAAATATTCTAAAAATTGATAGTAAACTGTTTTCCAAATTTATTGCATCTGTCTTTGGCAAGTACTTAACAATAATATATTTGCTGAATGAATCTATGTAAATATAATATGTTTTGGAATCAAAATTAAAAAAATCTATGTGTACCCTTTGAAAAGGTTTCTCACACAATGGCCACTTAGTTTTCACGTGTTCTCTTGGAACTTTTTGTGTAGTTTGGCAACTAAAGCATTTTGAAACAAATTCTTCTATATTCTGATCAATTTTCGGCCACCAAACTGAACTACGTGCTATCATTTTTTATCTTACAATTCCGTCATGATTCTCATGCAAAATATTAAGTACCCTATTACGATATTTTTCCGGAATAACTAATCTATCTCTGTAATACAAACAATTATTATCAGTGGAAAGACTTTTACGCACGTTATACCATTTTTTCAAATTTAGTGATACTTGAATAGGCCATTTGTTTTTGGTGTATTTCATTATCTCAGTTAACTCAGAATCATTCGCCGTACTCTCTATTACTATGCTCATACTAATAGGTAATTGCGTTGCATCAGCTAAATTGTTTATTGTTTCAATTCTTGTTTCTCCTTCGATTGGCAAACGTGACATTGCGTCTGCTGGAGCGTTTAATTTTGCAGACCTGTATTTAAAATCATATTCATAAATTGAGAGCATTACTGCCCATCTCTGCAATCTTGATGCTGTTATGTTAGAAGTATCACGGTTGGGATTAAAAATCTCTTTTAAAGCTTCATTGTCACTGCATAATGTAAAGCGGTGTCCATAGACATATTTATGGAATTTCTTCAATGCAAATATTACAGCGAGAGCTTCTCTGTGGCTTTGAGAATACTTTCGCTCTGAGGGTGAGAAGGTGCTAGAAGCAAAAATAACAGGTTTTTCAATACCATTTACTACGTGAGCCAAAACTGCCCCTACCCCGTATGGGCTGGCATCACAAGTTATTACAGTAGGTTTGTTTGGGTCATATAATTCAAGAATATTGTTTTCTAATATTAATTTTTTTGATTTTTCAAAACATTTATTAATCGCTTCAGTCCATACAAACTTTGCATTTTTTTGTACCAAACTGTATAAATTCTTCAGTTTTGAAGATACATTTGGTATGAAGCTACTATAATAATTTAGTAGCCCCAAATAAGACTGAAGTTCTGTTAAATTTCTTGGAGTTGGGGCTTTTTCAATACTCTCAACTTTCTCTCTATTTGGTTTCAAACCATCTAGTGAAATAGTGTGTCCTAAATAATTTATTTCTTTTTTGAAAAAAAAACATTTATCAATATTAATTTTCATATTGAAATTCCTAACAGAACCTGATCTATAACTGACTGGAAAATAGAAGGTGCGCTCGCCACTCCGAATGGCAAGCGAGTATATTGGAATAAACCTTTATGTGTATTTAATGTCACATACTGTTTTGAGGTTTCGGAAATTTTTAATTGCTGATATGCTCCTGATAAATCAATCACACAAAAAATTTTACAATTTGCCAAATTTGCAAAAATGTTGTCTATTCTCGGTAAGGGGTAGTGTTGGGTTTCGATGAACCGATTTATTGTGACCTTGCAATCTATACAGATTCTAATTCTTTTTCCTGGTTTAGAAACAATTACAATTGGTGATGCATAACTACTAAAATTAACTGGGACTAAAATTCCCTCCTTACACAAGCGATTTAACTCATCTTCCACTTGATCTCTTAGTTTAAATGGAACATCATAAGCTTTTCTAAAAATTGGTTTAGCTTCCGGTTTTAGAATTATCTCAGCTGTATAATGCTCAATGCATTGGTTTGGATCAGAACTTACAATTTTTTGAAAATTTGACTTTATTTCATCTAACACTTTAAAGTTTTCTAATGAATTAATTGTGCTAATGTTATTTACATCAAATATTTTTTTCCAGGCTGGGTACAAAATTGTTAACCAGTTTCTTCCCAGAAGTGGTTTAAAATCTCTTTCAGTGTCAATTATAACCAAATTTAATTTATGATCTCCAATACCTGACATTTTACTCACATTGATAAGAATTTGATCTATGCATTTTAATGGGTTACCGGTAACAGATGTTAATTTTGTTTGTATTGGTTCTAGTTTGCAATTTTCAAATAAATTTAAGTACTTAACTTTAGACATAATAGTCATACAAGCCCCTGTGTCCACCTCCATTTCAATTAACTTGCCACCATCAGCTCCACATTCTTTGCTCCACACACCGATTCCCCATTCACTTTACATACGGTTTCATCACATGTTACATTGGTTATGTTAGCTTCTTACACCATTTCGTTAATGAGCTTCACATGACGATCTTCAGTTGGACCATTCTTTTTTGAGTGACATTGTAACGAAATGTGTCATTTTTTGTTGGAATGGAAACATACCCATGATTTACAGAAACATTGGTCCGAGTTATGTCCCCTTTTACCACATCGTGTGCATGCTTTTTGTGAAGCATAATATTTTTTCTGTTGTCCAGAGTTGCGATTACGTGACTTGCTGCGACTCTCTTGTATTGAACATGTGTTATGAAATTCTTTTTTGCACATCTCACGTGTTTCATCCTCAGCCATTTCCCAACTTAAAGCCAATTCACACGCTTTTTTGAAACTCAAACTGGATTCTTTTAGAAATTTGGACCTTAGTTGATTGTCTCGAACTCCACAAACGAATTTATCACGTAGTGCACGATCAAGAAAATTTCCAAAATTGCACTTTTCTGCAAACGCTTTTAATTCTATGATAAATTCTCTTATTGATTTTTCACCTTGCTGGGCATTATAAAATTTAAAAGATTCTGCAATTTCGTTTACAGAAGGTGCAAAATACGCTTTTAGGACGTCCACCAGATCTTTGTACTTCTTCGAGCTTGGATCATCAGGTGAAAACAATTTCCTTAACACGGAGTATGCATTGGCACCAATATATGTTATGAAGAAGGCAACTTTTTTTTCTTCTGCCACATCATTAACAATAAAAAATTGCTGGAGTCTCATCTCGTACTCAGCAAAATCATTTCCCATTATATAAGGATCCATGTGACCAATCATCTTTGTAACTTTTTGTACTGGCTGTTCTAAATGTTCACTATTTTCAGTTTTTATAGTTTGAGAATCTGTCATTTATTTTTACTTTTTACTTTTACTTTTGTTGTTTGATTTTTTTTTTGTTTCTTTTACTATTACACGTTTTCCAGTTTTCCTCGTCGCCAAAATTATTATTTCCTCTGGTCCATCATTAAATTATTAACAACTGGTTTTTGGTCTTTACTATTGAGTATATTTATTCAGAGAGAAATAGATGAGTACAGTTCAGTGGTTTTCATAAAACTAAACTGGCGAGCAATCGATACTCAAGAATGTCATCATCAACGCAATGCATTGTAGTAATTTATGAGTTTACACTCGAGAGTAAATATTAGTTATTTTAGTTTATGCGAAATACATACATTACATTTTCACCTTTTTTATAAAACTTGTCTTATCTACAAAAAATAAATGTATTTCATTTTTAAATCAATTTACAATAAAAATTAATAATTCATGAATATGTTTTAATATTTAAAATTATTGTATTATAATACATCACTATTTTTAATTTAATATTATTTATTTTGAATGTTACTAGGTTTAACAATTTTGCGTTTAGATCTTCTTAAAGGTATAGATTCATGTAATACTTTATTATATCGTTTCTTTTTCTTTTGAGGCTGATCAATAGTTTCAGTTTCCGTGTTTGTTCTAGGTTCTTCATTTGGAATCAATGGGTGATACTTATCTTCCAATGTAGCATGTCTAATCTGATTTTTTTTAACAAATCTCACTGAATTATAAACATTTATTTTATAGGTATGTGGGCTTATAACTTCATGTATTATAGCAGGAATCCAGTTAACATAATCTTTAAAATGATTCCTATATAATACTTTTTGCCCTTTTTTAAAAATTGCCTCTTGTGTAATTTTAGTTTTACATTTTTCATTATAATGTTTAGGATATGCTAAAGTGTTGTTATTATTATTTTTCTTAAATGTTACAGTTTTCTTAGATAAAGAATTCAGCAATGTTATAGGTTGATATGAAAATATTATATTATTAGGGGTTTTATTGGTTGTTGTACATGGTGTATTATTGTAGCACATTAAAATTTTATTTAATTTTACTTGAATAGGTAAATATTTCAACTTTTCATCTGATAAATATTTTTTTAAACAATTTTTAATTGTTTGAACTCCACGTTCAGCCAAACCATTGCTTTGGGGATGATAAGCTGGTGATTTTGTTAATTTTATATTTAATTTTCGTGCAAACTGTTCAAAGTGGATTGATGAAAATGGTAGCCCATTATCGGTAACTATTTCGATAGGATAGCCAAATATTCTAAAAATTGATAGTAAACTGTTTTCCAAATTTATTGCATCTGTCTTTGGCAAGTACTTAACAATAATATATTTGCTGAATGAATCTATGTAAATATAATATGTTTTGGAATCAAAATTAAAAAAATCTATGTGTACCCTTTGAAAAGGTTTCTCACACAATGGCCACTTAGTTTTCACGTGTTCTCTTGGAACTTTTTGTGTAGTTTGGCAACTAAAGCATTTTGAAACAAATTCTTCTATATTCTGATCAATTTTCGGCCACCAAACTGAACTACGTGCTATCATTTTTTATCTTACAATTCCGTCATGATTCTCATGCAAAATATTAAGTACCCTATTACGATATTTTTCCGGAATAACTAATCTATCTCTGTAATACAAACAATTATTATCAGTGGAAAGACTTTTACGCACGTTATACCATTTTTTCAAATTTAGTGATACTTGAATAGGCCATTTGTTTTTGGTGTATTTCATTATCTCAGTTAACTCAGAATCATTCGCCGTACTCTCTATTACTATGCTCATACTAATAGGTAATTGCGTTGCATCAGCTAAATTGTTTATTGTTTCAATTCTTGTTTCTCCTTCGATTGGCAAACGTGACATTGCGTCTGCTGGAGCGTTTAATTTTGCAGACCTGTATTTAAAATCATATTCATAAATTGAGAGCATTACTGCCCATCTCTGCAATCTTGATGCTGTTATGTTAGAAGTATCACGGTTGGGATTAAAAATCTCTTTTAAAGCTTCATTGTCACTGCATAATGTAAAGCGGTGTCCATAGACATATTTATGGAATTTCTTCAATGCAAATATTACAGCGAGAGCTTCTCTGTGGCTTTGAGAATACTTTCGCTCTGAGGGTGAGAAGGTGCTAGAAGCAAAAATAACAGGTTTTTCAATACCATTTACTACGTGAGCCAAAACTGCCCCTACCCCGTATGGGCTGGCATCACAAGTTATTACAGTAGGTTTGTTTGGGTCATATAATTCAAGAATATTGTTTTCTAATATTAATTTTTTTGATTTTTCAAAACATTTATTAATCGCTTCAGTCCATACAAACTTTGCATTTTTTTGTACCAAACTGTATAAATTCTTCAGTTTTGAAGATACATTTGGTATGAAGCTACTATAATAATTTAGTAGCCCCAAATAAGACTGAAGTTCTGTTAAATTTCTTGGAGTTGGGGCTTTTTCAATACTCTCAACTTTCTCTCTATTTGGTTTCAAACCATCTAGTGAAATAGTGTGTCCTAAATAATTTATTTCTTTTTTGAAAAAAAAACATTTATCAATATTAATTTTCATATTGAAATTCCTAACAGAACCTGATCTATAACTGACTGGAAAATAGAAGGTGCGCTCGCCACTCCGAATGGCAAGCGAGTATATTGGAATAAACCTTTATGTGTATTTAATGTCACATACTGTTTTGAGGTTTCGGAAATTTTTAATTGCTGATATGCTCCTGATAAATCAATCACACAAAAAATTTTACAATTTGCCAAATTTGCAAAAATGTTGTCTATTCTCGGTAAGGGGTAGTGTTGGGTTTCGATGAACCGATTTATTGTGACCTTGCAATCTATACAGATTCTAATTCTTTTTCCTGGTTTAGAAACAATTACAATTGGTGATGCATAACTACTAAAATTAACTGGGACTAAAATTCCCTCCTTACACAAGCGATTTAACTCATCTTCCACTTGATCTCTTAGTTTAAATGGAACATCATAAGCTTTTCTAAAAATTGGTTTAGCTTCCGGTTTTAGAATTATCTCAGCTGTATAATGCTCAATGCATTGGTTTGGATCAGAACTTACAATTTTTTGAAAATTTGACTTTATTTCATCTAACACTTTAAAGTTTTCTAATGAATTAATTGTGCTAATGTTATTTACATCAAATATTTTTTTCCAGGCTGGGTACAAAATTGTTAACCAGTTTCTTCCCAGAAGTGGTTTAAAATCTCTTTCAGTGTCAATTATAACCAAATTTAGTTTATGATCTCCAATACCTGACATTTTACTCACATTGATAAGAATTTGATCTATGCATTTTAATGGGTTACCGGTAACAGATGTTAATTTTGTTTGTATTGGTTCTAGTTTGCAATTTTCAAATAAATTTAAGTACTTAACTTTAGACATAATAGTCATACAAGCCCCTGTGTCCACCTCCATTTCAATTAACTTGCCACCATCAGCTCCACATTCTTTGCTCCACACACCGATTCCCCATTCACTTTACATACGGTTTCATCACATGTTACATTGGTTATGTTAGCTTCTTACACCATTTCGTTAATGAGCTTCACATGACGATCTTCAGTTGGACCATTCTTTTTTGAGTGACATTGTAACGAAATGTGTCATTTTTTGTTGGAATGGAAACATACCCATGATTTACAGAAACATTGGTCCGAGTTATGTCCCCTTTTACCACATCGTGTGCATGCTTTTTGTGAAGCATAATATTTTTTCTGTTGTCCAGAGTTGCGATTACGTGACTTGCTGCGACTCTCTTGTATTGAACATGTGTTATGAAATTCTTTTTTGCACATCTCACGTGTTTCATCCTCAGCCATTTCCCAACTTAAAGCCAATTCACACCCTTTTTTGAAACTCAAACTGGATTCTTTTAGAAATTCGGACCTTAGTTGATTGTCTCGAACTCCACAAACGAATTTATCACGTAGTGCACGATCAAGAAAATTACCAAAATTGCACTTTTCTGCAAACGCTTTTAATTCTATGATAAATTCTCTTATTGATTTTTCACCTTGCTGGGCATTATAAAATTTAAAAGATTCTGCAATTTCGTTTACAGAAGGTGCAAAATACGCTTTTAGGACGTCCACCAGATCTTTGTACTTCTTCGAGCTTGGATCATCAGGTGAAAACAATTTCCTTAACACGGAGTATGCATTGGCACCAATATATGTTATGAAAAAGGCAACTTTTTTTTCTTCTGCCACATCATTAACAATAAAAAATTGCTGGAGTCTCATCTCGTACTCAGCAAAATCATTTCCCATTATATAAGGATCCATGTGACCAATCATCTTTGTAACTTTTTGTACTGGCTGTTCTAAATGTTCACTATTTTCAGTTTTTATAGTTTGAGAATCTGTCATTTATTTTTACTTTTTACTTTTACTTTTGTTGTTTGATTTTTTTTTTGTTTCTTTTACTATTACACGTTTTCCAGTTTTCCTCGTCGCCAAAATTATTATTTCCTCTGGTCCATCATTAAATTATTAACAACTGGTTTTTGGTCTTTACTATTGAGTATATTTATTCAGAGAGAAATAGATGAGTACAGTTCAGTGGTTTTCATAAAACTAAACTGGCGAGCAATCGATACTCAAGAATGTCATCATCAACGCAATGCATTATAGTAATTTATGAGTTTACACTCGAGAGTAAATATTAGTTATTTTAGTTTATGCGAAATACATACATTACATTTTCACCTTTTTTATAAAACTTGTCTTATCTACAAAAAATAAATGTATTTCATTTTTAAATCAATTTACAATAAAAATTAATAATTCATGAATATGTTTTAATATTTAAAATTATTGTATTATAATACATCACTATTTTTAATTTAATATTATTTATTTTGAATGTTACTAGGTTTAACAATTTTGCGTTTAGATCTTCTTAAAGGTATAGATTCATGTAATACTTTATTATATCGTTTCTTTTTCTTTTGAGGCTGATCAATAGTTTCAGTTTCCGTGTTTGTTCTAGGTTCTTCATTTGGAATCAATGGGTGATACTTATCTTCCAATGTAGAATGTCTAATCTGATTTTTTTTTAACAAATCTCACTGAATTATAAACATTTATTTTATAGGTATGTGGGCTTATAACTTCTTGTATTATAGCAGGAATCCAGTTAACATAATCTTTAAAATGATTCCTATATAATACTTTTTGCCCTTTTTTAAAAATTGACTCTTGTGTAATTTTAGTTTTACATTTTTCATTATAATGTTTAGGATATGCTAAAGTGTTGTTATTATTATTTTTCTTAAATGTTACAGTTTTCTTAGATAAAGAATTCAGCAATGTTATAGGTTGATATGAAAATATTATATTATTAGGGGTTTTATTGGTTGTTGTACATGGTGTATTATTGTAGCACATTAAAATTTTATTTAATTTTACTTGAATAGGTAAATATTTCAACTTTTCATCTGATAAATATTTTTTTAAACAATTTTTAATTGTTTGAACTCCACGTTCAGCCAAACCATTGCTTTGGGGATGATAAGCTGGTGATTTTGTTAATTTTATATTTAATTTTCGTGCAAACTGTTCAAAGTGGATTGATGAAAATGGTAGCCCATTATCGGTAACTATTTCGATAGGATAGCCAAATATTCTAAAAATTGATAGTAAACTGTTTTCCAAATTTATTGCATCTGTCTTTGGCAAGTACTTAACAATAATATATTTGCTGAATGAATCTATGTAAATATAATATGTTTTGGAATCAAAATTAAAAAAATCTATGTGTACCCTTTGAAAAGGTTTCTCACACAATGGCCACTTAGTTTTCACGTGTTCTCTTGGAACTTTTTGTGTAGTTTGGCAACTAAAGCATTTTGAAACAAATTCTTCTATATTCTGATCAATTTTCGGCCACCAAACTGAACTACGTGCTATCATTTTTGATCTTACAATTCCGTCATGATTCTCATGCAAAATATTAAGTACCCTATTACGATATTTTTCCGGAATAACTAATCTATCTCTGTAATACAAACAATTATTATCAGTGGAAAGACTTTTACGCACGTTATACCATTTTTTCAAATTTAGTGATACTTGAATAGGCCATTTGTTTTTGGTGTATTTCATTATCTCAGTTAACTCAGAATCATTCGCCGTACTCTCTATTACTATGCTCATACTAATAGGTAATTCCGTTGCATCAGCTAAATTGTTTATTGTTTCAATTCTTGTTTCTCCTTCGATTGGCAAACGTGACATTGCGTCTGCTGGAGCGTTTAATTTTGCAGACCTGTATTTAAAATCATATTCATAAATTGAGAGCATTACTGCCCATCTCTGCAATCTTGATGCTGTTATGTTAGAAGTATCACGGTTGGGATTAAAAATCTCTTTTAAAGCTTCATTGTCACTGCATAATGTAAAGCGGTGTCCATAGACATATTTATGGAATTTCTTCAATGCAAATATTACAGCGAGAGCTTCTCTGTGGCTTTGAGAATACTTTCGCTCTGAGGGTGAGAAGGTGCTAGAAGCAAAAATAACAGGTTTTTCAATACCATTTACTACGTGAGCCAAAACTGCCCCTACCCCGTATGGGCTGGCATCACAAGTTATTACAGTAGGTTTGTTTGGGTCATATAATTCAAGAATATTGTTTTCTAATATTAATTTTTTTGATTTTTCAAAACATTTATTAATCGCTTCAGTCCATACAAACTTTGCATTTTTTTGTACCAAACTGTATAAATTCTTCAGTTTTGAAGATACATTTGGTATGAAGCTACTATAATAATTTAGTAGCCCGAAATAAGACTGAAGTTCTGTTAAATTTCTTGGAGTTGGGGCTTTTTCAATACTCTCAACTTTCTCTCTATTTGGTTTCAAACCATCTAGTGAAATAGTGTGTCCTAAATAATTTATTTCTTTTTTGAAAAAAAAACATTTATCAATATTAATTTTCATATTGAAATTCCTAACAGAACCTGATCTATAACTGACTGGAAAATAGAAGGTGCGCTCGCCACTCCGAATGGCAAGCGAGTATATTGGAATAAACCTTTATGTGTATTTAATGTCACATACTGTTTTGAGGTTTCGGAAATTTTTAATTGCTGATATGCTCCTGATAAATCAATCACACAAAAAATTTTACAATTTGCCAAATTTGCAAAAATGTTGTCTATTCTCGGTAAGGGGTAGTGTTGGGTTTCGATGAACCGATTTATTGTGACCTTGCAATCTATACAGATTCTAATTCTTTTTCCTGGTTTAGAAACAATTACAATTGGTGATGCATAACTACTAAAATTAACTGGGACTAAAATTCCCTCCTTACACAAGCGATTTAACTCATCTTCCACTTGATCTCTTAGTTTAAATGGAACATCATAAGCTTTTCTAAAAATTGGTTTAGCTTCCGGTTTTAGAATTATCTCAGCTGTATAATGCTCAATGCATTGGTTTGGATCAGAACTTACAATTTTTTGAAAATTTGACTTTATTTCATCTAACACTTTAAAGTTTTCTAATGAATTAATTGTGCTAATGTTATTTACATCAAATATTTTTTTCCAGGCTGGGTACAAAATTGTTAACCAGTTTCTTCCCAGAAGTGGTTTAAAATCTCTTTCAGTGTCAATTATAACCAAATTTAGTTTATGATCTCCAATACCTGACATTTTACTCACATTGATAAGAATTTGATCTATGCATTTTAATGGGTTACCGGTAACAGATGTTAATTTTGTTTGTATTGGTTCTAGTTTGCAATTTTCAAATAAATTTAAGTACTTAACTTTAGACATAATAGTCATACAAGCCCCTGTGTCCACCTCCATTTCAATTAACTTGCCACCATCAGCTCCACATTCTTTGCTCCACACACCGATTCCCCATTCACTTTACATACGGTTTCATCACATGTTACATTGGTTATGTTAGCTTCTTACACCATTTCGTTAATGAGCTTCACATGACGATCTTCAGTTGGACCATTCTTTTTTGAGTGACATTGTAACGAAATGTGTCATTTTTTGTTGGAATGGAAACATACCCATGATTTACAGAAACATTGGTCCGAGTTATGTCCCCTTTTACCACATCGTGTGCATGCTTTTTGTGAAGCATAATATTTTTTCTGTTGTCCAGAGTTGCGATTACGTGACTTGCTGCGACTCTCTTGTATTGAACATGTGTTATGAAATTCTTTTTTGCACATCTCACGTGTTTCATCCTCAGCCATTTCCCAACTTAAAGCCAATTCACACCCTTTTTTGAAACTCAAACTGGATTCTTTTAGAAATTCGGACCTTAGTTGATTGTCTCGAACTCCACAAACGAATTTATCACGTAGTGCACGATCAAGAAAATTACCAAAATTGCACTTTTCTGCAAACGCTTTTAATTCTATGATAAATTCTCTTATTGATTTTTCACCTTGCTGGGCATTATAAAATTTAAAAGATTCTGCAATTTCGTTTACAGAAGGTGCAAAATACGCTTTTAGGACGTCCACCAGATCTTTGTACTTCTTCGAGCTTGGATCATCAGGTGAAAACAATTTCCTTAACACGGAGTATGCATTGGCACCAATATATGTTATGAAAAAGGCAACTTTTTTTTCTTCTGCCACATCATTAACAATAAAAAATTGCTGGAGTCTCATCTCGTACTCAGCAAAATCATTTCCCATTATATAAGGATCCATGTGACCAATCATCTTTGTAACTTTTTGTACTGGCTGTTCTAAATGTTCACTATTTTCAGTTTTTATAGTTTGAGAATCTGTCATTTATTTTTACTTTTTACTTTTACTTTTGTTGTTTGATTTTTTTTTTGTTTCTTTTACTATTACACGTTTTCCAGTTTTCCTCGTCGCCAAAATTATTATTTCCTCTGGTCCATCATTAAATTATTAACAACTGGTTTTTGGTCTTTACTATTGAGTATATTTATTCAGAGAGAAATAGATGAGTACAGTTCAGTGGTTTTCATAAAACTAAACTGGCGAGCAATCGATACTCAAGAATGTCATCATCAACGCAATGCATTATAGTAATTTATGAGTTTACACTCGAGAGTAAATATTAGTTATTTTAGTTTATGCGAAATACATACATTACATTTTCACCTTTTTTATAAAACTTGTCTTATCTACAAAAAATAAATGTATTTCATTTTTAAATCAATTTACAATAAAAATTAATAATTCATGAATATGTTTTAATATTTAAAATTATTGTATTATAATACATCACTATTTTTAATTTAATATTATTTATTTTGAATGTTACTAGGTTTAACAATTTTGCGTTTAGATCTTCTTAAAGGTATAGATTCATGTAATACTTTATTATATCGTTTCTTTTTCTTTTGAGGCTGATCAATAGTTTCAGTTTCCGTGTTTGTTCTAGGTTCTTCATTTGGAATCAATGGGTGATACTTATCTTCCAATGTAGAATGTCTAATCTGATTTTTTTTTAACAAATCTCACTGAATTATAAACATTTATTTTATAGGTATGTGGGCTTATAACTTCTTGTATTATAGCAGGAATCCAGTTAACATAATCTTTAAAATGATTCCTATATAATACTTTTTGCCCTTTTTTAAAAATTGACTCTTGTGTAATTTTAGTTTTACATTTTTCATTATAATGTTTAGGATATGCTAAAGTGTTGTTATTATTATTTTTCTTAAATGTTACAGTTTTCTTAGATAAAGAATTCAGCAATGTTATAGGTTGATATGAAAATATTATATTATTAGGGGTTTTATTGGTTGTTGTACATGGTGTATTATTGTAGCACATTAAAATTTTATTTAATTTTACTTGAATAGGTAAATATTTCAACTTTTCATCTGATAAATATTTTTTTAAACAATTTTTAATTGTTTGAACTCCACGTTCAGCCAAACCATTGCTTTGGGGATGATAAGCTGGTGATTTTGTTAATTTTATATTTAATTTTCGTGCAAACTGTTCAAAGTGGATTGATGAAAATGGTAGCCCATTATCGGTAACTATTTCGATAGGATAGCCAAATATTCTAAAAATTGATAGTAAACTGTTTTCCAAATTTATTGCATCTGTCTTTGGCAAGTACTTAACAATAATATATTTGCTGAATGAATCTATGTAAATATAATATGTTTTGGAATCAAAATTAAAAAAATCTATGTGTACCCTTTGAAAAGGTTTCTCACACAATGGCCACTTAGTTTTCACGTGTTCTCTTGGAACTTTTTGTGTAGTTTGGCAACTAAAGCATTTTGAAACAAATTCTTCTATATTCTGATCAATTTTCGGCCACCAAACTGAACTACGTGCTATCATTTTTGATCTTACAATTCCGTCATGATTCTCATGCAAAATATTAAGTACCCTATTACGATATTTTTCCGGAATAACTAATCTATCTCTGTAATACAAACAATTATTATCAGTGGAAAGACTTTTACGCACGTTATACCATTTTTTCAAATTTAGTGATACTTGAATAGGCCATTTGTTTTTGGTGTATTTCATTATCTCAGTTAACTCAGAATCATTCGCCGTACTCTCTATTACTATGCTCATACTAATAGGTAATTCCGTTGCATCAGCTAAATTGTTTATTGTTTCAATTCTTGTTTCTCCTTCGATTGGCAAACGTGACATTGCGTCTGCTGGAGCGTTTAATTTTGCAGACCTGTATTTAAAATCATATTCATAAATTGAGAGCATTACTGCCCATCTCTGCAATCTTGATGCTGTTATGTTAGAAGTATCACGGTTGGGATTAAAAATCTCTTTTAAAGCTTCATTGTCACTGCATAATGTAAAGCGGTGTCCATAGACATATTTATGGAATTTCTTCAATGCAAATATTACAGCGAGAGCTTCTCTGTGGCTTTGAGAATACTTTCGCTCTGAGGGTGAGAAGGTGCTAGAAGCAAAAATAACAGGTTTTTCAATACCATTTACTACGTGAGCCAAAACTGCCCCTACCCCGTATGGGCTGGCATCACAAGTTATTACAGTAGGTTTGTTTGGGTCATATAATTCAAGAATATTGTTTTCTAATATTAATTTTTTTGATTTTTCAAAACATTTATTAATCGCTTCAGTCCATACAAACTTTGCATTTTTTTGTACCAAACTGTATAAATTCTTCAGTTTTGAAGATACATTTGGTATGAAGCTACTATAATAATTTAGTAGCCCGAAATAAGACTGAAGTTCTGTTAAATTTCTTGGAGTTGGGGCTTTTTCAATACTCTCAACTTTCTCTCTATTTGGTTTCAAACCATCTAGTGAAATAGTGTGTCCTAAATAATTTATTTCTTTTTTGAAAAAAAAACATTTATCAATATTAATTTTCATATTGAAATTCCTAACAGAACCTGATCTATAACTGACTGGAAAATAGAAGGTGCGCTCGCCACTCCGAATGGCAAGCGAGTATATTGGAATAAACCTTTATGTGTATTTAATGTCACATACTGTTTTGAGGTTTCGGAAATTTTTAATTGCTGATATGCTCCTGATAAATCAATCACACAAAAAATTTTACAATTTGCCAAATTTGCAAAAATGTTGTCTATTCTCGGTAAGGGGTAGTGTTGGGTTTCGATGAACCGATTTATTGTGACCTTGCAATCTATACAGATTCTAATTCTTTTTCCTGGTTTAGAAACAATTACAATTGGTGATGCATAACTACTAAAATTAACTGGGACTAAAATTCCCTCCTTACACAAGCGATTTAACTCATCTTCCACTTGATCTCTTAGTTTAAATGGAACATCATAAGCTTTTCTAAAAATTGGTTTAGCTTCCGGTTTTAGAATTATCTCAGCTGTATAATGCTCAATGCATTGGTTTGGATCAGAACTTACAATTTTTTGAAAATTTGACTTTATTTCATCTAACACTTTAAAGTTTTCTAATGAATTAATTGTGCTAATGTTATTTACATCAAATATTTTTTTCCAGGCTGGGTACAAAATTGTTAACCAGTTTCTTCCCAGAAGTGGTTTAAAATCTCTTTCAGTGTCAATTATAACCAAATTTAATTTATGATCTCCAATACCTGACATTTTACTCACATTGATAAGAATTTGATCTATGCATTTTAATGGGTTACCGGTAACAGATGTTAATTTTGTTTGTATTGGTTCTAGTTTGCAATTTTCAAATAAATTTAAGTACTTAACTTTAGACATAATAGTCATACAAGCCCCTGTGTCCACCTCCATTTCAATTAACTTGCCACCATCAGCTCCACATTCTTTGCTCCACACACCGATTCCCCATTCACTTTACATACGGTTTCATCACATGTTACATTGGTTATGTTAGCTTCTTACACCATTTCGTTAATGAGCTTCACATGACGATCTTCAGTTGGACCATTCTTTTTTGAGTGACATTGTAACGAAATGTGTCATTTTTTGTTGGAATGGAAACATACCCATGATTTACAGAAACATTGGTCCGAGTTATGTCCCCTTTTACCACATCGTGTGCATGCTTTTTGTGAAGCATAATATTTTTTCTGTTGTCCAGAGTTGCGATTACGTGACTTGCTGCGACTCTCTTGTATTGAACATGTGTTATGAAATTCTTTTTTGCACATCTCACGTGTTTCATCCTCAGCCATTTCCCAACTTAAAGCCAATTCACACGCTTTTTTGAAACTCAAACTGGATTCTTTTAGAAATTTGGACCTTAGTTGATTGTCTCGAACTCCACAAACGAATTTATCACGTAGTGCACGATCAAGAAAATTTCCAAAATTGCACTTTTCTGCAAACGCTTTTAATTCTATGATAAATTCTCTTATTGATTTTTCACCTTGCTGGGCATTATAAAATTTAAAAGATTCTGCAATTTCGTTTACAGAAGGTGCAAAATACGCTTTTAGGACGTCCACCAGATCTTTGTACTTCTTCGAGCTTGGATCATCAGGTGAAAACAATTTCCTTAACACGGAGTATGCATTGGCACCAATATATGTTATGAAGAAGGCAACTTTTTTTTCTTCTGCCACATCATTAACAATAAAAAATTGCTGGAGTCTCATCTCGTACTCAGCAAAATCATTTCCCATTATATAAGGATCCATGTGACCAATCATCTTTGTAACTTTTTGTACTGGCTGTTCTAAATGTTCACTATTTTCAGTTTTTATAGTTTGAGAATCTGTCATTTATTTTTACTTTTTACTTTTACTTTTGTTGTTTGATTTTTTTTTTTGTTTCTTTTACTATTACACGTTTTCCAGTTTTCCTCGTCGCCAAAATTATTATTTCCTCTGGTCCATCATTAAATTATTAACAACTGGTTTTTGGTCTTTACTATTGAGTATATTTATTCAGAGAGAAATAGATGAGTACAGTTCAGTGGTTTTCATAAAACTAAACTGGCGAGCAATCGATACTCAAGAATGTCATCATCAACGCAATGCATTGTAGTAATTTATGAGTTTACACTCGAGAGTAAATATTAGTTATTTTAGTTTATGCGAAATACATACATTACATTTTCACCTTTTTTATAAAACTTGTCTTATCTACAAAAAATAAATGTATTTCATTTTTAAATCAATTTACAATAAAAATTAATAATTCATGAATATGTTTTAATATTTAAAATTATTGTATTATAATACATCACTATTTTTAATTTAATATTATTTATTTTGAATGTTACTAGGTTTAACAATTTTGCGTTTAGATCTTCTTAAAGGTATAGATTCATGTAATACTTTATTATATCGTTTCTTTTTCTTTTGAGGCTGATCAATAGTTTCAGTTTCCGTGTTTGTTCTAGGTTCTTCATTTGGAATCAATGGGTGATACTTATCTTCCAATGTAGAATGTCTAATCTGATTTTTTTTAACAAATCTCACTGAATTATAAACATTTATTTTATAGGTATGTGGGCTTATAACTTCATGTATTATAGCAGGAATCCAGTTAACATAATCTTTAAAATGATTCCTATATAATACTTTTTGCCCTTTTTTAAAAATTGCCTCTTGTGTAATTTTAGTTTTACATTTTTCATTATAATGTTTAGGATATGCTAAAGTGTTGTTATTATTATTTTTCTTAAATGTTACAGTTTTCTTAGATAAAGAATTCAGCAATGTTATAGGTTGATATGAAAATATTATATTATTAGGGGTTTTATTGGTTGTTGTACATGGTGTATTATTGTAGCACATTAAAATTTTATTTAATTTTACTTGAATAGGTAAATATTTCAACTTTTCATCTGATAAATATTTTTTTAAACAATTTTTAATTGTTTGAACTCCACGTTCAGCCAAACCATTGCTTTGGGGATGATAAGCTGGTGATTTTGTTAATTTTATATTTAATTTTCGTGCAAACTGTTCAAAGTGGATTGATGAAAATGGTAGCCCATTATCGGTAACTATTTCGATAGGATAGCCAAATATTCTAAAAATTGATAGTAAACTGTTTTCCAAATTTATTGCATCTGTCTTTGGCAAGTACTTAACAATAATATATTTGCTGAATGAATCTATGTAAATATAATATGTTTTGGAATCAAAATTAAAAAAATCTATGTGTACCCTTTGAAAAGGTTTCTCACACAATGGCCACTTAGTTTTCACGTGTTCTCTTGGAACTTTTTGTGTAGTTTGGCAACTAAAGCATTTTGAAACAAATTCTTCTATATTCTGATCAATTTTCGGCCACCAAACTGAACTACGTGCTATCATTTTTGATCTTACAATTCCGTCATGATTCTCATGCAAAATATTAAGTACCCTATTACGATATTTTTCCGGAATAACTAATCTATCTCTGTAATACAAACAATTATTATCAGTGGAAAGACTTTTACGCACGTTATACCATTTTTTCAAATTTAGTGATACTTGAATAGGCCATTTGTTTTTGGTGTATTTCATTATCTCAGTTAACTCAGAATCATTCGCCGTACTCTCTATTACTATGCTCATACTAATAGGTAATTCCGTTGCATCAGCTAAATTGTTTATTGTTTCAATTCTTGTTTCTCCTTCGATTGGCAAACGTGACATTGCGTCTGCTGGAGCGTTTAATTTTGCAGACCTGTATTTAAAATCATATTCATAAATTGAGAGCATTACTGCCCATCTCTGCAATCTTGATGCTGTTATGTTAGAAGTATCACGGTTGGGATTAAAAATCTCTTTTAAAGCTTCATTGTCACTGCATAATGTAAAGCGGTGTCCATAGACATATTTATGGAATTTCTTCAATGCAAATATTACAGCGAGAGCTTCTCTGTGGCTTTGAGAATACTTTCGCTCTGAGGGTGAGAAGGTGCTAGAAGCAAAAATAACAGGTTTTTCAATACCATTTACTACGTGAGCCAAAACTGCCCCTACCCCGTATGGGCTGGCATCACAAGTTATTACAGTAGGTTTGTTTGGGTCATATAATTCAAGAATATTGTTTTCTAATATTAATTTTTTTGATTTTTCAAAACATTTATTAATCGCTTCAGTCCATACAAACTTTGCATTTTTTTGTACCAAACTGTATAAATTCTTCAGTTTTGAAGATACATTTGGTATGAAGCTACTATAATAATTTAGTAGCCCCAAATAAGACTGAAGTTCTGTTAAATTTCTTGGAGTTGGGGCTTTTTCAATACTCTCAACTTTCTCTCTATTTGGTTTCAAACCATCTAGTGAAATAGTGTGTCCTAAATAATTTATTTCTTTTTTGAAAAAAAAACATTTATCAATATTAATTTTCATATTGAAATTCCTAACAGAACCTGATCTATAACTGACTGGAAAATAGAAGGTGCGCTCGCCACTCCGAATGGCAAGCGAGTATATTGGAATAAACCTTTATGTGTATTTAATGTCACATACTGTTTTGAGGTTTCGGAAATTTTTAATTGCTGATATGCTCCTGATAAATCAATCACACAAAAAATTTTACAATTTGCCAAATTTGCAAAAATGTTGTCTATTCTCGGTAAGGGGTAGTGTTGGGTTTCGATGAACCGATTTATTGTGACCTTGCAATCTATACAGATTCTAATTCTTTTTCCTGGTTTAGAAACAATTACAATTGGTGATGCATAACTACTAAAATTAACTGGGACTAAAATTCCCTCCTTACACAAGCGATTTAACTCATCTTCCACTTGATCTCTTAGTTTAAATGGAACATCATAAGCTTTTCTAAAAATTGGTTTAGCTTCCGGTTTTAGAATTATCTCAGCTGTATAATGCTCAATGCATTGGTTTGGATCAGAACTTACAATTTTTTGAAAATTTGACTTTATTTCATCTAACACTTTAAAGTTTTCTAATGAATTAATTGTGCTAATGTTATTTACATCAAATATTTTTTTCCAGGCTGGGTACAAAATTGTTAACCAGTTTCTTCCCAGAAGTGGTTTAAAATCTCTTTCAGTGTCAATTATAACCAAATTTAGTTTATGATCTCCAATACCTGACATTTTACTCACATTGATAAGAATTTGATCTATGCATTTTAATGGGTTACCGGTAACAGATGTTAATTTTGTTTGTATTGGTTCTAGTTTGCAATTTTCAAATAAATTTAAGTACTTAACTTTAGACATAATAGTCATACAAGCCCCTGTGTCCACCTCCATTTCAATTAACTTGCCACCATCAGCTCCACATTCTTTGCCCAACACACCGATTCCCCATTCACTTTACATACGGTTTCATCACATGTTACATTGGTTATGTTAGCTTCTTACACCATTTCGTTAATGAGCTTCACATGACGATCTTCAGTTGGACCATTCTTTTTTGAGTGACATTGTAACGAAATGTGTCATTTTTTGTTGGAATGGAAACATACCCATGATTTACAGAAACATTGGTCCGAGTTATGTCCCCTTTTACCACATCGTGTGCATGCTTTTTGTGAAGCATAATATTTTTTCTGTTGTCCAGAGTTGCGATTACGTGACTTGCTGCGACTCTCTTGTATTGAACATGTGTTATGAAATTCTTTTTTGCACATCTCACGTGTTTCATCCTCAGCCATTTCCCAACTTAAAGCCAATTCACACGCTTTTTTGAAACTCAAACTGGATTCTTTTAGAAATTTGGACCTTAGTTGATTGTCTCGAACTCCACAAACGAATTTATCACGTAGTGCACGATCAAGAAAATTACCAAAATTGCACTTTTCTGCAAACGCTTTTAATTCTATGATAAATTCTCTTATTGATTTTTCACCTTGCTGGGCATTATAAAATTTAAAAGATTCTGCAATTTCGTTTACAGAAGGTGCAAAATACGCTTTTAGGACGTCCACCAGATCTTTGTACTTCTTCGAGCTTGGATCATCAGGTGAAAACAATTTCCTTAACACGGAGTATGCATTGGCACCAATATATGTTATGAAGAAGGCAACTTTTTTTTCTTCTGCCACATCATTAACAATAAAAAATTGCTGGAGTCTCATCTCGTACTCAGCAAAATCATTTCCCATTATATAAGGATCCATGTGACCAATCATCTTTGTAACTTTTTGTACTGGCTGTTCTAAATGTTCACTATTTTCAGTTTTTATAGTTTGAGAATCTGTCATTTATTTTTACTTTTTACTTTTACTTTTGTTGTTTGATTTTTTTTTTGTTTCTTTTACTATTACACGTTTTCCAGTTTTCCTCGTCGCCAAAATTATTATTTCCTCTGGTCCATCATTAAATTATTAACAACTGGTTTTTGGTCTTTACTATTGAGTATATTTATTCAGAGAGAAATAGATGAGTACAGTTCAGTGGTTTTCATAAAACTAACCTGGCGAGCAATCGATACTCAAGAAAGTCATCATCAACGCAATGCATTATAGTAATTTATGAGTTTACACTCGAGAGTAAATATTAGTTATTTTAGTTTATGCGAAATACATTACAGGAATGAATCTTGCCTTAATTCGCGGCCATTATGTTCGTTAACCGCCGATCCAGACAATTTAAATGTACTTACGACAGGCCATTTTTTAATCGGCGAATCTTTGCTATCGGCATCCATTATATCAACCATCTACTTCTATTTCTTCGGAGGTCGGGTAGATTTAAAGCCGAGTAAAGGGAACCTTAAGTGCAGTTCAATGGATATATACTCTGTCTGAGTGCTGCGCTCACTAGATTGTTCCGACAAAACAAAACAAACAAAAAAAAGACCAATGGTGTCAAGATCTCTACAAGAAAACAGACATTCGTCAACCAAATGGAAATAATATTATTTGTCTTCCATTAAAATCAATATACGATCCAAATCACACTTTAAGAACATCTAAACAAATCGCTCTCAATCGATTTTATCAATTAGAGCGCCGCTTTGAGCGCAACATGAACCTGTAGGAACGCTAAACTTACGGTATTAAAGAATATTTTATCATATGTTATCATTATTTTTATCATCAAAAGCAGCCAATGGGCGATCTCTCAATTTATTATACATTGGTCTAACTTTACAAAATGACCCTTCGGCTATCATTCTAAACTGGCGCTTGCACAAGTACGTATTTATAGCCGGCATTAAAAAATGAACCGCTGCATCGACATGTACCCTGACGACGCACAATACCAACGTATTTTATGGAGGAATAATTCTGGAAACATATAAGAATTTTTCTTGACGACTGTCATCTTCGGTACCGCCTCAGCTCCATATACTGCTATCAGAACGCTGCATCAAATTGCTGACGACGAAAAACATAGATATCCGTTGGCAGAACATGTTTTGAAACACGAAATGTACGTTGATGATGGCGTCATTCCGTTGAATCTGCAGTAAAAATTCGAAACCAACTATCTGCAGCACTACGTTCAGCTGAAATGGAATTGCGAAAATGGTGAGGCCGTAAAAACACTTGGCATGTGTTGCCAGCCTAACTCCGATCAATTTAATTTTAAACTTAGTTTTGAAATTAATTCCACGCCAACAAAACGAGTAGTTCTATCAGCAATTGCCCGTCTTTTTGACCTTTTGGGCTTCATCAGTCCGATAATTGTTGTAGCAAAAATCATTTTAAAATGTATATGCAACACTAAAATTGTCCGTACAGATCATTCGCATACTTCTTTCGAATAGGACGAAAATTTGCCTGATTTGATAAATTAGCAATGGCAGCAATTTCCTCATAATTTGTCAAAGATGGAAACAATTACCATTCCACGATGGATACAATTTACCCCACAACCCATAAAATCCATGGAATTGCATGCATTTTGTGATGGGTCCTCAAATGTATACGCAGCGAATGTTTATAAGATTACAATACAGCGATGAGAAATTCTACTATCGTTTACTCGAGGCCAAGACTAAAGTGACACCTATAAATCAAATAACGATTCCTCGCATAGAGTTGTGCGAAGTTTTGATCGCGGTTAAACTGGCGATATGGGTTAAAAATCAGCTACGCGCAGTGATTACAGATATTCTATGTCAAATATTCTGCAACATTTTTGGATATTAAAAGGCAGACAAACTGTTGGGAACCAGTTTCACCAATATGTAACCTGCTTTCGATACAAACCAGAAGTCACCAGACAACTCATAGGCGATTTGCCATTTCACAAACTCAATACGGTCATTCTACCCACAGGAGTCGTCTACACCGGCGCTATTAAGTTGAAAGCTTCAAAATATCGTGGCCATACAACATACAAGAATTACATCGCCATTTTTATATGCCTTGCCACTAAAGAGATTCATTTAGAGGTTAGTACCGGAATGTCAACCGAATGCTTTCTTTGGGCTTTACAGCGATTCCTAGGTCGGAGAGGCATGTGTCATGATTTGTACCCCGATTGTGGTACTAAATTCATCAGAGCGGATAAAGTGCTTAGAACTAACGTAAATAATTTTATTACGTCAGTCGAACGTGAAATCGTACCCAAATTAGCTTCTCACATTATACAGTGTCACTTGAACCCTCCTCATTCTCCCAATTTTGGAGGCTTGTGGGAGGCGAATGTTAACTCAGTAAAATATAACTTAAAGCGCGCCATCGACAGTACCCGATTAACATATGAAGATCTTTCGACAATGCTCGTACGGAATGAATCTTGCCTTAATTCGCGGCTATTATGTTCGTTAACCGCCGATCCAGACGATTTAAATGTACTTACGCCAGGTCATTTTTTAATCGGCGATTCTTTGCTATCGGCACCTGATAATCCATTAAATCAACCATGTATAAGTCGAAATTATCTCGCTCTTCAAAGAATGACCCAATAATTTTGGACAAAATGGACATCCGATTGGCTGTCACATTTACAAGCACGTCCAAAGTGGCGTCAAGAAACACAAAACCTGGAGTTAAATGATCTTGTTATATTAAAGGACGATCGACTGCCACCAAACGAATGTATTTTGGTACGAATAGTTGCGCTGCATCCAACTGCATCGAACTGGTTAGAGTAGTTACTGTTCATACCAAATGCGGGCTTTACAAGAGTTGCGTCTCAAAAATTTGTCTCCTACCAATACCCACTTACACAGACGAGATCAGTCAAAGCAAGCAAAATTAGTAAAACTTACACATTTTCATACTTACTTTTACCATCTCTTTTTCATCTTTAACACCATATATGTTAAAATACGACAAATGCATCCATAAACTGCAGACCTTTCTTTACATCAAAAATTATCTGATCATCATGCTGGTTGCAGCATTGGGGGCAGCATGCACGGTTTCGGCATAATCATTAACAGCTTGTGTTGCTGACATAACGGTGGCTTCAGTATGATCCTACGCTCTCTCCCTCGCTACACAGTTTTTTTAACTGCAAGTTATGCCTCAGAAGAAAGATTGCAATTGCATACACACTCTTATGATATCGTTATAATATCTAGAAATATCAATCATATAACTGCCAGAAACCGACTACAAAAACGTCTCGACTAACTTCAAATTTGGTCTAAATCAACTTGAGATACACACATCAAAGCGTAGACTAAATTGGTCAGCAATCATATACGAGTGTTGTACATTTTGCAAATAAAACAGTGAAAAAAAGGGCATAAAATATATCGTAACTTGATCGTATTTTTTATTGTTATGGAAAGGACTTCGAAGCTGACATTGGAACTTATGTGTATAAACCATTTTATTATTCGATTAGCTCGGTGATAAATGATGACTTATAAAACAAGTATTTACTACATATATGTCTGTTTAAAATTATACTGGTGCGGTTTCGGCATAATCATAAACACCTTTTGTTACTGACATAACGGCGGCTGCAGTATGATTATACACTCTCTCGCTCGCTACACAGGTGGTAAAAGGTTTCTGATACGATTGCCGAAGGCATTACGACGATAACCATCGTACCTATCAGTCGCCGTACCTTTAACTCGTTTTAGTTTACACAACAACAAAATAGTATTTTACTTTGTACTTCAAGCAACATTTAATAATAAAATACTTCAACCAAATGTCAAAACTTCAATTTAAATTTTAATATACATATTTTGAATTAACCATAAATTAACAAGTGTTATTTCTTTGATTTCCGACATTGTGGCCAAGGAACCCCAATACTATAATTCTACGAATTACAAACATTTTGTGGCCCATGGGGGAACCTTAGAAACAAGCCACATTATACAAACAAATAAAAATGCAAATTACTGAACATTAATAGAAAAAAAGAAAGAATTTATACAATTAAAGTACTGTAACAGCGAAAGTCAAACCCAAAAAATCCGATATTTGTACACAGTTTTTGTTGCTTTCGCGACGATAAATATATATTTCAACATACTCGTACGTACATTCTGCAAATATCGCAGCGCTAACAATTGCAAATCAAACACAAAGACAAGCTTCGCATTATGACATCATTATTTCACCGAGTAAAGCTCAACATTACACATACAATATAGCTTTATAGCCACTAGTTTGTCCATCAAGAAGACAACTACAAGGCTTATGGAGCAGCTCCAGCTTCGTTGGTAAAGAGAGAATTAAGTGTAGTGCAGTGTGTAGTTTTTATTTTGCTTGTACTACGATTCTGAGTGATTTACGAAAATATGAGCGAGGTGACACTTCATTTTCGAGTACAGATCTTATAAAAATCAAACTCAATCGACTTGAGTCACTTAAATATTAAAAAATTTCAAAAAAGATTCAGCATTGCATAAGACCAAAATATATCATCAGCAGCGTAAAAAAACATTAAACAATTTGCGCGAAGCTTTCTCAGAGTCCCACAAAATTATTATCTGTTCAGATATTAAAAACGATGACAGCTATTTACAAAACCAAATCTCATTTGAATTCGAAGAGTGTTATTTAGAAGTGTTTTGTGCAAATTTCGGAAAGCGCCGAGAGATGTTTCCAGCTTCACAGACGGACATTCCTCAACAACATAACACACAGTCAGTGCAGCAAACTTCTTCGACAGTCAAATGACCAATTTACCTGTACAAAAAGTCTCTGGTAAATTTACGGAATGGTCTCGATTTCACGATTCTTTATATTATAGTTTAGTGGATTGAAATGTCGAACTAAATTCGATACAAAAATTTCATTATTTAAAGCAGGCATTGCCAGTGAATCGTGATGTGGATATTCAACAATTGCTTTTGACTGAAGCAAATTATATTCCGGCTTGGGGAACACTTGTAAAGCGTTATAATAATCCACGAATAATATTTATGCATCAAATGAATGCCCTATACAAGTTACCGTGTCAAACGAAGGAGCAATCGGAAGACCTCAAGACGATTTTAAAGGTCGCCAATGTGTGCATACGCGAATTTAACAGTCTTAATATTCCCATTACACAATGCGATCATTGGACTGCACATCATCTTTCTACGAAACTATCCCAAGAAACCCATAAGGCTTGGGAATAAAATTTAGTAGCAAAACGGATATCCCAACCATTTCTGAGTTTGAAACCTTACTACCAATGCAATAGAAAATAGGTGAACAACCAACTATCTGCCCACGTCGACCAAACCGACCAATGATTCGATCAAGCAAATCAATAATTCTGGATTTTTAAAATATTCCAAGCGATATATTAATAAATCTCAAACATGAACAAAAACATGTCATCTTACTACAAAACCAACTCCGTTCAGTGTGGAGAACCACTTGGTCTACGTCGGTGTCCCATTTACCTTTCAAAATATTATTTTGAGTGAAAGACAGTCGTCGACAAGGCTAAGCTTTGATTATACTGCTTAAGTAAAACCCATACATTTTCTCAGTGCATCAGCACGAAAATTTGTCTAGAATGCAGTAAACGATATCACACGTCTTTGCACTTTCCTTTTATTTTATCAGCAAACAATGCACACCAATCTAGAACAGAAACCAACTTGCCATCGTCAACACAACAAATTTATCAGAGTGACGGTCCACCCACATCAAGCACTAACTTGACCACAAACACAAGTTTTAATCGCTTTCTTAGCACTCATACCTCTTCTGTTTTTAATGCAAAAGAATTAGCTTCCACTACAGCAACAGCTAATCCTCAGCAAAAAATCCTTCTCACGACCGCACTGGTGTCGCTATTAAATAATCACAATAGCCAAGCATCTATACTAGGGGCACTTGTAGACCAAGGCACAGAGGCGACGATTATTTCAGAGAACGTCGTTCAATCATTGGATTAAATAAAAGATCATTTCAGCCGAAATATCGGGCACGGCGCTCTTAACCTATGCAAGTTTGCTGTAGGTATACACTACGCTCATGCATCAATTCAAATTTTAGCGTAAACGTCCTATGATAGAACTGCTAAGTCAATAGATTGAACCGCAAAATTGGCCACATATTAATGGATTGAAGTTAACAGAGCCTCACTATAACCAACCAAAGAAAATAGACTTAATCATTGGTGCGAATATGTTAACACACATCCTCCTACCTGAAACTCGAATTGGTGACCCAGATTACACAATTGCACAAAAAACCCGACTTGGTTCGGTTCTTTCCAGTCGCACCAGATCAGCAAATTCTCACTGTTACAATACGTTGTAATCATGCTGCTATTGAATTAGAAGCCCTCTTTCAGAAATTTTATGCTCTGGAACAGGTTCCGGAAGAAAGAAAATGCTTTCGATTAAGGACCATTGGTCACTCCCTTCCGCTGTCATCAAAGCCACTTCAAACAAGTGGGTTGTTTCGAAACACAAGCGAGCATTGCGGGCTGAGAGAGGCTGCGGATGGACGAAAATTATGCTACCTGCTATCTCTGACCGATGGTCACGGTTCCTTCTATCTTTAGGTAGGAGGGACTGCAAGCGTGATGACAGGGCACTTTCTATGGGCTAGGCACATGGAAAGGATTGGCATATCAGACAGTGCGCTGTGCCCAGCCTGTGGAGAAGAAGACGATACGGCGGACCATTTTCTTTGCGTCTGCCCTGCCTTTGCTCGAATCAGGTTTGGGATTTTTGGGACTGATGTGCTGAGGAGTAACCAACTTGGCTCCTTGGCACCACAGGATCTACTTCTATTTCTTCGGAGGTCGGGTAGATTTAAAGCCGAGTAAAGGGAACCTTAAGTGCAGTTCAATGGATATATACTCTGTCTGAGTGCTGCGCTCACTAGATTGTTCCGACAAAACAAAACAAAAAAAAAAAAGACCAATGGTGTCAAGATCTCTACAAGAAAACAGACATTCGTCAACCAAATGGAAATAATATTATTTGTCTTCCATTAAAATCAATATACGATCCAAATCACACTTTAAGAACATCTAAACAAATCGCTCTCAATCGATTTTATCAATTAGAGCGCCGCTTTGAGCGCAACATGAACCTGTAGGAACGCTAAACTTACGGTATTAAAGAATATTTTATCATATGTTATCATTATTTTTATCATCAAAAGCAGCCAATGGGCGATCTCTCAATTTATTATACATTGGTCTAACTTTACAAAATGACCCTTCGGCTATCATTCTAAACTGGCGCTTGCACAAGTACGTATTTATAGCCGGCATTAAAAAATGAACCGCTGCATCGACATGTACCCTGACGACGCACAATACCAACGTATTTTATGGAGGAATAATTCTGGAAACATATAAGAATTTTTCTTGACGACTGTCATCTTCGGTACCGCCTCAGCTCCATATACTGCTATCAGAACGCTGCATCAAATTGCTGACGACGAAAAACATAGATATCCGTTGGCAGAACATGTTTTGAAACACGAAATGTACGTTGATGATGGCGTCATTCCGTTGAATCTGCAGTAAAAATTCGAAACCAACTATCTGCAGCACTACGTTCAGCTGAAATGGAATTGCGAAAATGGTGAGGCCGTAAAAACACTTGGCATGTGTTGCCAGCCTAACTCCGATCAATTTAATTTTAAACTTAGTTTTGAAATTAATTCCACGCCAACAAAACGAGTAGTTCTATCAGCAATTGCCCGTCTTTTTGACCTTTTGGGCTTCATCAGTCCGATAATTGTTGTAGCAAAAATCATTTTAAAATGTATATGCAACACTAAAATTGTCCGTACAGATCATTCGCATACTTCTTTCGAATAGGACGAAAATTTGCCTGATTTGATAAATTAGCAATGGCAGCAATTTCCTCATAATTTGTCAAAGATGGAAACAATTACCATTCCACGATGGATACAATTTACCCCACAACCCATAAAATCCATGGAATTGCATGCATTTTGTGATGGGTCCTCAAATGTATACGCAGCGAATGTTTATAAGATTACAATACAGCGATGAGAAATTCTACTATCGTTTACTCGAGGCCAAGACTAAAGTGACACCTATAAATCAAATAACGATTCCTCGCATAGAGTTGTGCGAAGTTTTGATCGCGGTTAAACTGGCGATATGGGTTAAAAATCAGCTACGCGCAGTGATTACAGATATTCTATGTCAAATATTCTGCAACATTTTTGGATATTAAAAGGCAGACAAACTGTTGGGAACCAGTTTCACCAATATGTAACCTGCTTTCGATACAAACCAGAAGTCACCAGACAACTCATAGGCGATTTGCCATTTCACAAACTCAATACGGTCATTCTACCCACAGGAGTCGTCTACACCGGCGCTATTAAGTTGAAAGCTTCAAAATATCGTGGCCATACAACATACAAGAATTACATCGCCATTTTTATATGCCTTGCCACTAAAGAGATTCATTTAGAGGTTAGTACCGGAATGTCAACCGAATGCTTTCTTTGGGCTTTACAGCGATTCCTAGGTCGGAGAGGCATGTGTCATGATTTGTACCCCGATTGTGGTACTAAATTCATCAGAGCGGATAAAGTGCTTAGAACTAACGTAAATAATTTTATTACGTCAGTCGAACGTGAAATCGTACCCAAATTAGCTTCTCACATTATACAGTGTCACTTGAACCCTCCTCATTCTCCCAATTTTGGAGGCTTGTGGGAGGCGAATGTTAACTCAGTAAAATATAACTTAAAGCGCGCCATCGACAGTACCCGATTAACATATGAAGATCTTTCGACAATGCTCGTACGGAATGAATCTTGCCTTAATTCGCGGCTATTATGTTCGTTAACCGCCGATCCAGACGATTTAAATGTACTTACGCCAGGTCATTTTTTAATCGGCGATTCTTTGCTATCGGCACCTGATAATCCATTAAATCAACCATGTATAAGTCGAAATTATCTCGCTCTTCAAAGAATGACCCAATAATTTTGGACAAAATGGACATCCGATTGGCTGTCACATTTACAAGCACGTCCAAAGTGGCGTCAAGAAACACAAAACCTGGAGTTAAATGATCTTGTTATATTAAAGGACGATCGACTGCCACCAAACGAATGTATTTTGGTACGAATAGTTGCGCTGCATCCAACTGCATCGAACTGGTTAGAGTAGTTACTGTTCATACCAAATGCGGGCTTTACAAGAGTTGCGTCTCAAAAATTTGTCTCCTACCAATACCCACTTACACAGACGAGATCAGTCAAAGCAAGCAAAATTAGTAAAACTTACACATTTTCATACTTACTTTTACCATCTCTTTTTCATCTTTAACACCATATATGTTAAAATACGACAAATGCATCCATAAACTGCAGACCTTTCTTTACATCAAAAATTATCTGATCATCATGCTGGTTGCAGCATTGGGGGCAGCATGCACGGTTTCGGCATAATCATTAACAGCTTGTGTTGCTGACATAACGGTGGCTTCAGTATGATCCTACGCTCTCTCCCTCGCTACACAGTTTTTTTAACTGCAAGTTATGCCTCAGAAGAAAGATTGCAATTGCATACACACTCTTATGATATCGTTATAATATCTAGAAATATCAATCATATAACTGCCAGAAACCGACTACAAAAACGTCTCGACTAACTTCAAATTTGGTCTAAATCAACTTGAGATACACACATCAAAGCGTAGACTAAATTGGTCAGCAATCATATACGAGTGTTGTACATTTTGCAAATAAAACAGTGAAAAAAAGGGCCTAAAATATATCGTAACTTGATCGTATTTTTTATTGTTTATGGAAAGTACTTCGAAGTAGACATTGGAACTTATGTGTATAACCCATTTTATTATTCGATTAGCTCGGTGATAAATGATGACTTATAAAACAAGTATTTACTACATATATGTCTGTTTAAAATTATACTGGTGCGGTTTCGGCATAATCATAAACACCTTTTTTTGTTGACATAACGGCGGCTGCAGTATGATTATACACTCTCTCGCTCGCTACACAGGTGGTAAAAGGTTTCTGATACGATTGCCAAAGGCATTACGACGATAACCATCGTACCTATCAGTCGCCGTACCTTTAACTCGTTTTAGTTTACACAACAACAAAATAGTCTTTTACTTTGTACTTCAAGCAACATTTAATATTAAAATACTTCAACCAAATGTCAAAACTTCAATTTAAATTTTAATATACATATTTTGAATTAACCATAAATTAACAAGTGTTATTTCTTTGATTTCCGACATTGTGGCCAAGGAACCCCAATACTATAATTCTACGAATTACAAACATTTTGTGGCCCATGGGGGAACCTTAGAAACAAGCCACATTATACAAACAAATAAAAATGCAAATTACTGAACATTAATAGAAAAAAAGAAAGAATTTATACAATTAAAGTACTGTAACAGCGAAAGTCAAACCCAAAAAATCCGATATTTGTACACAGTTTTTGTTGCTTTCGCGACGATAAATATATATTTCAACATACTCGTACGTACATTCTGCAAATATCGCAGCGCTAACAATTGCAAATCAAACACAAAGACAAGCTTCGCATTATGACATCATTATTTCACCGAGTAAAGCTCAACATTACACATACAATATAGCTTTATAGCCACTAGTTTGTCCATCAAGAAGACAACTACAAGGCTTATGGAGCAGCTCCAGCTTCGTTGGTAAAGAGAGAATTAAGTGTAGTGCAGTGTGTAGTTTTTATTTTGCTTGTACTACGATTCTGAGTGATTTACGAAAATATGAGCGAGGTGACACTTCATTTTCGAGTACAGATCTTATAAAAATCAAACTCAATCGACTTGAGTCACTTAAATATTAAAAAATTTCAAAAAAGATTCAGCATTGCATAAGACCAAAATATATCATCAGCAGCGTAAAAAAACATTAAACAATTTGCGCGAAGCTTTCTCAGAGTCCCACAAAATTATTATCTGTTCAGATATTAAAAACGATGACAGCTATTTACAAAACCAAATCTCATTTGAATTCGAAGAGTGTTATTTAGAAGTGTTTTGTGCAAATTTCGGAAAGCGCCGAGAGATGTTTCCAGCTTCACAGACGGACATTCCTCAACAACATAACACACAGTCAGTGCAGCAAACTTCTTCGACAGTCAAATGACCAATTTACCTGTACAAAAAGTCTCTGGTAAATTTACGGAATGGTCTCGATTTCACGATTCTTTATATTATAGTTTAGTGGATTGAAATGTCGAACTAAATTCGATACAAAAATTTCATTATTTAAAGCAGGCATTGCCAGTGAATCGTGATGTGGATATTCAACAATTGCTTTTGACTGAAGCAAATTATATTCCGGCTTGGGGAACACTTGTAAAGCGTTATAATAATCCACGAATAATATTTATGCATCAAATGAATGCCCTATACAAGTTACCGTGTCAAACGAAGGAGCAATCGGAAGACCTCAAGACGATTTTAAAGGTCGCCAATGTGTGCATACGCGAATTTAACAGTCTTAATATTCCCATTACACAATGCGATCATTGGACTGCACATCATCTTTCTACGAAACTATCCCAAGAAACCCATAAGGCTTGGGAATAAAATTTAGTAGCAAAACGGATATCCCAACCATTTCTGAGTTTGAAACCTTACTACCAATGCAATAGAAAATAGGTGAACAACCAACTATCTGCCCACGTCGACCAAACCGACCAATGATTCGATCAAGCAAATCAATAATTCTGGATTTTTAAAATATTCCAAGCGATATATTAATAAATCTCAAACATGAACAAAAACATGTCATCTTACTACAAAACCAACTCCGTTCAGTGTGGAGAACCACTTGGTCTACGTCGGTGTCCCATTTACCTTTCAAAATATTATTTTGAGTGAAAGACAGTCGTCGACAAGGCTAAGCTTTGATTATACTGCTTAAGTAAAACCCATACATTTTCTCAGTGCATCAGCACGAAAATTTGTCTAGAATGCAGTAAACGATATCACACGTCTTTGCACTTTCCTTTTATTTTATCAGCAAACAATGCACACCAATCTAGAACAGAAACCAACTTGCCATCGTCAACACAACAAATTTATCAGAGTGACGGTCCACCCACATCAAGCACTAACTTGACCACAAACACAAGTTTTAATCGCTTTCTTAGCACTCATACCTCTTCTGTTTTTAATGCAAAAGAATTAGCTTCCACTACAGCAACAGCTAATCCTCAGCAAAAAATCCTTCTCACGACCGCACTGGTGTCGCTATTAAATAATCACAATAGCCAAGCATCTATACTAGGGGCACTTGTAGACCAAGGCACAGAGGCGACGATTATTTCAGAGAACGTCGTTCAATCATTGGATTAAATAAAAGATCATTTCAGCCGAAATATCGGGCACGGCGCTCTTAACCTATGCAAGTTTGCTGTAGGTATACACTACGCTCATGCATCAATTCAAATTTTAGCGTAAACGTCCTATGATAGAACTGCTAAGTCAATAGATTGAACCGCAAAATTGGCCACATATTAATGGATTGAAGTTAACAGAGCCTCACTATAACCAACCAAAGAAAATAGACTTAATCATTGGTGCGAATATGTTAACACACATCCTCCTACCTGAAACTCGAATTGGTGACCCAGATTACACAATTGCACAAAAAACCCGACTTGGTTCGGTTCTTTCCAGTCGCACCAGATCAGCAAATTCTCACTGTTACAATACGTTGTAATCATGCTGCTATTGAATTAGAAGCCCTCTTTCAGAAATTTTATGCTCTGGAACAGGTTCCGGAAGAAAGAAAATGCTTTCGATTAAGGACCATTGGTCACTCCCTTCCGCTGTCATCAAAGCCACTTCAAACAAGTGGGTTGTTTCGAAACACAAGCGAGCATTGCGGGCTGAGAGAGGCTGCGGATGGACGAAAATTATGCTACCTGCTATCTCTGACCGATGGTCACGGTTCCTTCTATCTTTAGGTAGGAGGGACTGCAAGCGTGATGACAGGGCACTTTCTATGGGCTAGGCACATGGAAAGGATTGGCATATCAGACAGTGCGCTGTGCCCAGCCTGTGGAGAAGAAGACGATACGGCGGACCATTTTCTTTGCGTCTGCCCTGCCTTTGCTCGAATCAGGTTTGGGATTTTTGGGACTGATGTGCTGAGGAGTAACCAACTTGGCTCCTTGGCACCACAGGATCTACTTCTATTTCTTCGGAGGTCGGGTAGATTTAAAGCCGAGTAAAGGGAACCTTAAGTGCAGTTCAATGGATATATACTCTGTCTGAGTGCTGCGCTCACTAGATTGTTCCGACAAAACAAAACAAAAAAAAAAAAGACCAATGGTGTCAAGATCTCTACAAGAAAACAGACATTCGTCAACCAAATGGAAATAATATTATTTGTCTTCCATTAAAATCAATATACGATCCAAATCACACTTTAAGAACATCTAAACAAATCGCTCTCAATCGATTTTATCAATTAGAGCGCCGCTTTGAGCGCAACATGAACCTGTAGGAACGCTAAACTTACGGTATTAAAGAATATTTTATCATATGTTATCATTATTTTTATCATCAAAAGCAGCCAATGGGCGATCTCTCAATTTATTATACATTGGTCTAACTTTACAAAATGACCCTTCGGCTATCATTCTAAACTGGCGCTTGCACAAGTACGTATTTATAGCCGGCATTAAAAAATGAACCGCTGCATCGACATGTACCCTGACGACGCACAATACCAACGTATTTTATGGAGGAATAATTCTGGAAACATATAAGAATTTTTCTTGACGACTGTCATCTTCGGTACCGCCTCAGCTCCATATACTGCTATCAGAACGCTGCATCAAATTGCTGACGACGAAAAACATAGATATCCGTTGGCAGAACATGTTTTGAAACACGAAATGTACGTTGATGATGGCGTCATTCCGTTGAATCTGCAGTAAAAATTCGAAACCAACTATCTGCAGCACTACGTTCAGCTGAAATGGAATTGCGAAAATGGTGAGGCCGTAAAAACACTTGGCATGTGTTGCCAGCCTAACTCCGATCAATTTAATTTTAAACTTAGTTTTGAAATTAATTCCACGCCAACAAAACGAGTAGTTCTATCAGCAATTGCCCGTCTTTTTGACCTTTTGGGCTTCATCAGTCCGATAATTGTTGTAGCAAAAATCATTTTAAAATGTATATGCAACACTAAAATTGTCCGTACAGATCATTCGCATACTTCTTTCGAATAGGACGAAAATTTGCCTGATTTGATAAATTAGCAATGGCAGCAATTTCCTCATAATTTGTCAAAGATGGAAACAATTACCATTCCACGATGGATACAATTTACCCCACAACCCATAAAATCCATGGAATTGCATGCATTTTGTGATGGGTCCTCAAATGTATACGCAGCGAATGTTTATAAGATTACAATACAGCGATGAGAAATTCTACTATCGTTTACTCGAGGCCAAGACTAAAGTGACACCTATAAATCAAATAACGATTCCTCGCATAGAGTTGTGCGAAGTTTTGATCGCGGTTAAACTGGCGATATGGGTTAAAAATCAGCTACGCGCAGTGATTACAGATATTCTATGTCAAATATTCTGCAACATTTTTGGATATTAAAAGGCAGACAAACTGTTGGGAACCAGTTTCACCAATATGTAACCTGCTTTCGATACAAACCAGAAGTCACCAGACAACTCATAGGCGATTTGCCATTTCACAAACTCAATACGGTCATTCTACCCACAGGAGTCGTCTACACCGGCGCTATTAAGTTGAAAGCTTCAAAATATCGTGGCCATACAACATACAAGAATTACATCGCCATTTTTATATGCCTTGCCACTAAAGAGATTCATTTAGAGTTTAGTACCGGAATGTCAACCGAATGCTTTCTTTGGGCTTTACAGCGATTCCTAGGTCGGAGAGGCATGTGTCATGATTTGTACCCCGATTGTGGTACTAAATTCATCAGAGCGGATAAAGTGCTTAGAACTAACGTAAATAATTTTATTACGTCAGTCGAACGTGAAATCGTACCCAAATTAGCTTCTCACATTATACAGTGTCACTTGAACCCTCCTCATTCTCCCAATTTTGGAGGCTTGTGGGAGGCGAATGTTAACTCAGTAAAATATAACTTAAAGCGCGCCATCGACAGTACCCGATTAACATATGAAGATCTTTCGACAATGCTCGTACGGAATGAATCTTGCCTTAATTCGCGGCCATTATGTTCGTTAACCGCCGATCCAGACGATTTAAATGTACTTACGCCAGGTCATTTTTTAATCGGCGATTCTTTGCTATCGGCACCTGATAATCCATTAAATCAACCATGTATAAGTCGAAATTATCTCGCTCTTCAAAGAATGACCCAATAATTTTGGACAAAATGGACATCCGATTGGCTGTCACATTTACAAGCACGTCCAAAGTGGCGTCAAGAAACACAAAACCTGGAGTTAAATGATCTTGTTATATTAAAGGACGATCGACTGCCACCAAACGAATGTATTTTGGTACGAATAGTTGCGCTGCATCCAACTGCATCGAACTGGTTAGAGTAGTTACTGTTCATACCAAATGCGGGCTTTACAAGAGTTGCGTCTCAAAAATTTGTCTCCTACCAATACCCACTTACACAGACGAGATCAGTCAAAGCAAGCAAAATTAGTAAAACTTACACATTTTCATACTTACTTTTACCATCTCTTTTTCATCTTTAACACCATATATGTTAAAATACGACAAATGCATCCATAAACTGCAGACCTTTCTTTACATCAAAAATTATCTGATCATCATGCTGGTTGCAGCATTGGGGGCAGCATGCACGGTTTCGGCATAATCATTAACAGCTTGTGTTGCTGACATAACGGTGGCTTCAGTATGATCCTACGCTCTCTCCCTCGCTACACAGTTTTTTTAACTGCAAGTTATGCCTCAGAAGAAAGATTGCAATTGCATACACACTCTTATGATATCGTTATAATATCTAGAAATATCAATCATATAACTGCCAGAAACCGACTACAAAAACGTCTCGACTAACTTCAAATTTGGTCTAAATCAACTTGAGATACACACATCAAAGCGTAGACTAAATTGGTCAGCAATCATATACGAGTGTTGTACATTTTGCAAATAAAACAGTGAAAAAAAGGGCCTAAAATATATCGTAACTTGATCGTATTTTTTATTGTTTATGGAAAGTACTTCGAAGTAGACATTGGAACTTATGTGTATAACCCATTTTATTATTCGATTAGCTCGGTGATAAATGATGACTTATAAAACAAGTATTTACTACATATATGTCTGTTTAAAATTATACTGGTGCGGTTTCGGCATAATCATAAACACCTTTTTTTGTTGACATAACGGCGGCTGCAGTATGATTATACACTCTCTCGCTCGCTACACAGGTGGTAAAAGGTTTCTGATACGATTGCCAAAGGCATTACGACGATAACCATCGTACCTATCAGTCGCCGTACCTTTAACTCGTTTTAGTTTACACAACAACAAAATAGTCTTTTACTTTGTACTTCAAGCAACATTTAATATTAAAATACTTCAACCAAATGTCAAAACTTCAATTTAAATTTTAATATACATATTTTGAATTAACCATAAATTAACAAGTGTTATTTCTTTGATTTCCGACATTGTGGCCAAGGAACCCCAATACTATAATTCTACGAATTACAAACATTTTGTGGCCCATGGGGGAACCTTAGAAACAAGCCACATTATACAAACAAATAAAAATGCAAATTACTGAACATTAATAGAAAAAAAGAAAGAATTTATACAATTAAAGTACTGTAACAGCGAAAGTCAAACCCAAAAAATCCGATATTTGTACACAGTTTTTGTTGCTTTCGCGACGATAAATATATATTTCAACATACTCGTACGTACATTCTGCAAATATCGCAGCGCTAACAATTGCAAATCAAACACAAAGACAAGCTTCGCATTATGACATCATTATTTCACCGAGTAAAGCTCAACATTACACATACAATATAGCTTTATAGCCACTAGTTTGTCCATCAAGAAGACAACTACAAGGCTTATGGAGCAGCTCCAGCTTCGTTGGTAAAGAGAGAATTAAGTGTAGTGCAGTGTGTAGTTTTTATTTTGCTTGTACTACGATTCTGAGTGATTTACGAAAATATGAGCGAGGTGACACTTCATTTTCGAGTACAGATCTTATAAAAATCAAACTCAATCGACTTGAGTCACTTAAATATTAAAAAATTTCAAAAAAGATTCAGCATTGCATAAGACCAAAATATATCATCAGCAGCGTAAAAAAACATTAAACAATTTGCGCGAAGCTTTCTCAGAGTCCCACAAAATTATTATCTGTTCAGATATTAAAAACGATGACAGCTATTTACAAAACCAAATCTCATTTGAATTCGAAGAGTGTTATTTAGAAGTGTTTTGTGCAAATTTCGGAAAGCGCCGAGAGATGTTTCCAGCTTCACAGACGGACATTCCTCAACAACATAACACACAGTCAGTGCAGCAAACTTCTTCGACAGTCAAATGACCAATTTACCTGTACAAAAAGTCTCTGGTAAATTTACGGAATGGTCTCGATTTCACGATTCTTTATATTATAGTTTAGTGGATTGAAATGTCGAACTAAATTCGATACAAAAATTTCATTATTTAAAGCAGGCATTGCCAGTGAATCGTGATGTGGATATTCAACAATTGCTTTTGACTGAAGCAAATTATATTCCGGCTTGGGGAACACTTGTAAAGCATTATAATAATCCACGAATAATATTTATGCATCAAATGAATGCCCTATACAACTTACCGTGTCAAACGAAGGAGCAATCGGAAGACCTCAAGACGATTTTAAAGGTCGTCAATGTGTGCATACGCGAATTTAACAGTCTTAATATTCCCATTACACAATGCGATCATTGGACTGCACATCATCTTTCTACGAAACTATCCCAAGAAACCCATAAGGCTTGGGAATAAAATTTAGTAGCAAAACGGATATCCCAACCATTTCTGAGTTTGAAACCTTACTACCAATGCAATAGAAAATAGGTGAACAACCAACTATCTGCCCACGTCGACCAAACCGACCAATGATTCGATCAAGCAAATCAATAATTCTGGATTTTTAAAATATTCCAAGCGATATATTAATAAATCTCAAACATGAACAAAAACATGTCATATTACTACAAAACCAACTCCGTTCAGTGTGGAGAACCACTTGGTCTACGTCGGTGTCCCATTTACCTTTCAAAATATTATTTTGAGTGAAAGACAGTCGTCGACAAGGCTAAGCTTTGATTATACTGCTTAAGTAAAACCCATACATTTTCTCAGTGCATCAGCACGAAAATTTGTCTAGAATGCAGTAAACGATATCACACGTCTTTGCACTTTCCTTTTATTTTATCAGCAAACAATGCACACCAATCTAGAACAGAAACCAACTTGCCATCGTCAACACAACAAATTTATCAGAGTGACGGTCCACCCACATCAAGCACTAACTTGACCACAAACACAAGTTTTAATCGCTTTCTTAGCACTCATACCTCTTCTGTTTTTAATGCAAAAGAATTAGCTTCCACTACAGCAACAGCTAATCCTCAGCAAAAAATCCTTCTCACGACCGCACTAGTGTCGCTATTAAATAATCACAATAGCCAAGCATCTATACTAGGGGCACTTGTAGACCAAGGCACAGAGGCGACGATTATTTCAGAGAACGTCGTTCAATCATTGGATTAAATAAAAGATCATTTCAGCCGAAATATCGGGCACGGCGCTCTTAACCTATGCAAGTTTGCTGTAGGTATACACTACGCTCATGCATCAATTCAAATTTTAGCGTAAACGTCCTATGATAGAACTGCTAAGTCAATAGATTGAACCGCAAAATTGGCCACATATTAATGGATTGAAGTTAACAGAGCCTCACTATAACCAACCAAAGAAAATAGACTTAATCATTGGTGCGAATATGTTAACACACATCCTCCTACCTGAAACTCGAATTGGTGACCCAGATTACACAATTGCACAAAAAACCCGACTTGGTTCGGTTCTTTCCAGTCGCACCAGATCAGCAAATTCTCACTGTTTCAATACGTTGTAATCATGCTGCTATTGAATTAGAAGCCCTCTTTCAGAAATTTTATGCTCTGGAACAGGTTCCGGAAGAAAGAAAATGCTTTCGATTAAGGACCATTGGTCACTCCCTTCCGCTGTCATCAAAGCCACTTCAAACAAGTGGGTTGTTTCGAAACACAAGCGAGCATTGCGGGCTGAGAGAGGCTGCGGATGGACGAAAATTATGCTACCTGCTATCTCTGACCGATGGTCACGGTTCCTTCTATCTTTAGGTAGGTGGGACTGCAAGCGTGATGACAGGGCACTTTCTATGGGCTAGGCACATGGAAAGGATTGGCATATCAGACAGTGCGCTGTGCCCAGCCTGTGGAGAAGAAGACGATACGGCGGACCATTTTCTTTGCGTCTGCCCTGCCTTTGCTCGAATCAGGTTTGGGATTTTTGGGACTGATGTGCTGAGGAGTAACCAACTTGGCTCCTTGGCACCACAGGATCTACTTCTATTTCTTCGGAGGTCGGGTAGATTTAAAGCCGAGTAAAGGGAACCTTAAGTGCAGTTCAATGGATATATACTCTGTCTGAGTGCTGCGCTCACTAGATTGTTCCGACAAAACAAAACAAACAAAAAAAAGACCAATGGTGTCAAGATCTCTACAAGAAAACAGACATTCGTCAACCAAATGGAAATAATATTATTTGTCTTCCATTAAAATCAATATACGATCCAAATCACACTTTAAGAACATCTAAACAAATCGCTCTCAATCGATTTTATCAATTAGAGCGCCGCTTTGAGCGCAACATGAACCTGTAGGAACGCTAAACTTACGGTATTAAAGAATATTTTATCATATGTTATCATTATTTTTATCATCAAAAGCAGCCAATGGGCGATCTCTCAATTTATTATACATTGGTCTAACTTTACAAAATGACCCTTCGGCTATCATTCTAAACTGGCGCTTGCACAAGTACGTATTTATAGCCGGCATTAAAAAATGAACCGCTGCATCGACATGTACCCTGACGACGCACAATACCAACGTATTTTATGGAGGAATAATTCTGGAAACATATAAGAATTTTTCTTGACGACTGTCATCTTCGGTACCGCCTCAGCTCCATATACTGCTATCAGAACGCTGCATCAAATTGCTGACGACGAAAAACATAGATATCCGTTGGCAGAACATGTTTTGAAACACGAAATGTACGTTGATGATGGCGTCATTCCGTTGAATCTGCAGTAAAAATTCGAAACCAACTATCTGCAGCACTACGTTCAGCTGAAATGGAATTGCGAAAATGGTGAGGCCGTAAAAACACTTGGCATGTGTTGCCAGCCTAACTCCGATCAATTTAATTTTAAACTTAGTTTTGAAATTAATTCCACGCCAACAAAACGAGTAGTTCTATCAGCAATTGCCCGTCTTTTTGACCTTTTGGGCTTCATCAGTCCGATAATTGTTGTAGCAAAAATCATTTTAAAATGTATATGCAACACTAAAATTGTCCGTACAGATCATTCGCATACTTCTTTCGAATAGGACGAAAATTTGCCTGATTTGATAAATTAGCAATGGCAGCAATTTCCTCATAATTTGTCAAAGATGGAAACAATTACCATTCCACGATGGATACAATTTACCCCACAACCCATAAAATCCATGGAATTGCATGCATTTTGTGATGGGTCCTCAAATGTATACGCAGCGAATGTTTATAAGATTACAATACAGCGATGAGAAATTCTACTATCGTTTACTCGAGGCCAAGACTAAAGTGACACCTATAAATCAAATAACGATTCCTCGCATAGAGTTGTGCGAAGTTTTGATCGCGGTTAAACTGGCGATATGGGTTAAAAATCAGCTACGCGCAGTGATTACAGATATTCTATGTCAAATATTCTGCAACATTTTTGGATATTAAAAGGCAGACAAACTGTTGGGAACCAGTTTCACCAATATGTAACCTGCTTTCGATACAAACCAGAAGTCACCAGACAACTCATAGGCGATTTGCCATTTCACAAACTCAATACGGTCATTCTACCCACAGGAGTCGTCTACACCGGCGCTATTAAGTTGAAAGCTTCAAAATATCGTGGCCATACAACATACAAGAATTACATCGCCATTTTTATATGCCTTGCCACTAAAGAGATTCATTTAGAGTTTAGTACCGGAATGTCAACCGAATGCTTTCTTTGGGCTTTACAGCGATTCCTAGGTCGGAGAGGCATGTGTCATGATTTGTACCCCGATTGTGGTACTAAATTCATCAGAGCGGATAAAGTGCTTAGAACTAACGTAAATAATTTTATTACGTCAGTCGAACGTGAAATCGTACCCAAATTAGCTTCTCACATTATACAGTGTCACTTGAACCCTCCTCATTCTCCCAATTTTGGAGGCTTGTGGGAGGCGAATGTTAACTCAGTAAAATATAACTTAAAGCGCGCCATCGACAGTACCCGATTAACATATGAAGATCTTTCGACAATGCTCGTACGGAATGAATCTTGCCTTAATTCGCGGCCATTATGTTCGTTAACCGCCGATCCAGACGATTTAAATGTACTTACGCCAGGTCATTTTTTAATCGGCGATTCTTTGCTATCGGCACCTGATAATCCATTAAATCAACCATGTATAAGTCGAAATTATCTCGCTCTTCAAAGAATGACCCAATAATTTTGGACAAAATGGACATCCGATTGGCTGTCACATTTACAAGCACGTCCAAAGTGGCGTCAAGAAACACAAAACCTGGAGTTAAATGATCTTGTTATATTAAAGGACGATCGACTGCCACCAAACGAATGTATTTTGGTACGAATAGTTGCGCTGCATCCAACTGCATCGAACTGGTTAGAGTAGTTACTGTTCATACCAAATGCGGGCTTTACAAGAGTTGCGTCTCAAAAATTTGTCTCCTACCAATACCCACTTACACAGACGAGATCAGTCAAAGCAAGCAAAATTAGTAAAACTTACACATTTTCATACTTACTTTTACCATCTCTTTTTCATCTTTAACACCATATATGTTAAAATACGACAAATGCATCCATAAACTGCAGACCTTTCTTTACATCAAAAATTATCTGATCATCATGCTGGTTGCAGCATTGGGGGCAGCATGCACGGTTTCGGCATAATCATTAACAGCTTGTGTTGCTGACATAACGGTGGCTTCAGTATGATCCTACGCTCTCTCCCTCGCTACACAGTTTTTTTAACTGCAAGTTATGCCTCAGAAGGAAGATTGCAATTGCATACACACTCTTATGATATCGTTATAATATCTAGAAATATCAGTCATATAACTGCCAGAAACCGACTACAAAAACGTCTCGACTAACTTCAAATTTGGTCTAAGGTCAGCAATCATATACGAGTGTTGTACATTTTGCAAATAAAACAGTGAAAAAAAGGGCCTAAAATATATCGTAACTTGATCGTATTTTTTATTGTTTATGGAAAGTACTTCGAAGTAGACATTGGAACTTATGTGTATAACCCATTTTATTATTCGATTAGCTCGGTGATAAATGATGACTTATAAAACAAGTATTTACTACATATATGTCTGTTTAAAATTATACTGGTGCGGTTTCGGCATAATCATAAACACCTTTTTTTGCTGACATAACGGCGGCTGCAGTATGATTATACACTCTCTCGCTCGCTACACAGGTGGTAAAAGGTTTCTGATACGATTGCCAAAGGCATTACGACGATAACCATCGTACCTATCAGTCGCCGTACCTTTAACTCGTTTTAGTTTACACAACAACAAAATAGTCTTTTACTTTGTACTTCAAGCAACATTTAATATTAAAATACTTCAACCAAATGTCAAAACTTCAATTTAAATTTTAATATACATATTTTGAATTAACCATAAATTAACAAGTGTTATTTCTTTGATTTCCGACATTGTGGCCAAGGAACCCCAATACTATAATTCTACGAATTACAAACATTTTGTGGCCCATGGGGGAACCTTAGAAACAAGCCACATTATACAAACAAATAAAAATGCAAATTACTGAACATTAATAGAAAAAAAGAAAGAATTTATACAATTAAAGTACTGTAACAGCGAAAGTCAAACCCAAAAAATCCGATATTTGTACACAGTTTTTGTTGCTTTCGCGACGATAAATATATATTTCAACATACTCGTACGTACATTCTGCAAATATCGCAGCGCTAACAATTGCAAATCAAACACAAAGACAAGCTTCGCATTATGACATCATTATTTCACCGAGTAAAGCTCAACATTACACATACAATATAGCTTTATAGCCACTAGTTTGTCCATCAAGAAGACAACTACAAGGCTTATGGAGCAGCTCCAGCTTCGTTGGTAAAGAGAGAATTAAGTGTAGTGCAGTGTGTAGTTTTTATTTTGCTTGTACTACGATTCTGAGTGATTTACGAAAATATGAGCGAGGTGACACTTCATTTTCGAGTACAGATCTTATAAAAATCAAACTCAATCGACTTGAGTCACTTAAATATTAAAAAATTTCAAAAAAGATTCAGCATTGCATAAGACCAAAATATATCATCAGCAGCGTAAAAAAACATTAAACAATTTGCGCGAAGCTTTCTCAGAGTCCCACAAAATTATTATCTGTTCAGATATTAAAAACGATGACAGCTATTTACAAAACCAAATCTCATTTGAATTCGAAGAGTGTTATTTAGTAGTGTTTTGTGCAAATTTCGGAAAGCGCCGAGAGATGTTTCCAGCTTCACTGACGGACATTCCTCAACAACATAACACACAGTCAGTGCAGCAAACTTCTTCGACAGTCAAATGACCAATTTACCTGTACAAAAAGTCTCTGGTAAATTTACGGAATGGTCTCGATTTCACGATTCTTTATATTATAGTTTAGTGGATTGAAATGTCGAACTAAATTCGATACAAAAATTTCATTATTTAAAGCAGGCATTGCCAGTGAATCGTGATGTGGATATTCAACAATTGCTTTTGACTGAAGCAAATTATATTCCGGCTTGGGGAACACTTGTAAAGCGTTATAATAATCCACGAATAATATTTATGCATCAAATGAATGCCCTATACAAGTTACCGTGTCAAACGAAGGAGCAATCGGAAGACCTCAAGACGATTTTAAAGGTCGCCAATGTGTGCATACGCGAATTTAACAGTCTTAATATTCCCATTACACAATGCGATCATTGGACTGCACATCATCTTTCTACGAAACTATCCCAAAAAACCCAGAAGGCTTGGGAATAAAATTTAGTAGCAAAACGGATATCCCAACCATTTCTGAGTTTGAAACCTTACTACCAATGCAATAGAAAATAGGTGAACAACCAACTATCTGCCCACGTCGACCAAACCGACCAATGATTCGATCAAGCAAATCAATAATTCTGGATTTTTAAAATATTCCAAGCGATATATTAATAAATCTCAAACATGAACAAAAACATGTCATCTTACTACAAAACCAACTCCGTTCAGTGTGGAGAACCACTTGGTCTACGTCGGTGTCCCATTTACCTTTCAAAATATTATTTTGAGTGAAAGACAGTCGTCGACAAGGCTAAGCTTTGATTATACTGCTTAAGTAAAACCCATACATTTTCTCAGTGCATCAGCACGAAAATTTATCTAGAATGCAGTAAACGATATCACACGTCTTTGCACTTTCCTTTTATTTTATCAGCAAACAATGCACACCAATCTAGAACAGAAACCAACTTGCCATCGTCAACACAACAAATTTATCAGAGTGACGGTCCACCCACATCAAGCACTAACTTGACCACAAACACAAGTTTTAATCGCTTTCTTAGCACTCATACCTCTTCTGTTTTTAATGCAAAAGAATTAGCTTCCACTACAGCAACAGCTAATCCTCAGCAAAAAATCCTTCTCACGACCGCACTAGTGTCGCTATTAAATAATCACAATAGCCAAGCATCTATACTAGGGGCACTTGTAGACCAAGGCACAGAGGCGACGATTATTTCAGAGAACGTCGTTCAATCATTGGATTAAATAAAAGATCATTTCAGCCGAAATATCGGGCACGGCGCTCTAAACCTATGCAAGTTTGCTGTAGGTATACACTACGCTCATGCATCAATTCAAATTTTAGCGTAAACGTCCTATGATAGAACTGCTAAGTCAATAGATTGAACCGCAAAATTGGCCACATATTAATGGATTGAAGTTAACAGAGCCTCACTATAACCAACCAAAGAAAATAGACTTAATCATTGGTGCGAATATGTTAACACACATCCTCCTACCTGAAACTCGAATTGGTGACCCAGATTACACAATTGCACAAAAAACCCGACTTGGTTCGGTTCTTTCCAGTCGCACCAGATCAGCAAATTCTCACTGTTTCAATACGTTGTAATCATGCTGCTATTGAATTAGAAGCCCTCTTTCAGAAATTTTATGCTCTGGAACAGGTTCCGGAAGAAAGAAAATGCTTTCGATTAAGGACCATTGGTCACTCCCTTCCGCTGTCATCAAAGCCACTTCAAACAAGTGGGTTGTTTCGAAACACAAGCGAGCATTGCGGGCTGAGAGAGGCTGCGGATGGACGAAAATTATGCTACCTGCTATCTCTGACCGATGGTCACGGTTCCTTCTATCTTTAGGTAGGTGGGACTGCAAGCGTGATGACAGGGCACTTTCTATGGGCTAGGCACATGGAAAGGATTGGCATATCAGACAGTGCGCTGTGCCCAGCCTGTGGAGAAGAAGACGATACGGCGGACCATTTTCTTTGCGTCTGCCCTGCCTTTGCTCGAATCAGGTTTGGGATTTTTGGGACTGATGTGCTGAGGAGTAACCAACTTGGCTCCTTGGCACCACAGGATCTACTTCTATTTCTTCGGAGGTCGGGTAGATTTAAAGCCGAGTAAAGGGAACCTTAAGTGCAGTTCAATGGATATATACTCTGTCTGAGTGCTGCGCTCACTAGATTGTTCCGACAAAACAAAACAAACAAAAAAAAGACCAATGGTGTCAAGATCTCTACAAGAAAACAGACATTCGTCAACCAAATGGAAATAATATTATTTGTCTTCCATTAAAATCAATATACGATCCAAATCACACTTTAAGAACATCTAAACAAATCGCTCTCAATCGATTTTATCAATTAGAGCGCCGCTTTGAGCGCAACATGAACCTGTAGGAACGCTAAACTTACGGTATTAAAGAATATTTTATCATATGTTATCATTATTTTTATCATCAAAAGCAGCCAATGGGCGATCTCTCAATTTATTATACATTGGTCTAACTTTACAAAATGACCCTTCGGCTATCATTCTAAACTGGCGCTTGCACAAGTACGTATTTATAGCCGGCATTAAAAAATGAACCGCTGCATCGACATGTACCCTGACGACGCACAATACCAACGTATTTTATGGAGGAATAATTCTGGAAACATATAAGAATTTTTCTTGACGACTGTCATCTTCGGTACCGCCTCAGCTCCATATACTGCTATCAGAACGCTGCATCAAATTGCTGACGACGAAAAACATAGATATCCGTTGGCAGAACATGTTTTGAAACACGAAATGTACGTTGATGATGGCGTCATTCCGTTGAATCTGCAGTAAAAATTCGAAACCAACTATCTGCAGCACTACGTTCAGCTGAAATGGAATTGCGAAAATGGTGAGGCCGTAAAAACACTTGGCATGTGTTGCCAGCCTAACTCCGATCAATTTAATTTTAAACTTAGTTTTGAAATTAATTCCACGCCAACAAAACGAGTAGTTCTATCAGCAATTGCCCGTCTTTTTGACCTTTTGGGCTTCATCAGTCCGATAATTGTTGTAGCAAAAATCATTTTAAAATGTATATGCAACACTAAAATTGTCCGTACAGATCATTCGCATACTTCTTTCGAATAGGACGAAAATTTGCCTGATTTGATAAATTAGCAATGGCAGCAATTTCCTCATAATTTGTCAAAGATGGAAACAATTACCATTCCACGATGGATACAATTTACCCCACAACCCATAAAATCCATGGAATTGCATGCATTTTGTGATGGGTCCTCAAATGTATACGCAGCGAATGTTTATAAGATTACAATACAGCGATGAGAAATTCTACTATCGTTTACTCGAGGCCAAGACTAAAGTGACACCTATAAATCAAATAACGATTCCTCGCATAGAGTTGTGCGAAGTTTTGATCGCGGTTAAACTGGCGATATGGGTTAAAAATCAGCTACGCGCAGTGATTACAGATATTCTATGTCAAATATTCTGCAACATTTTTGGATATTAAAAGGCAGACAAACTGTTGGGAACCAGTTTCACCAATATGTAACCTGCTTTCGATACAAACCAGAAGTCACCAGACAACTCATAGGCGATTTGCCATTTCACAAACTCAATACGGTCATTCTACCCACAGGAGTCGTCTACACCGGCGCTATTAAGTTGAAAGCTTCAAAATATCGTGGCCATACAACATACAAGAATTACATCGCCATTTTTATATGCCTTGCCACTAAAGAGATTCATTTAGAGTTTAGTACCGGAATGTCAACCGAATGCTTTCTTTGGGCTTTACAGCGATTCCTAGGTCGGAGAGGCATGTGTCATGATTTGTACCCCGATTGTGGTACTAAATTCATCAGAGCGGATAAAGTGCTTAGAACTAACGTAAATAATTTTATTACGTCAGTCGAACGTGAAATCGTACCCAAATTAGCTTCTCACATTATACAGTGTCACTTGAACCCTCCTCATTCTCCCAATTTTGGAGGCTTGTGGGAGGCGAATGTTAACTCAGTAAAATATAACTTAAAGCGCGCCATCGACAGTACCCGATTAACATATGAAGATCTTTCGACAATGCTCGTACGGAATGAATCTTGCCTTAATTCGCGGCCATTATGTTCGTTAACCGCCGATCCAGACGATTTAAATGTACTTACGCCAGGTCATTTTTTAATCGGCGATTCTTTGCTATCGGCACCTGATAATCCATTAAATCAACCATGTATAAGTCGAAATTATCTCGCTCTTCAAAGAATGACCCAATAATTTTGGACAAAATGGACATCCGATTGGCTGTCACATTTACAAGCACGTCCAAAGTGGCGTCAAGAAACACAAAACCTGGAGTTAAATGATCTTGTTATATTAAAGGACGATCGACTGCCACCAAACGAATGTATTTTGGTACGAATAGTTGCGCTGCATCCAACTGCATCGAACTGGTTAGAGTAGTTACTGTTCATACCAAATGCGGGCTTTACAAGAGTTGCGTCTCAAAAATTTGTCTCCTACCAATACCCACTTACACAGACGAGATCAGTCAAAGCAAGCAAAATTAGTAAAACTTACACATTTTCATACTTACTTTTACCATCTCTTTTTCATCTTTAACACCATATATGTTAAAATACGACAAATGCATCCATAAACTGCAGACCTTTCTTTACATCAAAAATTATCTGATCATCATGCTGGTTGCAGCATTGGGGGCAGCATGCACGGTTTCGGCATAATCATTAACAGCTTGTGTTGCTGACATAACGGTGGCTTCAGTATGATCCTACGCTCTCTCCCTCGCTACACAGTTTTTTTAACTGCAAGTTATGCCTCAGAAGGAAGATTGCAATTGCATACACACTCTTATGATATCGTTATAATATCTAGAAATATCAATCATATAACTGCCAGAAACCGACTACAAAAACGTCTCGACTAACTTCAAATTTGGTCTAAGGTCAGCAATCATATACGAGTGTTGTACATTTTGCAAATAAAACAGTGAAAAAAAGGGCCTAAAATATATCGTAACTTGATCGTATTTTTTATTGTTTATGGAAAGTACTTCGAAGTAGACATTGGAACTTATGTGTATAACCCATTTTATTATTCGATTAGCTCGGTGATAAATGATGACTTATAAAACAAGTATTTACTACATATATGTCTGTTTAAAATTATACTGGTGCGGTTTCGGCATAATCATAAACACCTTTTTTTGCTGACATAACGGCGGCTGCAGTATGATTATACACTCTCTCGCTCGCTACACAGGTGGTAAAAGGTTTCTGATACGATTGCCAAAGGCATTACGACGATAACCATCGTACCTATCAGTCGCCGTACCTTTAACTCGTTTTAGTTTACACAACAACAAAATAGTCTTTTACTTTGTACTTCAAGCAACATTTAATATTAAAATACTTCAACCAAATGTCAAAACTTCAATTTAAATTTTAATATACATATTTTGAATTAACCATAAATTAACAAGTGTTATTTCTTTGATTTCCGACATTGTGGCCAAGGAACCCCAATACTATAATTCTACGAATTACAAACATTTTGTGGCCCATGGGGGAACCTTAGAAACAAGCCACATTATACAAACAAATAAAAATGCAAATTACTGAACATTAATAGAAAAAAAGAAAGAATTTATACAATTAAAGTACTGTAACAGCGAAAGTCAAACCCAAAAAATCCGATATTTGTACACAGTTTTTGTTGCTTTCGCGACGATAAATATATATTTCAACATACTCGTACGTACATTCTGCAAATATCGCAGCGCTAACAATTGCAAATCAAACACAAAGACAAGCTTCGCATTATGACATCATTATTTCACCGAGTAAAGCTCAACATTACACATACAATATAGCTTTATAGCCACTAGTTTGTCCATCAAGAAGACAACTACAAGGCTTATGGAGCAGCTCCAGCTTCGTTGGTAAAGAGAGAATTAAGTGTAGTGCAGTGTGTAGTTTTTATTTTGCTTGTACTACGATTCTGAGTGATTTACGAAAATATGAGCGAGGTGACACTTCATTTTCGAGTACAGATCTTATAAAAATCAAACTCAATCGACTTGAGTCACTTAAATATTAAAAAATTTCAAAAAAGATTCAGCATTGCATAAGACCAAAATATATCATCAGCAGCGTAAAAAAACATTAAACAATTTGCGCGAAGCTTTCTCAGAGTCCCACAAAATTATTATCTGTTCAGATATTAAAAACGATGACAGCTATTTACAAAACCAAATCTCATTTGAATTCGAAGAGTGTTATTTAGTAGTGTTTTGTGCAAATTTCGGAAAGCGCCGAGAGATGTTTCCAGCTTCACTGACGGACATTCCTCAACAACATAACACACAGTCAGTGCAGCAAACTTCTTCGACAGTCAAATGACCAATTTACCTGTACAAAAAGTCTCTGGTAAATTTACGGAATGGTCTCGATTTCACGATTCTTTATATTATAGTTTAGTGGATTGAAATGTCGAACTAAATTCGATACAAAAATTTCATTATTTAAAGCAGGCATTGCCAGTGAATCGTGATGTGGATATTCAACAATTGCTTTTGACTGAAGCAAATTATATTCCGGCTTGGGGAACACTTGTAAAGCGTTATAATAATCCACGAATAATATTTATGCATCAAATGAATGCCCTATACAAGTTACCGTGTCAAACGAAGGAGCAATCGGAAGACCTCAAGACGATTTTAAAGGTCGCCAATGTGTGCATACGCGAATTTAACAGTCTTAATATTCCCATTACACAATGCGATCATTGGACTGCACATCATCTTTCTACGAAACTATCCCAAAAAACCCAGAAGGCTTGGGAATAAAATTTAGTAGCAAAACGGATATCCCAACCATTTCTGAGTTTGAAACCTTACTACCAATGCAATAGAAAATAGGTGAACAACCAACTATCTGCCCACGTCGACCAAACCGACCAATGATTCGATCAAGCAAATCAATAATTCTGGATTTTTAAAATATTCCAAGCGATATATTAATAAATCTCAAACATGAACAAAAACATGTCATCTTACTACAAAACCAACTCCGTTCAGTGTGGAGAACCACTTGGTCTACGTCGGTGTCCCATTTACCTTTCAAAATATTATTTTGAGTGAAAGACAGTCGTCGACAAGGCTAAGCTTTGATTATACTGCTTAAGTAAAACCCATACATTTTCTCAGTGCATCAGCACGAAAATTTATCTAGAATGCAGTAAACGATATCACACGTCTTTGCACTTTCCTTTTATTTTATCAGCAAACAATGCACACCAATCTAGAACAGAAACCAACTTGCCATCGTCAACACAACAAATTTATCAGAGTGACGGTCCACCCACATCAAGCACTAACTTGACCACAAACACAAGTTTTAATCGCTTTCTTAGCACTCATACCTCTTCTGTTTTTAATGCAAAAGAATTAGCTTCCACTACAGCAACAGCTAATCCTCAGCAAAAAATCCTTCTCACGACCGCACTAGTGTCGCTATTAAATAATCACAATAGCCAAGCATCTATACTAGGGGCACTTGTAGACCAAGGCACAGAGGCGACGATTATTTCAGAGAACGTCGTTCAATCATTGCATTAAATAAAAGATCATTTCAGCCGAAATATCGGGCACGGCGCTCTTAAACTATGCAAGTTTGCTGTAGGTATACACTACGCTCATGCATCAATTCAAATTTTAGCGTAAACGTCCTATGATAGAACTGCTAAGTCAATAGATTGAACCGCAAAATTGGCCACATATTAATGGATTGAAGTTAACAGAGCCTCACTATAACCAACCAAAGAAAATAGACTTAATCATTGGTGCGAATATGTTAACACACATCCTCCTACCTGAAACTCGAATTGGTGACCCAGATTACACAATTGCACAAAAAACCCGACTTGGTTCGGTTCTTTCCAGTCGCACCAGATCAGCAAATTCTCACTGTTTCAATACGTTGTAATCATGCTGCTATTGAATTAGAAGCCCTCTTTCAGAAATTTTATGCTCTGGAACAGGTTCCGGAAGAAAGAAAATGCTTTCGATTAAGGACTATTGGTCACTCCCTTCCGCTGTCATCAAAGCCACTTCAAACAAGTGGGTTGTTTCGAAACACAAGCGAGCATTGCGGGCTGAGAGAGGCTGCGGATGGACGAAAATTATGCTACCTGCTATCTCTGACCGATGGTCACGGTTCCTTCTATCTTTAGGTAGGAGGGACTGCAAGCGTGATGACAGGGCACTTTCTATGGGCTAGGCACATGGAAAGGATTGGCATATCAGACAGTGCGCTGTGCCCAGCCTGTGGAGAAGAAGACGATACGGCGGACCATTTTCTTTGCGTCTGCCCTGCCTTTGCTCGAATCAGGGTTGGGATTTTTGGGACTGATGTGCTGAGGAGTAACCAACTTGGCTCCTTGGCACCACAGGATCTACTTCTATTTCTTCGGAGGTCGGGTAGATTTAAAGCCGAGTAAAGGGAACCTTAAGTGCAGTTCAATGGATATATACTCTGTCTGAGTGCTGCGCTCACTAGATTGTTCCGACAAAACAAAACAAAAAAAAAAGACCAATGGTGTCAAGATCTCTACAAGAAAACAGACATTCGTCAACCAAATGGAAATAATATTATTTGTCTTCCATTAAAATCAATATACGATCCAAATCACACTTTAAGAACATCTAAACAAATCGCTCTCAATCGATTTTATCAGTTAGAGCGCCGCTTTGAGCGCAACATGAACCTGTAGGAACGCTAAACTTACGGTATTAAAGAATATTTTATCATATGTTATCATTATTTTTATCATCAAAAGCAGCCAATGGGCGATCTCTCAATTTATTATACATTGGTCTAACTTTACAAAATGACCCTTCGGCTATCATTCTAAACTGGCGCTTGCACAAGTACGTATTTATAGCCGGCATTAAAAAATGAACCGCTGCATCGACATGTACCCTGACGACGCACAATACCAACGTATTTTATGGAGGAATAATTCTGGAAACATAGAAGAATTTTTCTTGACGACTGTCATCTTCGGTACCGCCTCAGCTCCATATACTGCTATCAGAACGCTGCATCAAATTGCTGACGACGAAAAACATAGATATCCGTTGGCAGAACATGTTTTGAAACACGAAATGTACGTTGATGATGGCGTCATTCCGTTGAATCTGCAGTAAAAATTCGAAACCAACTATCTGCAGCACTACGTTCAGCTGAAATGGAATTGCGAAAATGGTGAGGCCGTAAAAACACTTGGCATGTGTTGCCAGCCTAACTCCGATCAATTTAATTTTAAACTTAGTTTTGAAATTAATTCCACGCCAACAAAACGAGTAGTTCTATCAGCAATTGCCCGTCTTTTTGACCTTTTGGGCTTCATCAGTCCGATAATTGTTGTAGCAAAAATCATTTTAAAATGTATATGCAACACTAAAATTGTCCGTACAGATCATTCGCATACTTCTTTCGAATGGGACGAAAATTTGCCTGATTTGATAAATTAGCAATGGCAGCAATTTCCTCATAATTTGTCAAAGATGGAAACAATTACCATTCCACGATGGATACAATTTACCCCACAACCCATAAAATCCATGGAATTGCATGCATTTTGTGATGGGTCCTCAAATGTATACGCAGCGAATGTTTATAAGATTACAATACAGCGATGAGAAATTCTACTATCGTTTACTCGAGGCCAAGACTAAAGTGACACCTATAAATCAAATAACGATTCCTCGCATAGAGTTGTGCGAAGTTTTGATCGCGGTTAAACTGGCGATATGGGTTAAAAATCAGCTACGCGCAGTGATTACAGATATTCTATATGTCAAATATTCTGCAACATTTTTGGATATTAAAAGGCAGACAAACTGTTGGGAACCAGTTTCACCAATATGTAACCTGCTTTCGATACAAACCAGAAGTCACCAGACAACTCATAGGCGATTTGCCATTTCACAAACTTAATACGCGGAAACGGGCCATTCTACTCACAGGAGAATGTCTACACCGGCGCTATTAAGTTGAAAGCTACAAAATATCGTGGCCATACAACATACAAGCTTTACATCGCCATTTTTATATGCCTTGCCACTAAAGAGATTCATTTAGAGGCTAGTACCGGAATGTCAACCGAATGCTTTCTTTGGGCTTTACAGCGATTCCTAGGTCGGAGAGGCATGTGTCATGATTTGTACCCCGATTGTGGTACTAAATTCATCAGAGCGGATAAAGTGCTTAGAACTAGCGTAAATAATTTTATTACGTCAGTCGAACGTGAAATCGTACCCAAATTAGCTTCTCACATTATACAGTGTCACTTGAACCCTCCTCATTCTCCCAATTTTGGAGGCTTGTGGGAGGCGAATGTTAACTCAGTAAAATATAACTTAAAGCGCGCCATCGACAGTACCCGATTAACATATGATTTCCGACATTGTGACCAAGAAACCACAGTACTATAATTCTGCGAATTACAAACAATACTTGGATTTAGTACACAGTCACCGAAACTGAGAGTACTATACAATTTTTCTCTAGATTAACAAGCAATTAGACCTTTGAATACAAATTTATTAAATAGATAACATTTACATAAATATTTTATTTTGTACTGAGATTATCGATTACAATATCGACTAACAAAACATGGCAGATGTCATTCATAAGGGTTCATCACTAATAATCTTCGAACAAACAGAAATAATTATAAGAATGCAATTTCTATGGTAGGATTCAATCTACAGCATTACCAGCAATTTTAAAATTAACCCCTAATTTTTCAATAAGTACCCCCCCTTTAAAAAAATATCCCTAACATTTTCGGGGAATCTTTAGAAACTTAAAATTGATTTTAATATAAAAAACTTCAAAATTTTTTATTTACAGATTATTAGAAGCCTAAAATGGGAAAATTACTTTCTAAAATTTTCGGAAACAAAGAAATGAGAATTTTGATGCTTGGACTTGATGCTGCAGGAAAAACAAGTATCCTTTTTAAAATTATATACCCGTATGGAATAAACTGCAATTTGTTAGTTTTCCATTGCCTACAATAAAGAAGAATTATATATATATATATATATATATATATATATATATATACATATATATATATATATATATATTTATATATATATATACATATATATATATATATATATATATATATATATATATATATATATATATGTATATATATATATGTATATATATATATATATATGTATATATACATATATATATATATATATATATATATATATATATGTATATATATATATAAATATATATATATATATATATGTATATATATATATATATATATATATATATATGTATATATATATATATATATATATATATATATATATATATATATATATATATATATATATATATATATGTATATATATATATATATATATATATATATATATATATATATATATATATATATATATATATACGAGGTGTGATCAAAAAACAAAGTATTTATTTATTCATCAACAACTATCTTGTCCACTTCAAAGTAATTCCCCTCAGATATAATACACTCATGTCAGCGTATTTTCCAATCCTCGAAACACTTCTGAAACGCTTTTTTTGGTATCGCCATCAGCTCCTGTTTCGATTTTTCTTTTATCTCCTCAATCGTAGCAAAACGCTCTCCTTTCATCGGTGTCTTCAGTTTGGGAAAGAGGAAAAAGTCAGCGGGGGCCAAGTCCGGTGAATACGGTGGTTGAGGCATGATAACGGTTATGTATTTGGCCAAAAACAGCTCCTGAGCGATGTCCATGCGACGTTGTTTTTGCTCAAAATTTAGCAATTTTGGAAAAATCTTCGCTGCCGCACGTTTCATGCCTAAAACATCCGTAAAAATTGCTTGGCATGAGCCGAGCGATATGCCAACATCATCAGCAACCTCTCTGATAGTGATTCGACGATTATCCAAAATCATTTTCTTCACTGCGTCAATGTTTTCATCTGTTGTTGACGTGCTCGGGCGCCCAGGACGAGCATCGTCATTGACATCTTCTCGGCCTTCCTTAAACCGGTTATACCACAATTGAACTTGTGTTCTGTTCATAGTAGACTCGCCAAAGGCCACAGTCAACATTTCAAACGTCCTTGCGCATTTAATTTCATTTTTTACACAAAACTGAATACAGTTTCTTTGATCCATTTTTTCGAATAGTACAAAATCGAAGAGCACACCAAAACACGACTAACCTTTTTATCTGTCAAAAACAAACTGACAATCCAAAATGGTTGATATTGCCAACATATATAACAGACATGTGTACCAACATAACAGAAAAAAAATGCGAACATCGAACATACGTAACTCACGAAAAGATGAAAATAACGGTTATTTGTTGATCACACCTCGTATATACATATATATATATATATATATAACGCTTTGCTTTGCTAAATATCGGATAGATCGCAAAGTGAACAAAAACAAAAACAAATTGATTTAGTGTGCTGAAACAAAAACAATATTTTTGGCGCGCTGAATCAGCTGAATATAGGCGAAAATTATTTGAAGCCAAAAAGTATGCTGTGTTTTTGATTTTATTTTTTGTCCAACTAATATAATTGAAAATAGAGTTGCCAAAAAACTTTAAAAACAAAGTTAAACAACAAAAAAATTTAAAAAATCAAAAACCCAAATGGGGTGGCAAAACACAGCAGCAACAATCACAACAACAACAAACTCCTCAGCGGGAACAGCAACAAACATCGAGCCTCCCACAGCAGAAAACGCCGCAACAGCAGCAGCCGCCGAATTCGAAGCTTCAACAACAACAACGACAAATGGGAATAGAACAACCGAAGACGCAACAGCCGTCAAATTCGAAGCTATCCGCAAATTCCACAATCACCCCTAACATGAATGTGCAACAGCAAATTCAGCAACTTGAGCACCAGCTGTAATTGTTCAACAAGCAACAAGCATTATTTTCTAAAGTACACCACGTAACGGTTGGACTGTTGTTGAGCCCAAAAAAATACCCGGTGAAAGCCCAGGTAAGCCCAAAGCATCCCAAAAACAAGCAAACTCGGCAAATATTGGTTAAGTGTTCCTCAGCCTACAGAAAATAGGTTTTCTTCTCTAGAAATTGAAGAAGATGATAAAGGTCTTAAGCCACAAGTAAAAGCCGCCAAGCCCCCACCAATATTTGTTGACAAAGTCAACTACATTCCTAATGACGCTCTTAACGGAAACAGCTCCTAGTTCTTATGATATAAAACTCATAAGTAATGAGCAAGTAATAATACAAGCATTGACTCCTGACGCCTACAAAACAATAATAAACCAACTAGAGCAAAAAAATACCGATTTCTACACCTGTAAATCAAAGCTGGAAAGAAGCTTTAGGGTGATACTCAAAAACATGCACTCGAAATTGGTGAATCACTACTAGGACACTGCCACACTGCCCTGATCATCTGGAATATTAAACAAAGAAACACCAAAACACCACTGCCAATGTTCATTTTTGAGCTAAAACCGAACCCAAACCACAAGGATATTTACGGAGTCAGGTACCTCTTCAATATGAATATTGTATTTGAGCTACCTCGTCTAAAGCGCGAAATCCCCCAATGAGATAACTGGCAGCAGTAAGCACAAAAACCTACTGCCGCAGAAAACCGGTCTGCATTAAATGTACTAGAACTCACTCGTTAGCAGATTGCGTAAGACGAGAACTGATGACGCCAAATGTACATTGTGTGAAGGTAATCTCCCAGCAAATTATAAAGGCTGTATGGTGTACAAAAAACGTTAAAATATCCACCAGTGAGAAAAAAGGAAGTCAATCCCACACTTGTTGTCTCCCAACCATCCAGACAGAGCTCCATTCACTTTCATACTCCCAAGTAGTTAGAAACACTACACAAGACACGAGAGGGAATACCTCAGCCCCACAACCTAAGGAAATCGACTCCGAGTCTCCAAACGAAATGCGACAAATGGTCATGTTTCTCAAGCAAGTCATGCAGCAAATCACAAGTATGATGAATCTACTCGTAACTCTCACGACGAAAAATTGTAGTTTTGCAATCCCATAAATATTCTCGTATGGAATGCAAATGGGCTATCGAAACACATATTAGAGATTAAAGCATTACTCCAGACTCACGACGTAGATATTCTTCTAATAATAAACTCATAAGAGCTACTTTCAAATAACAAACTATAAGCTCTATCACACAATGCACCTCGACAAAAAAGGACATGCTGCATGCACACATATCTCTCCTCTTGTGAAAGAAAAACTGGGAAAAAAATGCAGGGCAAGAAAAAAGTGGCAACAGAGTAGACATCCTGCCGATAAGAAAAAAATAAATACACTCAAAAGATCTCAAGGAGTTCCTCAAAACAAAACACAACTCTCAACTTCAGTACTATCTCAGTAACGTTCATGCAAATGCTGCCACCGACTATTCCCTCTGGAAAGCATCAAAACAGTTAAAGAGGCCAACTCTGACACAATCTGCCATCAGAATGGAAAACAAAGAATGGGCTAAAAGCTATATCGAAAAATCATACACATTTGCACGATATTTAAAAAGAGTTCACCCCACACGATATCGAACCATTTCTAATCACTGCAGCAAGAGTAAGAGAGACCTTGGGACACATCTACCAGATGGACCTGCCCATAAAAAATTTTCAAAAGGGGGAGTCAAGTAAGCGATCGAAAAGCTTAAAACAAAGAAAGCCCTCGGATACGATCTCATTAGTGGAGAAATATTAAAGTAGCTTCCAGAAGAGGGATTCACTTTCCTGACTTATTAATACAACGCTGTTTTATTATCTGGTTTTGTTCTCACGCAATGGAAAGTGGCTCAGGTAAAAATGATCCTTAAGCCCGGAAAAATTCCAGACAAAGTTGAGTCATAACGCCCCATCATTTTGCTGCCGATCGCCTCTAAAATTTTGGAAACTATCTTCCTCAAAAGATTAATACCAATAATAGAAGAACGGAAACTAATTCCTAATCACCAATTCGGCTTCAGGAGACAACACAGTTCAATTGAACAATTGAAATTGCATTCACACTGCATTAGATAAACAAAAAAAATTCTGTACAGCGGCGTTTCTCGATATATCCCAAGCTGTCATGACGGATTACTCTGCAAAATAAAGAAAAGACTTCCAACTTTTTTTTTTGTTTTTTTAATATCCAATATTTTATTGCAATCTGTTGCATTCAATCACACATTCAGCAATATTTAATAACTTAAGACTAATTTTTGAATATCATATTATGCATAATAGTTTTACTTGGAATCTTTCCAAAATATTTATATTAGCATTGGCTGCTGCGCCCCATAACGGAATTCCATATATCCATAAAGGTTTTTGTTACAATTTTATAAAGCAGAAGCTTATTATTCAATGGTAGCTTAGAGTTGTGACCCATCAACCACTACAAGGAGCTACGTTTGATACCCAACAGTTTGTGTTTTGTAAAGATGTGTTTATTCCATGTCAAACTCCGATCAACGTGTAACCCAAGATATTTGACATCTTCTGCTTGACGCAATGGCAGACTGTTTAGAATCACAGGCGGATAGGAACTCCTTTTGAAACTGAAAGTTACTTGTACTTATTTAGTAGCGTTGATCCTCATTGTCCATTAGTCAAATCAAATTTGAATTTTATCGAGGTGTTTTTGTAGTTGTTTTGCGGGAGTTAAATGATTGGTGTTGGTAGCCACCGTGATAACGGTGTTATCAGGTTCCAATTTCAGTCTTCCCTGTCAGGGGTATCTATCCTTGCTGTAAAAATACTGTAAAGCATAGGAGCTAATACGCTGCCTTGCTGAACACCCACCGTAATTAGGAAAATTGTGGTAGTTTCTGACTTAAATTTCAATCTGAAATGCTCTCTTTAAGATATGATTTCAAAATATCCAAATATATTTGAGGCAGTGACTTCTTTAGTTTGAACGATATGTAAGGGTGCCACACTTTATCGAACACTTGTGTGATACCAAGGAATGATGCTGTACAAAACTGACCCTATTCGAGAGCATTTCTTACAGTGTGATAAACTGTGTGTACTTGTTGGTGGTAGCATGTTGCTCCCGATCCCGAATTGGAGTATGAATTCTTTCTTAAGCAGTATTGGCTTAGGCTTACTCAACAGCAACTTTTCAAAAACTGGAAACAATCGGCAGCAAACTTATGTACAATACAACTTCTTCTTTCGGCTTTCAGCGATTTGGAATTAGAATTATTTAAGAGACTTTCCACTGGCGAGGGAAATAGATACTGCATTATACAAACAGGTGATGCAATTTATATCATTATTCGTCAGCTCTTAGAATTTTACCTGTTATCGAGTCATATCCTGGTGGTTTTTTATGTTCAGATGTTTAAACATAAAGTTCTTAACTTCTCTTACTGTGGTAGCCAAAAGCTTCCAAAAACTCACGAATGTCGTCACAATTCTGTTGTGACTTTTTGGCAAATGGTGTAAAAACATCACAAAGGTTGTGAGTTTCATTTGCTTCTTTATTATTTTAAATTAACCTTGACCACGCTTGCGGGCTAATGAACTTCTTGGCAGTGCAATACCCGAACAATCCACTGTAAGCTGCATGTGACACTCTTGTTTGATAGAATTAACCAACATGCGATGCTAACGCAGCATTGCATTGTGAAGATTATTATCATTTGCATTATATATGCTTATTGTTAATATTTTTTTCTTTTTTTTTTTAACTCCAGTTTTATATGCATTCTACGCCTTGAGGCAATAATCAAATAAAATAACAGTATTAAACAACTACATAAATAAATACAGAGTAATTTTTTAAATAGTTATTTAAATCAACATGAGGAAGAGGGGCCAGTGCTGATCTCCCATAAGGTTAGTTCAGAACTATTGCATTAGAAAATTATTATTATAAATTGAGTGGTGTTGCTCGCTTCAGTCGCCGTGTTGTGCCTGTCCTCTCCGGAAGATTTGAAGCTAGTATATTAGGATGCTTACTTAGTCGTTCGAGGTATTTAATGCTGTATCTTGCTATTTCCTCATCGACAGTAGGGATGTTTATGTTGTGACGTATTATATCATTCCTGACGAACCATGGAGCCTTTACTATCAAGCGTAATACTTTTGATTGGAATCTCTCAATGATTTTTATATTAGATTTTGCCGCTGAACCCCATAGCTGTATACCATATGTCCATATGGGTTTTAGGATTGTGTTATAAACGAGCAGTTTATTGTCAAGCGATAACTAGGATTTAAGAATATGCTTGTGCCATGTCAGACGTCGATCAAGATGTAGCCCTAAATATTTGACGTCTTCGGATTGGGGCAGTTGACAATCATTTAGTATCACTGATGGATAAGTCTTCTGTTTTAAGCTGAAGGTTACTTGCACAGACTTAGTTGCATTCACTTTAATCCTCCATTTATTTAGCCAGATTTGGAGCTTATCCAAGCTTTCTTGGAGATAATTTGTAGCGATTATATTGTTGCTGCTTGTAGCCATGATAACAGTATCATCCGCGTAGGTTGCAATTTTTGTATTCTCCGTCAGTGGAAGTTCAGCCGTGTAGATAGTGTAGAGCACAGGACCTAGAACACTGCCTTGTGGTACACCCGCCTTTATAGAGAACAGTTCAGTGACTTCTTCATTGGGCTTTACTCTGAAATGCCGTTCTTCAAGATATGATCTTGATAGGAGGAGCACGGGTGGTGGGTTGCTTCAGCTTTTTTGTCGCCTTCCAAAGTGAGTGCTGTATTTCTTCATTTTGCTTCTGCGCCAAGTACCGCTTAAGGCTGTTTGTAGCTCTATTAAAATTATTTTTGTCTTTCGGATGCCTGGTACTTTGCCACGCCCTTCTTAGTTTGCGTATTTTATCAACCATCTCCCTAATAACGGGATGGGAAGGATGCTTGTTCGGTTGATTTTTAGGCTCCGGAGTAGGGTTCCATGCAGCGTATTGGACAGTTTTGTTAAAATTTTCAACGGCAAACTCAATATCCTCAGCACTCTTCAGACAAATATTGAGGCACAGAATGTCATCTACAATTTCCTTGAAATGCAACCAGTTTATTTGTTTCGTATGTAGTGTGGGTGGTTTTATTGTGCATTCTTCCTTCGAGTTCAGTGTTGCAATAATAGGAGAGTGGTCTGATGACAGATCCAGCGACGGGGATATCTCAACACAGCTTCTGAGAAACACCTTTCATCACGCAGAAGTCAATGAAATCTGGAATTTTGTTTCTATCAGATGGTCAGTATGTGGGTTGGCCTGTTCATACGTGTGTAAGGAGGTTGTGTTCTTGCATTGTTTTTAGTAGGTCTCTTCCTTTCGGATTGATTGTCAGAGAACCCCAAAATTGGTGTTTAGCGTTGTAATCACCACCAGCTAAAAATCGTACACCAAGTGTTTGAAAAAAATTGTAATTTTGCTCTTTTTTAATGGAATACCTCGGAGGGCAATACACTGATGTTATGGTTAGCGGTCCATATTGGTCCTGTATTGTTATGCTTGTTGCTTGAATGTGAGATTTTTCATAATTGTCTTGTACTGTGTGTTTTATTTTGTTTTTAATGATGATAGCAGTACCACCGCGTGCTGTGCCGGCTGGATGATTTGTTTGATATACTCGTATGTTGTACGTTATTATATTTAAGAAGCTTTTGCTTGTGAAGTGTGTCTCAGATATTAGCATTATGTGAATGTTGTTCTGTTGCATAAATGTTTTGACTTCATTACTATGACGAGAAAGCCCGTTCGCATTCCATACTGCAATTATAAGTTTTTGTTCCATTAAGTCAGTTTAGAGATCACTGTTGTTAATAAATTGAGCATTGTTCCCATTTGTTCCATAGGGCTTTTCAGCATACTCTTTAATTCAGTCATGTCATTGGATCGATGTGAGGCGAATTGATTTTCACTTTGCTGGTTTAGAGTTTGCTCTTGTTGCGTGCTCTGTTTGGCGATTTGCGCATATGTGCAACCTGGTTGTGTTTCGGAATCTGGGGCCTTGTTAAAATTAGTGTTTTCAAACACTTTCTGCCTTAGCGTGGGGAATGTTTTGTTGCTGCAATTCTTTGTACACATTACAGCCTCTGTAATTAGCCGGGTGGTTTCCTCCGCATAGCACACATTTCACATCCTGTGATTTTTCTTTACTAGGGCAGTCTGACGTTGCATGATTGCCAACGCATTTAACGCATCGAGAAGTATGGTTGCAATATTTTCTAGTATGGCCATACCTTTGACATTTTGTGGACTGAGCTATTTCCCTTTTTTTATTTGGTGGTTCGAATTTTATTTTTGTGTGCATAATTGCTTCAACTTTATAAATGTCTGTATTATTTTTGTTTTGTTTTAAGTTGACATAAAACATCGACAACGGATGCTTTGTAATTCTTTGTTTTATATTTGAAACGTTTGTAACATCGAATCCCAACCTAGTTATTTCCTCTTTTCTTTCTTCTGATGATATTGTGTGGTGAAGCCCTTTTAATACTACGCTAAAGTCTTTTTCCTGTTTGGGTTTATATGTATGGAATTCTGTGTTCTTTTCAGCCAGAGCTTTTGTAATAGTTTTGTACCCTTCTCCTGACTTTGGTTGAATTTTAACCTCGCTATCTTTGAGGAATTTGAGCTGGTATTCATTCTTGGCAATGTTTTTTAGCAGTTCTAGTAACGGTTGAGCATTATTTACTCCAGAGACGTAGATTGGAGGAGGTTTCGGGACTCTTTGGTCCCTTTCTTGTGGACTAGTACCGTCGTTCTCAACATCCTGGTAGTATCGCGAATCTATTTGAGCTAGCTGGCAAATCAAGCCAGTAGTCCCCTAGTTTTGACTGTTTTTGTTTATTTTGTGTTGTGTTTTCTGGGCTTGATCTAGCGCGTTTAGGGGTTTGGTTTGTTTTCACTACAGGAATTTTTACACGACATTTAGATTGTGGATCGGTTTGAATATTTCCTACTGGGTGTTTTATTGTGAGTGAATCAATATATTTATCTGATGAGTGGGTTATTGTTGTTGAGTGAGTTTTAGGAGTAAGTACACGGCTTTTATATGGTGATTCATTTTGTGTATTTCCTAGTGGGTGCTTAATTGTGAGTGTGTTAATGCTGTTATGTGTTGAACGGGCAATTGCTGCTGAGCAAGATTCAGTAATTAGAGGTGGAGCCGACGCTGTAGTGAGTTTGCTTGCACATATTGAATTTGTGTACGAAACGGTTGTATTTGTTGTTGCATATGATGAGGCTAGTGTTGTAATTATTTTGTTAGCGGTCGTTAGGGCACCGGAAAAATTGTTTGAGGAGGACAGGGCACCTTGCATATTTATACCATCAACCTTTTGATTTTTTTGTGAAGAAGATCGCTCTCTGAGAGTGTCCGGCATAGATGGACCGCTATTGACTATCATAGGGAACGCACTCATAGGAGAGCCGGCTCTTTGATTTTCCATAACTGTCTCATTTTTTTGTGTATTCCTTCGCTCGCTCTGTGGCGAGCGTAAAACACTCATTATGGCGCACTTACCGCTTAATATATATGTACGATCGTCGATGTCGTATGTTTATTGTTATTGTTTGTTTTGTGGCAATTTTGTTTTAACTTTTTGTCACTATTTGTTTTTATTAAATGGCAGACTGCAACCACCACTAAACAGTGTTCATAAAAAAAAATGCAAATTAAACGTCCTGTCGCACTTTGACAATTTTTTTTTTAATTTTTTTTTTTTTTTAATTTGCAAGCAGAGTGAAAAGAAACCAGACCGCACCGTAAGAGAACAAAAGAACTGAAATTTAATGGCAGGCTTCCATCTTACGCCAGGTACACTACAGATCTAAGAGATCTTACTTCCTCACAGAACAAAAGAATAAATATGAGTTAATATTTTATATACTTTGTTATTCTATTAAAAATTAATAAAAGCCATAATTGATTGCAAAATTGCGTCAATTGATTCAAGACCATGTTTTCATTTGCCAATTCTTCGAGTTCAAGTGCTTGTAAGAAATTAGAGAGCTTAGTTACAATCCAAGTACTTGTGTTTGCGGCAATACTAACGCTGCTAACATTTTGGTGACCCCGTGGTTAGGACACATATCCTTAAAATCAAAGGACATCAGTAGCACCCGGCTACTCATCATCCAGTACTTCGATCTATCTAGCTGTAGCACCCAGCTACTCATCATCCAGTTTTTCGAGCTACCCAGCAGTAGCATCCAGCTACTCATCATCTACTACTTCGATCTGACCAGCGTAGCACCCAGCTACTCACCACCAAGTACGTAGAGCTATCCATCAGCTAACTAAAAGCCAAGCAGCTTGCAATTGACCAGCTATATTCCAGTCACATTATCGACACTCATCAGCCATTAAAATCGACGAAATTACGACATTTGACGAGCTAGCGGAATGCGAGAGGGAAACAGGTAAATAAATCCAGCGGACTATCAAAAACTACCAAAAGGATTTCGCAGAAAGAAACAGCCTCTGGCTTTGATCAGGATGAATATGATCAAATAGAGGACATGGTGCCGCAACAGTTAGTAAACCTGTCGAACAGGTTGGATCTACTTCAAAACAGTAGTGCAGCAGTTCCATCAATAGTGGGAGAACCTGTTATACTAAATTCGTTACTATTGCCAAAGGTGACGATTCCCCATTTCAATAGCGATTATTTGAAGTTTTTGTTTTTTTTTTTAAGCATTCATTATTTATTGAATCTTCTAAAAAAAAGAACTAACAATAAGTTAAAAACTTTTACATAACTACATTTGTATTTAAACCTTAGCAAATGCTTAGGGTAAATATATTGAATACACTATATAATGCACTATATATAAAATAATAATAGATAAAATTCATGATAAATCCATTTTAAATTAAAGTAAAAATTATTACAAGTTAATTAAAATTAAATCGTTTAAGACGAGATGAATTTGGTTCCTTGAGCAAGTCCTTGGCCAGACTATTCGGGTGGGAGTGTAATTTTAGTTTGTAGGCTCTTTTAAAATTTACGATTTCTTCGTGAACAGTTGAATGTTTAGCTCCGTATGCAGTATTTCATTTACCACGGCGCATTAGTTATTGTGCGTACTATTTTAGATTGAAATCGTTGAATCAATTCGATTTCTGAAATTCTTGCAGAGCCCCATAGTTTAATGCCGTAGGTCCTGATGAGTTTAATTAATTTTTAATTTTATTTTCCATGCTCAAACTTGACCTGCTGTTAAGGAGCCAATAGAGTGTATTAGTCTTGAGCTTTAGTTGTAGTCTTTTGGTTTCGATGTGCTTTCGCCAGGTGAGATGTCTATCCAAATGATACCCTAGATATTTCACTTCGCTTGCTTGTGGGATCATTACTTCTTTAAGAGATAAAGGAGGGCATGTTTCTTGTCTTAAAGTAAACGTTATGTGAACGCTTTTCGACTCGTTAACCTTAATTCTCCATTTTAGTAACCATTCTTCTACACGTCTGATGCGATTCTTTAATTTTTGTGAGGCAATGTTGGAATTTTTATGGCAATATAAAATTGCAGTATCGTCTGGAAACGTAGATGTAGTCAACTGGTTATCTGTTGGCAAATCACTTGTATACAAGAGGTACAAAAGCGGTCCAAGTATACTACCCTGTTGGACTCCAGCTAGGATTTTGTGGGTGTCTGTCATATGGATTTTATGCTTGACTGTAAATTTCCGATCGAAAAGGTAGGACTTCATATTACTATATTCGGGAAGGTAGTTCTGAGCCTTGTAGATGAGACCTTCATGCCATATTTTTTATTCTGAAAAGCGTCTCTAATTACTGCAAATATTCTGTGGATCTGCTCTATTGTACCGTGGTTCTCTTGAAACCCAAATTGGTGTTGAGGGATTACTTCTTTTCTTTCCAATAGTGGAGTTATTTTATGGAGAAGTACCTTTTCGAAGACTTTAGAGAGTGTTGACAGAAGGCTTATTGGTCTATATAATGTTATTTGTGTTGGATCCTTTCCTGGTTTATTAATCATCATAATATCGGACAATTTCCAAAAGTTTGGGAAGTAATTTAATCTTAGCAAAGCGTCTAATATATGCGTAAAATGAACAATTGCTATATTTGGTAGTTCCTTCAGCATTTTGTTTGTGATACGGTCGTGACCCGGAGCTTTTTTGGACTTATTTCCTTTCCCACAATCAATTTTACTTCCTCAATTCTAATCTTTGGGCGTTGTTTCGCATGAAGTACATTCAGCGGTGTTAGGGGTACTTCAGTCTGCATTAAATTTGGTGTGAACACAAGTAGGAGATGATCTGCAAAGGCTTCGCTCTTTTCTGCATCGCTTTTTGCCCCATTACCATCATAAAGTCTTATAGGCGGTTCCCAGTACCGGGACCGCTTCATTTTACTTACAGCTTTCCATAGCGAGTAGTTGGTATCTGCGGTCGCTGAAAGATTTTTTAGATTATGGTGTAGACTCAGCTTGCACTCTTTAAAGTTTGTGACAATTTTCAATTTTTGTTTTAACCAAGGGGATCTGAATTTTTGCTATTCTCGTCTCAGTTTCCGTTTTTCTTTGATTGTTAGATCGATTAGTGGCAATTTCAATAGCTGGTGTGGCAAGTTTAGCTGCAGTGGTAAGTATTTTTGTAAACGTCTGTAGCGTCTGTTGCGTCGACATCGTGTATGGTTTTAAGGGCTACGTTTTGCTGGATGTGCGAACTGACATATTTCCTAAATTTCAACCAATTTGTTAATCGATTGGTTAAATTTTCTTGTTTGGCTTTTATTTGAGGACGAGAGATAAGTTTCAAGATAACTGGCGAATGGTCAGAAGAGAGGTCATAACAAGCTTCTGCTGAAATTGGGTCTTGGCTAATATTTTTAGTAATGCCAAAGTCTATTAAATCTGGTATTTTACTACGATCAGACGGCTAGTATGTAGGTTTACCAGATGATATAAAATCCATATTCCGGTTTCGAAGCAGTGCGTGAAAGAGTTGCCTACCTTTCGGTGTAATAAGTCTTGAACCCCAATGCGTGTGTTTGGCGTTGTAGTCTCCCGCAACAAGAAATGTATGTCCAAGGCTATTGAAGAAGTCATTGAACTGTTGAGAAGTTATTTTAAACTTTGGAAGACAGTATATTGCTGAAATTGTTATGTTGCCCACCATCTCTTCAAGACATATGGATGTAGCTTGGAGGACGTTTTTGAAATGATCTTCGATTAGGTGATGTGTTAATCTGGCTTTAATAAGGATCCCAGTGCCACAACATGCTTTATCGTCTGGATGTTTTGTGTCGTAGAATTGGTATCCACTGACTTTAAAATTATGTTTAGAAGTTAGATGGGTTTCCGAAATGAGCTTAATATCAATGTTTTTGTCAAGTAGAAAATTGTACAACTCAAGTTTGTGCTGGCTAACGCCGTTTGCATTCCAGTGACAGATTCTGAGAGTATTCATTTTTTTTGACATTAACATCTGGAGGATTTGGGTTTGGTTACGCATCGTTTCCTGCATCATTCCTTGTATTGAAAATATAAACTGGTTTAGAGGTTGTGCAAGTGACGAGACTATTTTTTCTAAATGATCAGTTTGTGGTATTACACTCGGAGGCCCGGTTTTAACAATATTTGCACAGCTAATACTATCTTGTGCTCGACATGGCTCAGTGGGTTTCGCAGCTTCATGACTATATTGCTGTTTTTGTTTCGGCTGAGGACTCATTTTGTCTTTAACTTCTACGTATACTGGGCAGCCCCTATAGTTCGTTGTACGAGGGCAGATTGATACTGAACCTACCTAGCGCTAGATGGCAGCACAAACACAAATACTTTTTTTTCTGTTAAAATTTCACCCAAATTCATCGATTAGTTTATTTGTTGTAGTCGTTTCAAGTAAGCAACTTTTGTGTTTCTTGGAAAATGGAAAAAAGCGAATTTCGTGCAGTGATTAAACACTATGATATGAAAGGGAAAACGGCGAAAGAGACAAAAGAAAAGCTCGATAAACATTACGGTGAGTCTGCTCAGTCAGATTACTTGGTAAAATATTGGATTGCTGAATTTAAACGCGGCCGAACAAGCACTGCAACAATACCATCAACAGGAAGGCCAAAAGAGGTGGTTACTGAAGAAAATGTCAAGAAATTGCGTGAGATTGTTGAAATGGTAAACATATCATATGAACGTGTGTTCAACATTTTGCATGAACATTTGCATATGAAAAAGCTATCGGCAAGATGGGTGCCGCGTTTGCTCAGTGTCGAACAAAAACGAGTTCGACAGACCACTTCACAGCGGTGTTTGGACATGATAAGCGTAATCCTGTTGATTTTTGGCGTCAATTAATAACTGTTGATGAAACGTGGGTCCACCACTACACACCTGAAACCAAAAATCAATCCAAACAATGGGTGGAAGCTGGTGGAAGTGCTCCGAAGAATGCGAAGGCAGTGAAATCTGCTGGCAAGGTTATGGCCACTGTATTTTGGGATGCACACGGAATATTGCTATCGACTATCTTGAAAAAGGATCCACAATCACAGGAAAGTATTATCGTGCATTATTGGATCAATTGATTGATGCAATCAAGGAAGAACGACCACATTTAAAGAAGAAAAAATGCTCTTTCTTCAAGACAACGCACCGGTTCACACAGCATTAGATACGATGCTAAAATTACGTGAAATACACTTCGAATTGGTTAATCATCAACCTTATAGTCCAGATTTAGCTCCTAGTGACTTTTTCCTGTTTCCAAACTTGAAAAAATGGCTCGCAGGAAAAACATTAATCTCAAACAAAGAAGTGATTACCGAAACTAACGCGTATTTTGAGGGGTTACCGAAATCGTATTATTCAGATGGTATAAAATAGTTGGAATATCGTCTTACTAAGTGTGTCCAAGTAAAAGGAGACTATGTTGAGAAATAAATGGTTTTTGAAAAAAAAAAATGTTTTTTTCCTCGTATGTGAATCTTCACAGTTGCTACAGTTTTTTAAAATGTCTTGTTTGGGTGAATTGCAATGGGATGATGCATGAAGATCATCACAGAAAACACACACACTTGGCAACTCGCGATAAGCTTTTGTGTGTCCAAACTCTTGACAGTTTTGGCATTGGATTGGTCCACTCCTTTTCCGAGGTTCTTCCACCGTGATTTTGGGATGCAAAAGATATTTATATTTATTTAAGTTGTAAATCGGATTATTTTCACCTTTCTTAAGCTTCATAGCTGAAGGCCCTAGTTCAAGACGGTAGAGTGGCTGCGGTACTTTTTCTCGATTTAAGATTTGGCGTCGAAACCGGCTTTTTTTAAATACTGCTTTATTTCGTTGAGATCTAAGCCCGGTGCAATGCCCTTTAACACGACTGTTAATCCTTTTTGTGACTTGAGTAGGGATGTGTAAAAACTTTTTCCCAATTTGTGAAGTTCATCGAACACCTTTTCTCCTCGTAGATTTGTAGTTTTGTTTCACTGCCTTTTGCTAAAGGAACTACATGAAAGGTTTTTTCTCCTATCAGTTGTGAGATTTTTTTGACTAAAGTGTCTCTTTTTTTCACGAATATATATTGGAGGTGGCTTTGGGATCGGAGCTGGTGGATCATGATTTTCCAAGTCTTTATCAAGAATAGCAAACCTGTTATGACTTGGGGTACCATTGTTGCTTAAACTAGTTATTTGTTTAGCAGAGGCAGACATTTTCGCGGGTTGAATAGTTAGTCCCGCATTGTTTGCCTGTCTTTTGTTTCCGTTTTTTGTGGACTTAGCTTTCGCTTTACCTGTATATAGATTTCGCTTTACCTGTATATAGCGATCTAAGCCAGTCTGTATTCTTGCAACATTTCTTATCTCTTTAGTTTTCCCACCACCTATTGTTGTCGGTTTTATTAGACCACCACCTGTTCTTATACCATTGCATGTTTCTTCTTCTAAAGAGAGGAGAGGGGCGTTTTCTGCTAAATTTGCCACTAAATAATTTATCGGTGCTGGAGTTTTAGTTAGTGTACTCGTACATATTGATTGTTTGTATGACAACGTTGTAGTAGTGACTGTGTTCGATGAGGCAAGAGTTGTAATGACTATTTGGCGTTCTTAAGGCAACGGAGAGGCAATTTGAGATTGACGGGGCATCTTGCATTTTTTTACGCATTGTGTTGTTGTGTTCTCTTGAAAGTTAATTTGCTCACTCAGAACGTTATTCACAGACGGAAGTTTTTGTTATTGGTTAGCGATCACCACATTGTGGGACTGTTCTGCACAGCCGCTGCGTTTCTTCTGATCTTGCGGAGAGAGTGCACTGAAGGGAGAGCCGGTTCTTTGATTTATTATTCCTTTTTCTGTTTCTTCAATTATTGGAGTATTCTTACGCATGCACTGCGGCGAGCGCAAAACACTCATTTTGGCGAACTTAACGGTTTGTGAATTTATTGATACTGACCGTGTTACATTTGGTGGCAATTTTGTTTTGAATTTTTATCACTTAAATATAAATTAAATGGAAAACAAATATCATCACTTAAACACTAGTGAACAAAAGTGACAGTAAAACGTTCTATCGTATTTTACACTTTTTAGTTTTAAATTTAGATAGCTTCAAAGCAGAGCGAACATAAACCACACCGCACTCGAAGATAACTAAAATATGAAATTATTTGAAGTGGCGTAAATTTTTTAATTTGTTTTTCGAAATGGTGGACAAACAACCATTACCAGCAGTACAGAAAATGTGGTACCTAAGGGTAAAGTGTCTGGATAATGTGTATCGAGCAACAGATTAGCCATTTTACCGTAACTGAAGAAAATTATCACGCCGCGTGGATACAGTTGCATGAACGGTGCAAAAACAAAAGAATACTGGTGGCTACTTTGGTACAAAAACTAGCAAATCAATTAAAGGCTGCAATTAAAGGCCAGCATGATATGACACGAGAATGTATATTAGCATTAAATAATCTCGGAATTGAAATAGCCTCATGGGTGTAGTGTACCCAAAATACTACAATGCATTTCAAACCAACACTGCCTAATGTCCAAGCGTATCGCACATGCAATCACTTGACAACAATGCAAACACGGCACAAGCCAAAGCGGCGGATCAAGTGACTTTATATATAACGGGCAAAAATCACCACACACAATTGCGAACCAATGCAAGTGTGCGGAATTGGGCTTCATATTTCCAATATTATTTAGGATCATAAATAATGTTTAAGTAAAAAAAAATAGCCTAAGATTTTAATATATAAGCCGCTCTGATTTGTATAATAAAACAATTCTTTAGAACAAAGATCTCGGCAACAACATTGATTTTACTTTGCTCGCCGTTCACGCCTCAAAATAAGTAAACATTTCGGCAAACGCGTGTTTGCCACAATCATTGGCTGGCTTACCTTACGGCCTTCATAATAATATAAGGTAAAAAGAATACTTCCATATATTTTTTTTGTCATGTAGATGTCAACTGAAGACGCCGCTAAAAGCGATAAGCGATCTGCCTGGCGATCCATCAATTCTACGGCAAACACCACATGGATTCCACTTCTCCTCCAATTATTAATCAAAAGACTACATACATTAGGTTTGAACAGTCACTAACAAAACCAAAAGAGTTGCAGAAAATTTGAGATTTTTGGCATTCCTGGAAATTCAATTCCAGTCTATGGAAGCAATTGGTCACAAAGCAAACCTGCACGTACACACTGCATCCAGAACTGTTTCTTCAGTTGTAGCTACCGACAGGAACAGAAAAACAAAGTCTGTACTTCAATGCTGCAGTAAATGTTATAAGAAATACAACCCGTTGTTGGATTTGGGAAATAATAATAATCCATTTCCAAAGATATATCAATACGGGCAACCGCCTCCAACGCAGCAGTAACCTCAGTAGCAGCAAACATTTTATCATCGCACCAGAGTTATGTCATCTTACGGCGGTTAACGGCAATTCAGGTGAATTCAGAGCAATATTAGATTCGGGTTCGCAAGTAAACATAGTTTCCTATCCATACCGTCTTATTAAAAGACTCGAAACGGAACCTCGCTATGCATTGAAGGCATCGGAAAGTCACAGAAGAAGGCGACGCAGCCAGTAAATGTCAACCTGCAATCCATGAACAATAGCCTATTAACCAATTTGAAGGCGTTTGTACTTCGAACCATCATTCACACAAAACCTAATCATCACCTTGGCGTATCCACATGGCGGATTCCTTCCAACATTCAATTGGCTGATCCAGAGTTTCATCGAGAAGGAAAAATTGATGTCCTGCTTGGTGCCGAATTTTATTTCAGTCTTATGGCAACCGGGCAAATTAACCTCTCCTCTCGAATGACCTTCCAGTCCTGCAAAATGCAACAATTGGCTGGATTGTCAGTGGAAAGATTGGAGTCAATAAAGATACAAAACCATCAGACGTATTAAGATGTGCAGTTTTCGGTATCGAAACAGAGAATAGTGACAAAAAGGATTCATTGAAAAAAGTTATTGAGTGGCTGTGGAGAATGGACGAGGTAGAAACAAGCGAAAAAAGGTTATCGCCTTTAGAACAATGGTGTTAGTCTCACCTTACTCAAAATGTCCATACAAATGCAGAGGTTCGCTTAGTCGTACGACTTCCATTCCTGGAAAACGCATCTGCACATATCACGAGAAACGGCCCACAACAAGTTCATAAGTCTCGAACGTAGACTGCTGAGAAGTGAGTTAGTGCGAAGATAGTATATTCATTTCTTAAAAGAGTATGAAAGACTGGGGTACATGAAGGAATTAAACTTAGACTCTGTATTGACTCATAGTTATTTTACACCTCACTATTGTGTATTGAAACCAGATAATAATACAACTAAAGTACGAGTGGTATTTGATGCGTCACCCAATACCACGTCAGGATATTCTTTGAATGACTTAATGTATACAGGGCCAACAGTTCAAAGTGAACTTTCTCTTTTGTTTGCCACGTTTTGTCTTCACTACTGATATTGACAAGATGTATCGTCAGATCCTAATTCTTCTCTGAAAGTACTCTTAAATATCGAATGTGTTTTTAGTGCTCGATAAATTTTGAAAATAGTAGGTGGCATTATAATAAAATTAAGTGTTAAAAATGAAAAAAGCTAAATCTGGCAATCAACATATGCCCAAATCCGAGACAGAGACTCTATAAACTAAAAATAAACAAAAAGTGTTGTGGGAGTAATATTTTCCATAAACTGTAAAATAAGAACAGCTGTGAGAGCTTGTTTATGAGCACATTACGCTCTCCCCAACCAGAGCGAAAGCTCGCAAAGGCAGATAACGCGTCGTGTAATGTAAGCAAAGATCTGCTGCTCTCTGTTAAAACAAACAATTTGTTGCTTGAGCAGTCGCCCGAACGTTTGGTGACGAAAGCTCAGCACACACTAAATCGCCAAGCAAAAAGGCATGCTCTCAATGAATGATGTTGTTCACCGCCAACGCGCTAATTCATTATCTGCTCTCTCCACAGCAAACACACTAACCACTACAAACAGCATAGAATCAGAAACAAGGTATAGAATCAGATGTAAATCAAATCGAGATCAAGGAAGCATTAATTGAAGCCGCTTTCATCCCAAAATCCATCTAAGGCATAAAAAACAAGAACAATACTCCACAACTAATGTTCGAGAAAAACTGAAAAAGCGAAGTTCATCCAATCTATAATATGCGATACCTTATACACCGCCGAATTTCAGGTGAAGAGCTCCCACAAATGCAACGGACAATGCACAAACTGCCAGGAGTTTGGTCATAGCAAATCATATTGCAACCTACGCCCCATAGGTGTTGGTTGTGGAGACTTCCACCTTTCTTCTGCCTGTACGACCGACAACAATACTGACAATACTAAAAAATTCAACAATTGCGGTGAAAGTCACACAGCTAACTATAGAGGTTGCCCAGTATATGCTGACCTGAAAAATAAAATGAGCCAACAGAAGGATACAGGTCGACACGAAGTTATTAACGATGCGCCTCAACACCTAACCCAGACTATATCTGGTGGTAACCATGGTCCTTCTATTATGAGTTATTCTAATGCACTGAAATCTAATTTAGCTGAGAGCTCAGAAACCAATAAACAACTGCAAAATTTAGAGGTTGTGCTCTTAACCTTAACGCAATTCGTGACATAATTTATGTCCTCAATGCAAGCAATTATGCAAGAACTAATACATAATCAGAACAAATTCATGAAATTTATACTTGCAAACAAATGAATACGCTAAAAATTTGTCATTGGAACGCGAACGATATTAGCCAACACCAACTTGAAATTAAAAATTTCCTCTTCAATAACAAGATAGATATACTACTCATTTCTGAAACTCACCTTACTCTAAAAAACAATTTTAAAATAAAGGATTATAATTATTATAAAACGTTACATCTGGATGGCAAAGCTCGTGGAGTGGCAGGCATTCTCATTAAAGATCGAATTAAACACCATTCACTTACGTAGGTCAAGGAATATCTCCAAGCTAGCTCCATTTGCCTGCGATGTTCGGATGTCAACATAACGGTATCATCTGTATACTGCCCACCTAGACACACTGTCACAACGGTCCGGTTTGAAAATTTTTGCAACTTGTTAGGAGAAAAATGTATATCAGCTGGGAATTATAATGCTAAGCACACTCACTGGGGCTCGCCCTTTATAAATCCCAAGGGAAAAGACTTATATTATGCCCTGATGAATCGGCGTAATATAATTGAATATGTCTTTTCTGGACAACCCACATTCTGGCCATCGGGCCAACGGAAGATCCTGGACTTATTAGATTTTGCAATGACGAAAGAAGTCAACCAATCACTAATGTCTGCAGAACCATGCTATGAATTGAGTTCAGACCACTCTCCAGCTATAATACACTTAAGAAAATACGCAGAAGTCATAAACAAACCTTTTCACTTAACAACAAACAAAACAAATTGGCTAAAATTCCGAAAATACATTAGCATCCACCTTCTAGATAAATGTAGTTTTAAAAACCCGGATGAATTAGATTCCGCAGTACAAACATTAATCTGCAAGAAACCAACAGAAACAGACTCACCTATAAGATTTATTGACGGACGGAGGGCGAGGAGCAATGAAGAGAAGGGGCAAGTTTTTGCTCAACGCCTAAAAACTGTATTCCAACCAAACCATCCTAGTAATATCTTTAAAATACCAAAAATAGGTAATAAAATCCCACAGATGGAGCTACTGTTGAGACCAAAAGAATTTTGGCATTTTATCTCATTTTATTTAGACAAAAAGAAAGCGGCAGACCACGACCTGATAACAACAAAGATGATAACGGAACTACATTATCTTACAGTAATGCATTTACTTATGCTATTTAATTCTATTTTAAGACAAGGTTACTTTCCACAAATCTGGAAACTATCCCATATAACTATGATACCGAAACCTGGCAAAACTCCAACACAAGTCTCGTCATACAGACCAATTCGCCGTCGTTTCGAAACTATTCGATATGCTATTGTCAGCAAAACTAACCCCATATCTGGTACAGTACAAATAATACCTGACCCCCAGTTTGACTTTCGAAGAAAAGCATGGCAGTATTGAACAAGTTCATCGACTAGTGTCCCAAATTAGAAATGCTCTGCAGTGTTCCTTGATGTCGCAAAAGCCTTTGACAAAGTGTGCCACGAGGGCCTTATTTATAAAACAAAAAATGTTCTGCCTTCAAATATTCATAGTGACTCGGAATCATACATAAAGGGTACACGTTTTCAAAACAAATGTGAAGATTACCTTTCTCCAGAAAGGAACATAATGGCTGGAGTACCACAAGGAAGTGTTCTTGGCCCGATACTATAACTGTACGCAATTTACACCTCAGATATACCAACAAACAAATACCTACCCACATCAACTTATGCCGATGACACTGCGATTTTATCTTGCCACAAGCACCATCACATAGCATCTCGTGATTCTCATTGAACATCTACATGTATTTGAAAAATAGCATTGGAACTGGCATATCACAGTAAATGATCAAAAAAGCACACATCCAACATTTACACTCAACAAAAACACGTGCCCTGCTATCACTGGTAGGTAGGTAGGTAAAATGACTGGTTTTTTTAGTTAATTTTTGTTCTGATAGTCTAATAGCTCGTGCAGACAGCTATGAGGTTGCTAATTGTGTGTCTTAGTTTATTGAGAAGAGGGTTAGTTATTTTTGCACTGTACTTGGGCCACATCATTCTAAAAAATGTCGCAGTGTTTTTGCACCTCTCGATAGCATTGCGGAGAAAGTGATTTATAAATATTTCCCTTAACAACAGTTGGGGGACACCCAGGTCCATAAAGGAAGAAACTTTATCGGTTTCCGATGAGCCTTTACGTGCTAGCTCATCAGCCCTCTCATTGACTTCAATGTTCGTGTTTCCCGGAACCTAGACGAGGGATATTATTCTGTTTTCCGATAATAGTTTAAATTCCTCCTTACAGATGCCGACCAGCTTAGAGCTTGTAAAAGGTGACGCTACCGCCTTTATTGTTGCTTGGTTGTCGGAGTAAATTGATATGGTTTTGGTCAGCTTGCGCCCCCTCAGCCCCCTACATGCTAGCCAAATTGCAAAGACCTCTGCCTGAAAGACACTTGATGTCGTTGGCAATTTGATTGAGTATAAAATTCGGAGATTTGGAAAATATTCACGCACCCACCCCAGATTCCATCTTGAAGCCATTGGTGAAAATGTGCGTAGCCTCTTTCGCGAGCACCTTTCCCTTCTTCCAGTCATTCCTACTTGGTAGAAGTTTACACAGCTCGCAAAATCTAAATTGCGAACGAAGAAGTCGGTCCTCGAGGACACCATATCTGGTAGCAGCTATTTTAAAATGCTCCTATGACCATACAGGGTATCCTTCCAGTTACTGCATACCCTGAGTCTTAGTACACTTTGTGCGGAAGTACAATAAGTATGAAGATCAATAGGGAGGAGGTTTAGAATCGCGTCTAAGCAATGCCGTGCGACAGGCTCCTGTAATTCCAATGCACGCGTTGCGCTGGATTCTTTGTAATTTCGTGAGATTGTAGCCCTTCCTGAGACCTTCGCAGTCAACCACAGAGACATATGTTAAGATCGGCCGCACCACCATATTGTATATCCAGAGTACAATTTTTGGTGTAAGACCCCATTTTTTGCCAAACATCGACTTGCAAGCATAGAAAGCCACCGAAGCCTTCCATACTAGTTCATCGATGGATGCTTTCCAACTAAGTTTGGGGTCCAATATGACACTAAGATATTTTACCGTGGATGATGGTGAGAGCCGCTGGCCGTTTAACCTCGGAAGTTCGAAGGATTGATTTTGTGAAGACCAACAGTTCCGCTTTATTATAACTAAGCTGCAGGCCACACCTGTTAGCCCATCTATTTCATTGATAGTTACTAGCCACAACAGAGGTTAAAGGACTACGCCCTGGGGTGTACGTTTGCACACATTTCTCATAACTCTAACACTACCTAATTCAGTTATGATTTGTCTGTTTGTCAGAAGGGATGAGATCCAATTACAAATCGTACTTCCACCCCTGCTCTGTCAAGAGCAGACTTAATTGCTTCAGCCCTTACGTTATTAAAAGCCCTTTCAATGTCTACGAAAGCAGCCAGAGTGAATTGTTTTCTACCACTCGCACCACATCATGCAGTGCAGTCTCAGTAGATCTCCCGCTCAGATACCCATGCTGTGCCATTGAAAGTGGATGCTCCTCAAAGAGATATCGAATGCGACGATCGACGACTCTCTCAAGGACTTTCAGAAAGAAGGAAGTAAGACTAATCGGTCTGAAATCTTTGGCCAATTCAAGCCCCCTATTTCTCATCTTCGGAATGAAAACCACTCGGGGCTTCCTCTACTTATTTAATATATAATTTAGAGAATACATGTAGTGAAAATCTCCCTTAACTCAGATATTATAAATCCCTGTGTCTTTTGCATCATTATAGGTAGGCCCGTTCGGACCTGGGGATTTGTATGGTGAAAAACTGTTCAATGCCCAGACGACACTAGCCACAGACACAATTTTCCCAAGCAATGCAGCTGGTACGTGTTCTCGACACGTAGAGGTGTTACTTTGCTCTGAATGATCAGTGCAGTCTGGAAAATTAGTATCAACAAGAATCTTCAATCCCTCCGTCGCCGATTCTGCCCACACTTCATCAGTACGTTTTACAAAGGTTCTGTTGGAGTAATCCTTGGCGAGAAATTTTCAGAGCCTGGCAGAGTCTTTTAGTGACTCAATAGACTCGCAATGGTCTTGCCAGGAATGGCGTTTCACATCCCGTACTGCTTTTTTGTGTGTATAAGCTCTCTCTGTAAGCTTGGAAATTTCGACTTATGTAGTATTCTTTGAAGACCCTTCTTTAGTTTGATCTCAAGTCTCTAAGATTCCTATCCCACCAGGGAGGTAAGGTCTGTTTGCTACGTGAATCAGGACACGAGACCCTGAAAGGTTTTCTCCAAGGTCTCTATTCGCTTGTCCAGCATCGTTGCAGAAGAAATGGATAATATGTTCCTATCGAGTCTGTTTTTGACCACCCTGTTGAACAGACCACAGTCCGTTCTTTTTGGTTTTCAGCGGGGTAAAACCATTTCCCGCCCAAACTCAACATTGAAAAAGATAACTCGGTTGTCTGACAGAGAGTTCCTCCGAGACACCGCCCAGTCATCCACCCGAAGATCGGGAGAATTTGTTACCAGAGTGATATCAAGATCTTCCTCGCACCATTTGAAGTTTCGGAGCCGGGGAAGCTAGAAGTCGGAGGGCTGCCCTTGTTTTGCATACACTCAGGTTGTTATTTATAATAAAATCGAAAAGAACCTCACTTCGTTCATTTGTCTCACTGCTACCCCACAACGTGTGTCTCGCGTTGGCGTCGCAGCCTACCAGAACAGCTGCCTTTCTTAAGATTGTGAATGCAATGAGCCGCCGCACCTCCTTAGGGGGTGCTTGGCTATCATGGGCCATACATGACGAGGCGGCCATAAAACATTGGTCGCCCAGTGGTTCTACCTTGACAACTGTCACATCTAACGAGCTGTCATTAGATAAGAAGAAAACATTAAACGTATTTTTTGCCAAAATATATGCCCTCGGCTAACCTTCCCCATGGGAATGGAAGAAGTTATACAGCCTGTCCCTCAGACATATAATTTGAGACTGCCTGACCCATGGTTCTTGGACCAAGCAGATGCCGATGTCCTCCTCTCTGAGAAGGACAAGAAGGTTATAAGTTGCAGATTTGGTGTGCTGGAGGTCAATCTGAGCATCCTTCTTGCCGCCTGGGGGTAGCTTACCCTTAGTAAGCTTCATTTTTTGTGCTGATTCGCCTACTACAGCCATCTCAGATAGCTTGAGGCCTCCCTGCAGCATATTTGCCTCTGCCACTCTTCCAGATAGTCGTCCGGATCCACATTTTCATTTGGCAACTTATGTTGCTGCTTTTCGAGTACCCCCAGGGACTCCTCACTGATCAGCAGCAACACAGGTTACCTATTTCTCTGGGTTTTGCAGTCGTAGGCACTGGATGAGCTTCGTGCTCTCCAGGTTCATTTTTGGCAACCAGATGCGCGCCCTAGGTTTCCTCGGAATCTCTGAAGCTGGGATGAGTTTCAACGTGAAACCGTCTCATGCATTGCTGATCTCAGCAACGCATCTCTCCAGAATCTCCTTAGAGAACCCAACCTCACACCTGATCAACTTAAAACCTCGGCACACCTCTTCCCAGTTGAAGTCCGGGGCCTGACCCTAGTTCGTCAAAAGCTGCTTGACGACCATCTTCGGCAGACGTCCCTCTATAGAGCCCCACTTGGCCAGCACTCGTGTTCCACCGCTACTTGCATACATAAGGCAACTGGGATGTGGTCGCTGGCGTCCTCACTGTAAGTCATCCTCGCGGCTGCCACAGCACTCATGGAAGGGCCCTCCTCTTTTTGCGGCGGAATCGATCACTTTGTCGCACCGATTTCGTTTTGTCGCATGGCTGGCTGTGGTATTCGGCATCGCGTTCGTGCGCTTTACCCTCTTTTTCGTTATTGGCAATATTCTCAAGAATTAACAGGGCCCTCTGGTATCGCGCCTTCAACACTGATCCAGAAGACTTCTTATTTTTTTTGTTTGGCACATCCACTTTGTCTGTTGGCTGTGCAATTTTGGTAATTTTTTGGATTGGTGGAACTGGGGTGCTATGGCTGGCATCCTTGGCACCACCGAGTACTATGCTCTCCTGACTGGAGGCCAGCAGTTAATCCTCTGAAGAGGTGCCCAGCACCCCTTTCTGTATTCTTACTCAATTTAATTATTTTTAAATTTTTTGTTGCTTCATATTTGTTTTGTGGTATTTTGGTCCCATGAGTATGCACTGAAACGATGGTCCGCCTCGGCATAGCCAGCATACCGAGGAAAGGAAGTTAATATAACCGATCTGGTCTGGGCATCGGAGGGGGCCGTTTGCGACTGGTTGTTTACACACTACCAGCCATGCATCTATCGGCACGGATACCTTCACACCTTAGCTTAAAGTGTTTTCTGCACCTGGCTTGGTCTGACACCTCAGAGACAGACCTGTCTTGCATGGGAGGCTCTACCAGAGCGGACAACAGTCGACTCCGCCGGCATAGCTCAGACTCTTCATTAGTGCACACAAGCCCTACCACCACATCAAGGTCGTTGGGCTTGTGCATTAAGTTAAAGGCTGCAAATCTTAACTGGCTTTTAAATAAAAATTCAAAATTAAGCTTCGATTACAAAGTTGGCTTATATAAAGCCATAATAGTATCCATCTGGACATATGGAATTCATCTGTGGGGCGAATTAAAAACATCAATCACCGAAATGTTGCAAATAAATTGGTGGTACGTGAAAAACATAAACATTCACCGCGATCTTGGTGTGCCCTTAATAGCTCAGATGCACACAGAAATAACAAAGAAATACCAAATAAAAGTAATGACTCACCCCAATATACTACCAATGAAACTACTAAAAACCATGCCCACGTCTCGTTTGAAGTGAGCAGATCTACCACCATCGTAATTTTTGAATATATATTTATCATCATATTATTTCTGTACGTAACTTTATTTTTATTGTTTTCTTAAAATAATAAGTGTCAATAAAATCCTCTTCGTACAGTGGTGAGGGGATGATACACTGTTGTCTAGTTTTAAGATATAATTACTTATTGTTAGTCATCATATGGAGAAGGCGTCCAGCGTCAACATTGAGATATTATCAACTGAACACTGTTACATACGGAATACGAGCTCCACCATATTTCGCCATGAAATGCCTTCAAGGAGTTGCAACCGACAATATCATTAATTATCCACTGAGAGCTCAAATTCTGAAGGATCATTTTTACGTCGACGATGGCCTGTGAGGCTCAGACAGCTCATCTTCAATTTGCTTCCCGTCCCCAACTGAATAAACAAAACTATGGGAGCTGTAACGTCAAGTAGCTCTATCTGGGTCTCCGTGGGGAATACTTTCTAATGGGCCTCCGTGGGGAATACTTCATAAAGGAAGGCATCCTCCTTTGCTCCAACATGCAAATTCGATATTATGATGGCTTCGAAATATTTGCATGCGAAATAAGCTTATTTAATAACTACACAATGCCTAATTACCAGTTAAAGAAAATTGCAGGCAATGCCACCTGTTTACCTGAACCACAAAAGTCAGTGGATATACGCAACATCATTATCCTCACGAACTACAGTAGTATATGAATAGGATATCATCACATTGACCTTGAAGGGTTCCGGCTTATTGACACTGCAGTCAGACTGTGTGGTCAAACACAGCTCCATTTCTGTAATAGGGCAACAGTCAATATCCAGCACTTTGAGGTCTTCCTACACCAGTCTAGGTAAAATTTCAAAACTATCGACACTACAACAATTATAACCGTTACTAAACATTATCACCAACAACACACATTCAACACAATTGGACAATCAATACACCACACACTTGAAGGAGCTCACATCGCTACAAAAGGTATTGGAATCACACGAAATAAGTGATCTTCCCAAACAACTCCAATCACAGCGGTACCATAGATTTGCAGTCGGATACTCGTCATTATCAGTAAGCCTTGTTCTCATCACCATCATTCTGGTGAAGAATAATTGCCGAAGAAGTCCACAGCAAAAAGGAGAGACAATGCCGGTTCCGCACACTGACATAAGGAATCAGGACTGGCCCATCGAAGACGACACATCAAAAAGATGTCAGCATAGCACCTCAAGCAATGCCGCGTTGACAAACGCAATTACTCACCATAGTTGTACAGTTGGACTAACTACGAAACCAAGTTTTTGAGCCCCCCCGACCGACTCGCGATATTCCCCAATGCGCTAACTGTCAGCAGTATGGGCATACAAAAACGTACTGTCGCAGGAAACCAATGTGCATTAAATGCGCCGGAAGCCACACGTCTTCAGATTGTGTACGTAAAAGCAGATCAGATGAAGTCAAATGCGCCTAGTGTGAAGGTAATCACCCAGCAAATTACAAAGGTTGTGTAGTCTATAAAAATCTTCAGAAAATGAAATACCCACAATTAAGGAAAAACGACAATTTACCCATGAATCCTACTCAACAACAGGAAGTTCTGGTAAATCCCAGTACATCAAAACAAACTCAAAATGTACTTTCATACGCTCAGGCACTGAAACACTCAACACAAGCAACTAATGAAAACACAACGGCCCTACCAATTAATACTGTTCCTGCAGAAACCCAAGCTCCGAACGAAATGCGAGAAATGATAATGCTACTCCGGCAAGTCATGCAACAAATCACAACAATGATGAACTTATTAGTGACCCTCACGACTAAGAATTGCTCATCCTCAATCCCATAAAAATCATTCTATGGAACGCTAATGGGCTGTCAAAACATTTATTAGAAATTAAAAAATTCCTTAAAACATACGAAATAGATATACTCCTAATATCTGAAACCCATTTCACCAACAAAAGCCATTTTCAGATTCCGAACTTTAAGTTTTATCACACCCTGCACCCAGATAATAAGGCTCATGCAGGTTCAGCAATATTAATACGCAATAACATAAAACACTGTGAGAGCACATCTTATCGCACAGAAGCTATACAAGCCACGAATATAATTGTTGATGACTGGAAAGGGCCAATTACAATTTCCGCTGTCTACAGCCCACCTAAACACACAATAAAAATGGAGGAGTATGAGAAATTCTTTAAGACCCTTGGCAATAGATTCCTAGCTGGAGGAGACTATAACGCAAAGCACACATACTGGGGTTCCCGTCTCACTACACCAAAAGGTCGACAGCTTTATGCGGCCATTGGAAAATTAAATTTACTCCCTGTCTCTTCAGGTACACCAACATACTGGCCAACAGATGTAAGAAAAATTCCCGACTTGATTGACTTCTGTGTGACGAAAGGTATCATGCTTAGTGATCTTAAATGTAGCCCATGTTTTGAGCTGTCTTCTGACCACTCTCCAGTTCTCGTCGAGCTTAACAACAGTCTTGCCCTTCTTCCCAGTCAATGTAGCTTACATAATCACAAAACTGATTGGAATCGCTTCCGATATATGGTATCTTCCACAATTGATTTAAAACTATCACTGAAATCTGAAGAAGATATCATTGCGGCTGTTGAACACTTCAACAACTGCCTGCAACAAGCTGCGTGGGACTCCACCCCCACACTAAATGAGCGAAAATCAACGAACATCTCCAAACCTATAAAAGAAAAACTGAGAGAAAAGCGATATGCAAGAAAAAAGTGGCAACAAACTAGACATCCTGAGGACAAGAAAAAATTAAATGCGCTTACAAAAGAACTTAAAGAGATCCTTAATAACGAACGAAACACCCAACTCCATCATTACCTCAGTAATCTCGATGCAACAGCTGCTACAGAATACTCTCTCTGGAAAGCAACTAGGAATCTAAAGAGACCCACAATGTTCCAATCCGCTTTACGAATGGAAAATAACGAATGGGCTAAAAGTGACCTTGAAAGAGCAGTCACATTTGCCCGACACTTAAAAAAAGTATTTACTCCACAGGAAATCGAGCCCCCAGCATGTGTAACAGAAGAAGTGAAAAGTGTTCTGAGTAATACCCATCAGATGGACCTACCCATACGTAAATTTTCCAAATCTGAAGTGAAAGCAGCTATTGATAAGCTAAATATTAAGAAAGCCCCTGGGTACGACCTTATCACTGGAAAAATAGTAAAACAACTTCCAGAAGAAGGAGTGACATATCTTACCTACTTATTTAACGCGGTACTAACATCTGGCTTTATACCTCCCCAATGGAAAGTGTCACAATTAAAAATGATTCTCAAACCCGGAAAAAGCGCTGATAAAGTTGAATCGTATCGCCCAATTAGCTTGTTACCGATTGCTTCTAAACTCATGGAAACCCTTTTCCTGAAAAGACTACTCCCAATTATAGAAGAGCGAAAGCTAATTCCAAATCATCAATTTGGTTTCAGGAAAAAACACAGCACAATCGAACAGGTTCATAGGATTGTTGAGTATATACACACTGCATTCGAACATAAAAAATATTGTACAGCAGCGTTTCTTGACATCTCGCAAGCATTTGATCGCGTTTGGCACGATGGCTTGCTTTACAAAATAAAAACTACACTCCCCATTAACTACTATGTGTTAATCAAGTCTTATCTTACAAATAGATATTTTTTCGTAAAGCAAGGTGAGGAACAATCTGAGCTCCATGAAAGCTCAGCAGGCGTACCCCAAGGAAGTGTCATGGGCCCAATACTTTATCTACTTCACACGTACGACTTACCATCAGCTGAAGGAGTCACCATAGGTACCTTTGCAGATGACACTGCTGTCTTAGCTGTTGACACTCTCCCACACTTAGCTTACTCTAAAATCCAGAGTGGGCTAAACAAAATTACTGACTGGCTAAAAAAATGGAAAATCAAGTTGAACGAAACAAAATCTGTCCAGGTTACATTCACTCTCAAACGAAACACCTGCCCACCCGTTAAACTCAACGGCATAAATATACCCCAATGTAATGAGGCTAGATACCTTGGGATGCACCTCGACAGAAGATTAACTTGGAAAACACATATATTTACAAAACGAAAATCACTCGGTATAAAGCTCAGAAATCTACACTGGCTTTTGAATCGAAACTCCAAAGTCTCAATCGATAGCAAATTGCTCTTGTACTCAGCAATTTTAAAACCAGTTTGGACATACGGTATTCAGCTGTGGGGCACTGCGGCAACTTCCAATGTTGAAATACTTCAAAGATTCCAATCAAAGACCCTAAGAATGATTGTAAACGCGCCCTATTATGTCACAAACAACCAAATCCATCGTGACCTCAAAGTTCCTACAGTCGCTCAAGAAATAAAAAAGCTCTCTACTTCGCACAATCTGAGACTCCTAGTCCACCCAAATCCACTGATATCGGAACTCACTTCCAACCCCTTCACTTTCATCCGACTGAAGAGAAAATCCACAACAGATCTCCTGTGCTAATAGGCAATGGCTGCACCACTGGGTGTAGTCCATAAAAGACAGTAAATACAAAAATTAGTCTTAAGTTATTAAATATTGCTGAATGTGATTGAATGTAACAGATTGCAATAAAATATTTGGATATTAAAAAAAAAAAAAAAAAAAAGTAGATACGTGTTTCTTATATCAACAACAAGCAACATTAACCACCGAATTTTTCTCTCTGTTGAACATTCCTTCAACGCTGAGGAGAATGTTAGTTTCATTTGCTTCTTTATTATTTTAAATTAACCTTGACAACGCTTGTCGGCTAATGAACTTAATGGCAGTGCAATACCCGAACAATGCACTGAAAGCAAAACTGCATGACACTGTTGTTTGATAAAATTGAGCAACATGCGATTCTAACGCAGCAATGCATTGTGAAGGTTATATTATTATATATGCATATTGTTAATATTTTATATACTTTGTTCTTCTATTAAAAATCAATAAAAACATAATTGGTTGCAAAATTGCGTCATTGGTTCAAGATCGCAATCAAGTGTGTTTTCATTTGACAATTCTTCAAGTTCAAGTGCTTGTAAGAAATTATTGAGCTTTATCACAGATCAGAATCACAGCTTGAATAGCCAGGCAACATCATACCTGAATTAGATTCAATGAAATTAAAAAAAAATGGAACTCAATTGGAAAATAATCAAATAATTTCACAAATCCAATTTGGATTCCAACCCAAATACAATACAATGGAACAAGGACACCTAACAGTTCCTGTCGTAGAAAAAAATCCTTGGCAAATAAGCTTTGCTGCGCTGCGGGGTTTCTTGATATAGCACTGGTACGACGATTTAGTTTTCAAAATTTAATTGCTCTTTCCGCCAAATACAAACAGGAAATTTATTGTAAAATGTAAAAGTTTTATCTCAGTGAGCTATAATATATATTCTGGTATTCCAGAAGGAAGCGTCATCGATCCAGACGTACTACGTAAAGTTTATCTTCTGAAATTGATAAACCACTTAAACGAGCTGATAAACATTAGCATTATGGGGTTCCATGTCCAGATTGTTTCGGGTGCTTTGTTGACAGCCATCATCAATGTATGTCTGTTTCCTGGTTGGCCAATCTGTAGACATCCGAACATATTCCCAGTTTGTTCAGATGATACCTTTTGGAGAGTGTGTATCCATCGATTCATAAAAAATATAGTTTGTAAATTTGCAGTTTTTACAAAAAATTATCCTTAACTGTATGATAAAAATTTCAGTCATAGAGCAGCGGTTGCAACTGGCACAACTGGTACATTTTTCCAGGAAAAAGTGTCGCGAGAGTATATGATTCCGTGCCAATCACAGTAAACCCTTCCTGGCCATCAATCCTGGCTTGGCCACCGTTTGCACTGGCTTACCGCGATTCGACCACAACCGATTTCGCTTGACGCTGTCGTAAGTGACCCACTCGTAAATGACCACACTATTCACATTTTCAGCCGCCTGTCTTGTACTTGCACCTTTATCGACGAAAAACTGTAAAATACGGAAAATTTTCTCTTTGCTGGTGTCCATCTTTGACGCGCGCTCAAACAAAACTAAGTCAAGAAATCACAAAACCAGCTGCAAAGTTTTTTTTTAATGCGAAATCTAGCGTATCCCAACCAATTATTAAATTTCATCGTAAATGTCTTCATAGTTCTATTTCTTCTTTACTTCCCGCTGATATTTTTTGCTATATATTTTTGGTTGTATTTATTATATCTTCTTCCGTTTCTGAAATATTTGTTTGTTCTTTACAATATAGCCAATTATTAACAAGAGAGAGTTCCTTTGCCTTAGTTATACGCCTCCTTGCCATATTTCAAATAAAAGCTCATTTTTCAGCTGGCGTGTTTCTACGAAAACATAAATTATTAAACGGCGTCAGAGAAATGCAGTTAAAATTAACGAATTTCTGTTAATAATATATGTCTTTCACAATAAAGTCCTTAGCCCGTATCACCTGCGGTTATATTGTACCAGCAGAATAAAATCTTTGTGAAAGGTGTTACCAGTTGGTATTCCGCGCACAAATTAACCGGTAACGAAAGTTTGCAGCCAGATAGGCGGTAACAAGCAAAACAGCTGTTTTTGTACATTGCAAATATGAATTTAATAATAGTGCGTGGTGTTCTGGCGTTAATTTAATAGAGATATTATTTGAGAAAAAAATAAAAATGTATAAATTTTCTTTATAAATAAAATTATATTTCTTTTTTTTTTTTTGTCAGTGGCGGAAAACATGTGACAATAGCTTTTTCAGATTGGGGTTATTTAATACATACGAAAAGAGCTTTCTTGCTGCTTAGGAAACACTTGTCACACAAAAGACAGAAATACCAAGATCAAACTAATACAGCTTAGTCGTCATGTACCGTAATAAAACAAAACAAAAAAATATTAGTATGTCAAATTTGGTTTATCTATAAGTATGTTCGCGTCGTATGAACACTTGCAGAGCGAGTTCACTTCAGTTCAGTAATTTGACGTTTGCGACGCGAACAGGACAGTGCAGTACCAGTTCATAATAACAAGTTTTTTTAAATATTAAACGCTAAGTTTAAGTGAATTCAAGAATCATACAATATAATTAATAAATCATACAATATAATTGATAAATAATAAATTATTGATACATTATTAAGTAGAATGGAAAAGATAATTATTGATTATTTTAAATTCAGAAAGTGCGCATTTTATATATAATTTAATTTAAAACTATGGTAGTAAAGGAAAAAAAATTCAAAAATGTGCGCTAATTTTCAAAACAGAACATGAACTGAGCTGCACTAGGAAAATTTCAGTGCAGCCAGTACATAACTGAATATGAACTGAAATTGCGACTCGAATAGGAAAGAAAGTACAGATAAATCGTGATGCGAACACAGGGCCGAAAATGCATATAATTCTTGCGACGCGAATTTTATATTACAAACACAATAGGAGTGTTGCCAATTAAAATACTTGCAAATTGAGGGTTTAGCCAAAAAATGTGGTCTTTAACCCATAGTGTACTTCTTCTAATTTTTTCACCAATTTTTTCGTTAAATTTCTCTCTTATATTCGTTGTCATATGACATAAATAATGCCTAACTTAATTAACCCTGAGAATTCTATCATTCTTAGTGTTTTTGTAAAAACTTACAATTTCTTGTCACCTTTTTTGACCTTTTGGCCGCCGCCTATATACAAGGTGAATTCCAAAGTAAATAGGACTCTTTAAAATAATTTACCCGGTCTAAAAGTCGAGAGGTCTCTCAGGATGTCGGTAAAATCCTTAGAATGGCTTTTGCGTCCACAAAACGCTTTCCTTTTATCGGCAAATGCTTTTTTCCGAAAAGGTAAAAGTCGCACGGTACCGAATTAGGGGAATGTGTTGAATGGTTGGTAGTTCCAGTCAGACTTTTAGTCACAAAATCAGTCACAAATGTCGATCGGATGAGATGGCGCATTCTCGTGCAACAAATTCCAACTTCCTTCTGCACGATATTCCGCCCGAATTCGATTAATATATTGCAACAAATGCTTCAAAAAGGGCTGGTGGAGCGAACTCTTTGGGGATAATGCCTTTGGAATCGTCTTTTTCGATTTTTGCAAGTCTGGCGCCTTGCACTCGGCACTTTGAGCTTGGTTTCTGGATCATATCGAAAACTCCAATTTTCATCGCCAGTCACAATTTTGTAAATGAAGTTTTTGTCCTTTTTCGCCCGCTTAATGATGTCCTTCGAATGTTCAATTCTGAGCAATTTTTTTGGTCTTCAGTATACTTGTGCGGAACAAACTGTGCAAACTCTCTTTGGTAGCCTAAATGTTCTGTCAAAATGCGATAAATTTATGTTTTTGCTATGCACAATTCCAGTTTCAAGAATTTCAATAAAGATTTTGGCTGATCACTGATGAATTTACGTACGGTTTTGATGGAATCTGTGGTGATCAAGGATTTCGGTTGGCCAATATGTTATTAAACATTTATTTTCCTACGACCGTTTCAACCGCGTATATTCATGAACTCAGCCACGGGATAAATAATCATCACTATTTCTTGCTTTATCAATTGAAACGTTTCGGTAAAAGTTTTTCCAAGTTTAAAACAAAATTTAATATTAGCTCTTTGTTCGATGCTCATTTTTGTACCGATGACACAAATTTAATGTAACTTCAGAAGCAATAACTCTGCTTCTATTACTCCAAATATGGTTGTCAGAACATCAGTATGAGATCTATCTTTCTGATGCATATAGGTGGCCTCACTAGAAATACTTATTTTTAGGAAGTGGAAGTGGGAAGTATGTATTATATAATGGGGTATGGTAGTTCCTTTTGAATTAAATTATTTAATATGTTGGGAATCCATGTACGATGTAATAGTTAAATTATGATAATGATGCGCTGGCAACGGGAAGAATATTTTATATTATGTAATTTGTCAGGAGCATTCTAAAATGATGAAAGCCACAGTCCAAATGGGGTCAATCCTGATATTATCTTATGAAACTGAGTGCCCTGTATCTCTGCCAATTGATTCCAGATATAGGCAAATATATTATATTTTTGTATAATAATTTGACGTTACTGATTAGTTTTTTATTAACTAAGAAATAAAATTATATAGTTTTCCTTAACAAGTCTTTGAATAATAGCTATTCTATATAAATTAAAATTAGGCCAATCAGTTACGACTATTCCGACAGTTGGATTTAATGTGGAGACAGTGACTTACAAAAACGTGAAGTTTAATGTGTGGGATGTGGGTGGGCAGGATAAAATCCGGCCACTCTGGAGACATTATTATACAGGTATTGCATATAATTATTTAGGTGTCATTTCCACAGGTAATTTAACAATTGGACGTGTAAACATCTTTTTAAAGGTTTAATTGCATAGAACGGCTTTGCTGCCGTATCTATTATATTTGCGTGAACCGGATACTTACTTCGTGTGAAAAAAGATGTGGTGTACGACAACTTTGAATTTGATATTTTGTTTTTGCATACAATCAATATAATTTTGGTACCATTTGTGGAAATATACGTATAATTATACGCTGATTGAAATGGAATATACTATATGTGAACACAATAAAATGCATTCTGTGCCTACTTACAAAATTAAAAATATTCTTGAGATTATGTACATATAAGAATATAGAAACAAATATTATTACATGTGCATACCATGTTCTTCTTTTCGTTAAAGGAAACGGTTACTTGTGAGTGCTCGCATTAGTAATCAAATTTCACTGTCCTCTTTTGCGGTGGACGTTTTCGGTGACAAAAGATGTTGTTTCGGTTTTTTTATGAGTTTTGGTCGCGAACTTTATATTACAAAAACAATAAGAGTGTTGCCAATTAAAATACTTTCAAATTGAGTGTTTAGCCAAAAAATGTGGCCTTTAACCCATCGTGTACTGTTCTGTGAATGATAGAGAAGTTTCGATTATTTTTGTACTTGTTCTCATTTTTTCACCTATTTTTTCGTTAAATTTCTCTCTTATATTCGTTGTCATATGACATAAATAATGTAACATTAAAATCCATATGCCTTCGAAGAACCGAAAAAAACGGATAGACAAGGAAATATAATATGGCATTCTGAGCGGAGACACTATTTGCCTAATGTAGCGATTTCATTATCATTTCGAAGGCTGAAGTTATTAGTTTGAAAAAATGTTGTTTGCTACTTTGAGTGTTTATTGTATGTTTGGTGAAACTACTCTCCATGCTCATGGCGACTCAATAACCAACTTTTCTTCTCTATTGTGGTACTTTTGTTCAAAGTAATATGTACGAAGAAATTCATTATATAAATTAACCACTTTTTTAAGGCTCTATATATTATTTCTAGTACAAGTAAAAGATATTCTCACTTGAAACTTTGATTAACAAAGTTGTGATTGCTCCATCCTAATTAAAAAGTCAAAGCTAATCAATTTCTGACGAATTCTGCTTAACAATGTCCGACAAACTATTAGATATTTGTAGCACCAATGTTCTGGCAGGTGGAAATGCCATCGTAAGGATTGGTTCTGAAACTTTTCTTAATGAATTTTAAAATTTTTGAAATCCATTTATTAAGAAGGTGCACCATTTCAATATATATCTCTTTATTTTCAATTTTTTAAGGTACACAAGGTCTAATTTTTGTGGTTGATTGTGCAGACCGCGATAGAATTGATGAAGCACGAACGGAACTACATAGAATAATTAATGATAGAGAAATGAGAGATGCTATTATTTTGATTTTTGCAAATAAACAGGACCTTGCTGATGGTAAGTACAAAAATTTGGATATAAGTGCATTCCAGAATACATTTATGTAGTTTTTCTCTTTTGCGTTTCTATCAATAATTCTCACTACAATCGAAACAATTGTTAATTTACTCGTTTAAACTGGATTACAAAAATTTTTTTTAATCATAACATTTTGGTTCAATTCAAACATCTTCAATTTAATTAGCAGTCATGTAATATCATGTCAAAGCATGTATCTTTGCTTGAATTTATTATTGACATAATTATAAAAAAAAAAAAAAAATCTGCCGTATCACATCATATATTTATGTTGTTTTAATAGTTCTTTTGATACAGTAAGTGTTAATAGTTTATTATCGCTTTATTTCAACTTTGACATCTGCAACATACTTGGAGATGAAATGCTGACGTCAACAAATGCATTTTCCGAATTTGATACCGAAATCTGTTACACCTCTAGTGCTAATACAATAAAAAGATTATTTTAAACGAAATAATAATTCTTCACAACGAGAGTTTGATTCCGGTAAATTACATTTACAACCTACTTTGCAGATTATATAGGTAGATAATGAAATATATGTAGGTAGATAATGAACCGAACCGGCTACTAGCAATTGTTTTCGTATTTCAAGTACTACAGAAGAAGCAGTTGATTTTCTTATATTGCAAATTTACTGCGAACTCTTGGAACTGGACGGAGAAATCGATGGGAAGTCATAATTTGAATGTAGATGGTGTTTGACTTGACTAGGCGCTGTCCTTGCGCTGACTATCACCATCCCAAGTATGGGAACCTTTTTAGTCAGTGCTTGAACGGCGCCACACCGTGGTATCACAATGGGCCATTATGTGTGCTCAAGTGTGCTTTTGGCAAACTGGGCGGCCACTCCTACCTACCTACCTACCTACCTTGACTTGACAATTGTATTGAGTAATGGGATTTTTCCCCTTTTATTTGAATGCAATGTGAATTGATTTTAATTAAAATTTCAGTGTAGTGGTATAACACTATCACCACGACACTTACATAACATAACACTATCAAGTCGACAAATGCTACAATAATTTGAGCGCGCAATTCTATTAATATTGCACTTTGTAAAGTGCAACAGTCAGCCATACTTGCAGTGAACTGTAATACGACGCAAGACATACATACCCTATAACATTGACACACTTACATACTGACGCCGAACTTTGCTAGAATTATTATGTAAGAATTGAATACATAATGTATTAGCAGTACACAATGTAAGAGAACCAAGAATAAAATCAGAATTGAACAGAACTTTTCTCCTCGCGGAAATTGGTTCGCGATCAAAAACAAAAGTGCTTTGGCGAGGGCATTTGCGGCGAGGGCAAAATACTGCTAGTGCCGCTACCCGCCTGAAGGCGTGTATAAGGAATACCAATTTTGGTATTACGTGGCGTTCCTCCCAGATCATTCTTTTGATATTTTGTTGACACGGCTTAATACAGCAGATAATACCGTATTGGTCCTTCGAAATCGTTCCTGATCCTACCTGCTCGCTCATCCAGATTGTTTTCAATAAAATCTTGGTACCATTCCTGTGAAATTGTGCAGATTGAAGAAGAGTATAATCCTGGTCCCATCTCAACCAACGTGCCGCTGTACGTACCAGCTACTGCAAAGAAGGTACTGACCGTAGACAGTAGCGCAAGAAGCAAGCTGCGAAGAAAGAAAAAGGTCTGACGACGTTCCCGAAATTTCAGCTACCACCACCAACAAAAAAACGTGGTGAAAAGCGACCAAAGCTGCAAAAACGCCTGGGCTATTTACTGCGTATTACGAGACAAGCATAACCCACCATCTTGGGATTCAGCGATTAAACTCCGACAGGCTGTCGACGGGATAAAAGAAACGATAAACACAAGGAAATGACTGACGCGTTGATTGGTGTAACGGATGAAGATCTACATGCTGTTGAAAAAGTTGCATCAGCGGTATTCAAACATTAATTACCAAAAGATAGAAGACCTAACGGAGCAACGGATTAACAGCTAATTGCGTGCGTGAGAAGCGTTTGGGCTGTCAAAGGAGTTGAAGTCGAGTCAACAGTAGCGGATTATTTCGATCAGGCCATTATAGAAAGGGATATTATGCTAATGATAGGGAGATTTGTGAAGCATTAAGTACTAGATTATATAAAAATTTGCATTAAAACTTTGAATGTGTTAATTGATTAGGATTTTATTATTAAATTTTCAAATAATTAAAGTTATATAATTGTTCAAATTTATAATGGGTGATACAGAATCCCAAGAAACTATCGTGTCCAACCAAAACAATTCTGTTATTGGTATTAACGATATATTGTCTGAGAGAGCATGTATTTTGTTAGTTGTTACTGCACTCATTTTAGTAGCTTATAAAGTGAATAGGTATTTTAAAAGATATGTGGATAAGCAAGTCAACAGGATATCAGCTTCTATTGTACGAGTATATGTACTTGATAAATGAGATATTTAAAATTTTATTTTATGGAAATGTCACAAATATACCTTTACTCAATTTTTATGGAAATGTCACAATATACCTTTAGTCAATTCGCGAAAATAGGCAAATAGAAGACACTCTACAGAGACTGTGAATAGGAAATTACGGGAGATACAGGTTATTAAATAAAACTTTTTAGATGATTTTGAAAGTTATAAACAGGATGATGATTTATTCGCAAGTTACACGGATTTTTCCAAAAATCTAAACACAGTATATTCGTTGGTAACTGATAAATCGAAAAGGATAACAGAGAATATGTCTGCATTTACCATAGACACCGCCTTAAAAGCAATACCAACTTTTAGTGGGAACTCAAAAGATTCAGTTTTGTAAAAATTCAGTAATAATATCTAGGCAACTTTCAACTACGGGACAGAAAGACCTTGTTGAATATACATTTCTTGTTAAGTTATCCAACAATGTTAGAACGGTAATACTTGAGGAGTAAGATACCCTCGATGTGTTCATTACGAACCTTAGGTCTAGATATAAAGACACACAAACTGTATCACAATTGCAAGCAACACTTGTATCAATAACTCAAAGACAGATACCTACCTCAACTTACAAAGACAAAATACTAGGCATTATTGCAGTCTTAAATAGATTACAGATTAATGGACTTGGTGCTGCAACAATTTCAGCTGAAAAATATCTGATAACAAATTTAAATTATCCTACAGCAATAAACGTATTTACTAAAGCAGCTGAAATAGCTAAAGACTTTGAAAAATCTCAAGACTCCAAAAATGTATTTCAACACAGACGGACAGTAATGCAGCGTTTAAACCAAATACGTAGAGACCTGCGTAATTTTATAATTGGTTCAAGCCAAAATTTTACAAGTGGTCCGCAGTTTTCTTCGAACCGAAATTTTAATGTTGGACGTTACAATAACACATACAACAATTTCAGTACAAGACCTATGGCAATTTTAATAGCAGACCACAATTCCAAACAAACAGACGACAGAACTCGAATTACAAGAGCCCGCTAAATCAGAACGCACATGAGCAACAAACACTACGCTCTACATAAAATATAAACATTGGACAAAGAAACAACGGAAACAGAGTACGAATGATGAATCATAAATAACGAATTGGGAAACGTGCAATGCGAGGAGTGCGACACACTCCGGAACGCCGAAATTGAATGTATATAAAATTTTAGACATTAACATAAATTATGTTATATAAACCACAAATCAATTGCAATGACTTTCTTAATCGATACAAGTACGGAATTTTCACAAAGAATACAATTTTCGGGCATAACCATAGAGCAAATGTACTATTAGAATTAAACGAAACTAATCTTTTGCATCTATTTCAGTTGGTAGAAAATAATTTCCCAATTGAAACTGATGGAATAACAGGAAGAGATTTCTTACTTCGATTTATGTTGAAAATATAATATGAATTCTTTACACTAACGTGTTACGTTAGTGACACTAAAATAATAATACCAATGCATGCAGAGTCATAAGAACCTCGGACCGTAGTAATAAAACCGGTGAAACTAAATTTGATACAAACACTCTGATTTTGAATGATGAAATTGAGGAGGTACATAAGTACTCAATTGTACTAAAATCAGGTATTTCGCATTTGCGTATAATGAATACTAATGACAAATGCGTAATATTGAGCAATCTAAAATTGAAAACAGAAGATTTGAACAAGTATGAGATTTTAACTTATAACAGACATACTGATACAGACAGAGCAAATAGGGTACTTGCAAAATTACAAATTAACACAAGCGATCCGACAGCAGCTAAGTCGATCTCCGACATATTTCGTAAGTTTCATGAAGTATTTCATCTTGATGATGAGAACCACTAACAACAAATAACTTCTATAAATAGAGGATAGAATTAGCAGACAAGACACCAGTCTATATAAAAAACGAGTATAGAGCTTATGCTACGCTACTGTAAACGGCGTCCTCTCCAATTGTTGGTTCTGGTAACGCCTTTCATTCATGGAGTGAAGTCCCTCGACCAACTCTGCATACCCCTCCCTTCTTTATGGAACGGTACGTATAAAGATGATGCAAGCTTCCCAGTAAAAAACTGATCGCTCTCGGAGCAATTATAGATCGATCCAATGTGAGGCATTGATCGCTCGCTATTGTTCTAGAGCTCATGTATTTTGCGCTCCTTTTTAACATAGCGTGTCATTGGATGCGAGCGCTCGCTTTGACTTCCTATGCGAGTAGTATTGGAGCGCTCGTTTTGACTTCCTAAGCCAGTAATATTGAATTTCTTAAAGAACAAAAAATATTAAAACACATACATATACCCCATAGAAGCGAAGGTTATCGAGGTGAAAACATCACTGGTATGGTGGCTTCAACGAGCCTTAAACTCCCACAATATGGAGTGGAGGCATCTGGAATATGACAGAAAGCAAACTCGAAGAGGAATAGATCTAGCCCAGGCGCAACATCGCGTCCCACTCCAAAACAATCCAAATTGGATAACAACTGGCTCGGAACACCTTCTTTAAAGAGCTCGAATAGATTCGCTGTACTAGACCAAGAAGAGGCACGTCAAGATGCAACAACTGACGTCCGGAGAGAACCAAAACCTCCACCTATTTTTGTTTCAGGCGTGAGTAATATAATTCCCCTAAAAGAATTACTTGAAGTAATTGCTAAGAAAGAATATGAACTCAGAGTTATAAATGGAGACGTTGTCAAAATACAACCAAAGTCGTCTGAAAAATACTCAGCCATTACAAAGGCTCTAACCGAAAAGAACACTGAGTTTCATACTTTTAAATTGAAGCAGGAAAGAGACTTTAACGTAGTACTAAGGGGTATGCACTGTTCAACCCCAATCGACGAAATAAGAGAAGTAATTGAGGAGTTAGGTTATACAGTTGTTAATGTTTGTAATATTATTAAGATTTACCACCTAAGATCAAATTAGAAATAAAAAAAAATTTAAAAATAAGATTGAATTAAAAATAAAAAAAATAAAAAAAATAAATAAAAAATTATAATAATAATAATAATAAGGAATGAATGAAATTAATATATATAGAATCTAACTTTGTTAAATTAATGTACCTAATGTATTGAATGTTACTGAAAATTCATACACATATTTATAACCAAATATAATATAAGTAGTACTGAATGTCCAGCTGGACAGATTGTAGTTAAATAAATAAATTAAAAAAAAAAATAAAAAAATATACCCTGCTTAAGGCTGCCGTATGTATATATGTATATGAGTATGCGCACATTATATTCAGTAAGTAAAAATATTAAAACATATGTACCGTATATACTTACTTATACGTACATACTCATTCATTTTTTCCTGAATACTTACTTAATTGTACGTTCGTACATTCGTTCTGTATATATACTTACTTCCACAAACGTTTCATATTTTCATGCAATAACTGCAGCATGCATGTGCCTACACTTTATGCTTATTTTCATATTCCTTTCCCAAGACTGACTTATAATTTTTTGTTGAATTATTTTCAATTAACCTTTTTTTCATTATTTAATATTTAAAGCATATTTTTTCCCATTTTCTATTCTTTCATTCGTATATATTGCCTGTTGGGCCTATTTATATTATGTCATTTTTTTATATGTCCAAGTTTCTTTGGCAGACTTCCGCTGACATTGACTTTGGGAGTTTTAATTGTGTTTACACTTGTAGAACATAATAAACACAATTCTCTAATTTTGTGGTCTTGTACGGAATAATTTTAATAAATTATTACGTAGTTTCTTAGGCGCTTAATTGTTACGACTGTTGTAACTGGACTACGGATCTCTGGTACGGGATATGGGCCTATCCATACACGGTCTGATTCTTCATCAGTACCCGAAGCAGTCATGAAAACTACAGGATTTACTACCTCGCTGTAACTGGTATGGTTGAGTAACGCTTCTCGGTATCACTTAGTGCCCTGCTAGCGAATGCAATTGGCCTATCTTCCCAGACACTACCCTGAGACAACACTGCTTCCAGCGCTTCGTTGCTGGCATCCGTTGTTACCAAAAAAGTTTGCTCGAAATCTGGATAAGCCAAAATTGGTGGTGAGCTAATTATTTATTTTAGGTGTTCGAACGCCTTCTGTCAATTGTCTGTCCATTCCAACTTTGCTTCCTTTCGCAATTATTTGTTTATCGGCAATGCTAATCCAGCTAGGCCCTCCACGAACTTTTTATAATAGTTCACTAGCCCCAGAATTACTTGCATTTCTTTTCTGTTCTGTGGAATGGTTAAATTTTTTACATATTCCACCTTTTGTGGGTCGGGCAGTGCGCCTTCTTCTGAACAACGGTGTCGCAGATAGACCACCTCTCTCCGGAAGGACTAACGCTTCACAGTGTTCAGTTTCAAGCTGTATTCTCGTAACTTTTGGAGCACTTTGCACAAACGTTACGAATGTTGTTGCAAATTCTTCCCATAAATGACTATGTCATCGAGATATACAAAACAGTCTACCCCTTGTAAGCCTGTAAGCACATGATTTATTGCCCTTGATTGCTTGGTGATTTCCACGGCGAGGTACTTTGCGAGATAATGTTGTCTTTTAGCATTCATTAGACTGGTCTGTTTACTTCTTATTTATAGGCTTGTGGCAGTCTATACTGCTTTTGGTTTTTTGGTGGTTGATCCACTCTAGTAGGTATTTCTATGTTCAAAGTCTGGTGTGTACTTCAGCTGGTCTCCTTCCATCAAAAATATGTCATGATATGACGCACAAATTGTCTCTATTGAGTTCTTCTCCTCCAAATTCATCTAACTTTACTGATTCTAATACTTTCTCCATTCTTTTTCTTACGTTTAACTGCTTAGCCTGATTAACCGATCCCAGACTCGGATTTTGAAACTTATCATAATTCGTAAACCTGGGCCTAAAGTCTTTATCTACAATATAGTCCCTCTCTGAGGCATTCAGTACACAAGCGGATACCTTACCTCTGCACGTGTATTATGGTCTGTCTCATGTATACCCCCTCCACTAGCTGTTGTTTGTGCAAAACCGTTGGAAATTTCGAGTTTACATGGAACTTAACCACTCTTGTGGATCTTGCACTAACTGCTTAAGAACTACTATTCTTAACCCTATTCACGTTTCATTCCTGACATGACTTCAATAGAAGAATACGGATCCTGTTCTTATTGTTATCATAAAACGATAACTGTTTCTCCAGCGCATCCAGTATGGCGCGGCCCCAAAGATTATCGCGCCCAATTATCCCATCTGCCGGGATACCTTCCCTATCCAATTCCACTGCGTGCTCTCTAAAACTCATGCCTTTAACCTCAGTGTGTCCTATTCTGAGTGACCCCAGTCCTTTTGATTAACATACAGTCCTTTCCGGTCTTCCAAAAGCACTAGCTTTCCACTGGTTGCTTCCTTGCAGGGTATCTCGATGAAGGCATCACCTATCCTGCTCACAATGAAACAACGTCCTTGTGATTACAAAATGGACCCGTATCTACTTCCTAACCCTTCACGTTTTTTCTTTCATGTACCGCAGTTATCCTTTACGATCCTATATTCCCTAAAACTTATCATGACTATCTTAACTATAAACTCCATTCCGCGTTCGCGGCGATTGGCCTATACTTTCTAACCTTATTAAAATTTAACCTAAGTACTAGAATCATAGCAATTACCCAAACCAAAACGCAATCAAAAATTTTCTCCAGGAGAGACTCTTGCTGGTCCTTACATTACTCGGTACGAGGTATTGGAGAGCCTCTTGCTCCTCCATCTCCTGGAATGTAGTTCTTCCATTACTGGTCACGCGTACTTTTGGCCTTAATCTTTCTTCCTTTCTTTCGGTTCCCAGTCTACTGGCCTCGACTGGGTTTCCTTGTTGGAACTGTTTCTGCCTGGATTCCGCTGATCGATGTCACATTCGACCACATGAAGAGCATTTCAAACCCTGTATAATATTGCTCTTCCTCGCGTCGCTTCCGGAACTCCAATGACTCCGACGCTGCTGATGAAGGGATTTCTTCCTTGGTTAATTCCTTGTGTTGAATTAACTCGAGGTCTACTGAAGTTACATCCGCTGTCTCTCCTGGGTGGATCAGGGCGCCTCGTAGCTGGCTGCTTCTACTCTGATCCCATTTTGTCTCCCCTTGGCACTGTCTACTTGCCTCATGACCATATGTTTGGCATTCCAAACAGTAGGGCGTGTTTTTGCGTGTAAAGCACTCATCTCTTGCATGCACAGGTTTGTAGCAAAATGAGCAAATGGGTTTTCTCCCGTCGGGGAATCCTTGGTTGTTCTGTTGCGGAAAATGGCCCACAAACCTACCGACTTCCCGTGTGTTCCGTTGTTGTACCGGACTTACCTCTGCAGGAGCATTAGTCCGGCAGATTCCACCTGTTGTCGCTCGCTGCTGGATTGCTACTTCAGCGGAAGAGATCGCTCCTACTAACTCTGCCATACTCCTCTGCGTTAGACTAAGTGTATAATTTGCCAAGTCCCTAATTATTAGGCCTGCCTTGAATACAGAAATCATAGCCTGTTCTACTTGAGCCTTGTATTCTGTAATGCTTCCCGGAAACTGCCTGTTGGCTTCCGCCTCAGCAGCTTTCCCCATTGATCTAAGTCTTCGGCCTCAAGCTCTCGGGTCTTCGCCGGGTTTCTGAGTGGATTCCTGAATTTCCCGTATGAGACAGTCGTACGACTTTTGTTTTAAGTATGTTCTATCTAAAAGCGCATATAAATCTGGCATTGTGCCTACTGAGCTATGCGCTAGTAAATCAAACGAATCACCTATGGTCCTTTGCCTAATACACTTTATTAAGTGTTCCCCGTCTGCTCCTGTGATGCTAGCTCACAACTTTCTTTGAAGCGCCTGATATCAGCTCTCAGATCATACATCTCGACTCCACAACTTCCAGAATGCACATTTTACTTCTTTGTGTTTTCCTAATTGCTGGTAAAATCTTAGCGTTATTAATCTCTTGGACTGTTCCAGATACCCTTCTCCCGGATCTGAGAGGTATGTGACCAGCGACGGACTCAAACTAGTTAGTCTTCGACCGTCTGCTCTCGCGGTCGAATTACTGTCCACAGTATTGGGGCTTTGTTGCTCTGCTATTGGGTCTGGCTCTTTTAGTGGATATACCAGGCTTTTATTGTGTACCGGACTTCCAGGCGAAAAAGGCTCGACACCGAACTCAGATGCGCCAAACAAAAATTCTGCCTGCCTCTCTTCACTAAATACTACTTTCGGCTTTACCACCCGACTTATCCTTATCAGGTGAACTTCCGGAGGCAATTTCAACACTCTCTCCCTACTTTGGCACACTCTTTGTCTAGCAATGATGCTGCTTCCTCTGATTCTATTAGTCGTTCAGAAAGTTCCTTCACCTTATTCCCAAGGTACTCTTTCTGTTCTCTCAAATCTTCCGTTTCTTTGTGATATTTGAACTTTTTCTCCTCTGTTCTGTTCTGAATTGCTGTTCAGGCTTGATCCGCTACCTCCAATGGCGACACAGCTCCTCCGGCGTTTGCCTGCTTCGACAATTCCTGAGCTTCTTCCTCGCTCGTACTCGCTTCGAACTGGTCAACTAGTTTCCCAGTAAACAGTTCGACCTCTCACTCCACCTATTTCAATTTGTTCCTTATTTCCTCGTCCGGCGAAACTGAACTCATAGTTTGCTGTCCTAGTCCCTCTAATCCAGAATTAAATGTGTCAGCCCATTTGTTGAGCAATCTATTGATGAACTCTGCGTAATTTTTTGCAAAGAATTTTTCTTTCCTGTACTTGACCGAGCCAGGCAACAACAGCTCGTGGTTCCTGTTGAACTCTCAGATTTTGTCTTTCCTAAAGTTAAAAACCAATCTTTGGATTGCCTCGCCAATTTGCTCTTGTATCAGCAGTACCCCCTACGCTTCCTTTTGTCATTTCCAAAAGCCAGAACAGATGGCATATTTCCAAAAATGAAGTCATATGTTATTTATTGCCAGTATTTTTTTATTACTTGAAGAATTAATACAAATTTATTTATAATTAAATCATCATCTTTATGTGTGCGGCCGCTGTTCCCCCATTGATCCTCAGTGAATCCAATCCAGTGTTGCATTCATATTTTAATTAGCAATAATTAATTATCACCTTATAAGCCAAATAAATTCATATACTCCCAAAGTTTAGAATACAAATTCAACATGCCGGTTGGATCCCTACTGATTCATCAAATTTCACTATAAATTAAACTAGCCTCATTAAAATTCATGTTTCTCCCAAACTTAATGCGTAATAATAATAACATAACGTAATAATAATAACATAGTTTACCAAAAATTTGTTTTCTACTGAAAGTTTAAAGCAATACTTTCAAATCCAAAATTACATGATTCAATCCCGGTAATCTGAATCCATATTCAAAAATTGATCCGCGAATTTATATTACTCCCGGGACTCTTCTGTGGTTTAAAGGGTTGTTAAAGACGTTCAAGTAAAATGAAGTCGCAAGTAAAACTGATGTCGTTTAAGTAAAAATTTCACTTCAATTGAGGGAATTATTAATCAGCAATCAAATAAATAGCAGGAATTATTCAATAGAACACCAAACATTGGTATAGTTATCAAAATATCCGCTGTCAACGTATTATGATGTTTTCACAAGTCCAGCTTCTAATGGAAGCGTCCCTTCGCTTCTTGTTGGCTTAGTTTATATGTCACTCTCATCAACCCACATCTTGTCAGAAGTCACGATGAATTTCTTCATGGCATGAACTAAATTAAATCGTTCTAAGTCGGAGGCATATGTTGCTAATATTAGTAAACATATTTAAATTTGTAATTTATTACATTATTTTAAATAAATAAATAAAAATAAATAAGTTAAATCGTTCAAAAAAACAATTTAGAAATGGGTTTTTGCACTGCACTTCAATTCAACTACTTCAGAAAAACCATCAACACGGCATCGGTCATGTCCATAATAGGAACTAAAAGAGTACGAATGGAACGGCGTTGTTCATGTCAATAATTAGAACTAAAGGGATACAGAACCTGTGCCATCTCCATTTAGTTTGAATGATAGTTTTACATCACCACTTCCTTCACTTAGTTGATATTGGTACTATAAACTATATCAAATTGATAGCCAGTCGCACGTCAACTGATATGACACAACTTGATCTAGAATGACTTCATGGCCTTCATAGAATGCTTCATAGAACTCCTTTACTTGTAAGTAAGTAGGTAAAGGAGAAATGAGGACCCTCGAGTCGCCCCAATTAGTACTAGTGCTGTTTTAATGTCATATCCTCGCGGGCCTAAAGATGTTGATATACTATCATATTGTTACGTCATTGCTTTTCAGACAATTTATACCAAGCTCAATACTTGAATTCGTATCGCTGGATTGTGTAAAATGCAAACAATTCCTTCTTCATAAGAACAATGGGCTTTATTAGTATTCGTCCAACTTACTATTGGCTTTAAAAGTTTGCTCGCTTCTCACACTTCGTCTTCGCTTATAGTGCGCTTCAGTTAATCAGTTGTTCCACAACACTTTTCAATTTACATCGCTCTGCGATGATCACTTGTTAACTCTCGTTGCTAATACGATGGTCACGCTGTTTTCTGCCACTCTCAGCATTCGGCTATGATCACTTTGTCACTGGGGACTCGTCCGGGATTCGGCTATGATCACTGGTCAACTGATCTGCTACTACGATGTCACTTTCGGCTACGCTCACTGTTTCACTGCTGCTGCTACTACGATGTTCGCTTGGTCACTTTCACTTGTTCACTTGGTCACTTGTGCAGTCGCTTATATACCTCTTGCACACGTGAGCCTCAACCACCCTCCGAACGCAGCTTCGCATGCCTTCTGGAGTGTGCATTTTTGGGTTTGAAATCACCGCTCAGCTTAAACCATCAACCAATCAGATGGCATGTCTATTTCGTAACAATATTAATTACAACCAACCGCAGTTGTTTGTAAATTGTGTTAGGAATGAAAGTTATAAACTAGAGCAATGTCTCAGACTGTCTAGAAGAGGACTTCCAAAATATTTGGCTGTCATGCGAGCGAGGGCTGGGTAATCACATAGAGAGTGGACGGCTGTTTCTCTCTTGTAGGTCGTTGCAGCTCCTACAATGGGCGTTAAATGGAATTCCCATTTTTTCAGCGTGCATGTCCATAATCCAAAGACCTCTGGAGACAGATATAATAATCCAAATGGTGTGTACTGGTTTATTAAGAAGGTGATTCGTTCTTCTTGCACTGTAATTAGGCCATGTCATTCTCGAAAGGACACATGTCGCAGAGGTTTTCTATCTCTCCTGAGCCTTGCAGAGGAAGTGATTATATATATTTCCCTTAACAACGGTTCGGGGGATGTCCATGTCTAAGTACTAGAACACTGGTTTACTTGCACTTTTGATAAAATTGATTCAACTTAAAGATTTTCAACTATTTAGTACAAGAAACTTCAACCATTCAATACGAAATATGTCACAAATTCTTTGCTGGACCAATTCATTCTGTTAAGAAATACTAAGCACACTTAAGATCAACTACTAACTAATAATTGGTTAACACAACCTGATATGAATCTATTAGTATCATTAGCTACAAAGCACTTCGACCAATTTGTCGTTTTTGCGTAAATATGAACCTAATATTGTAACGACCGAGGTATTCTCAGCGGTGTCCAGGAGACGTACACAGAAATTCTTCACACTTTCCCTTTCGTCTAATAGATTAGGCTTCATTTAAAATAGTAATTTTTCTTATTTATTTAATCTCTATCTATCCTTGACTAATTCTGTATAGAAATATGTTTAGTGTTCCTTCGAAGATTCCAGACAAATTGGACTATTTGAACTTTCAGAGAAATGGTGGCCCGTTTGATGGTTCTTATGATACCTCTGCCTGTCAGTTGAACCTGTAGTCGCTGATGTAATCCAAGTTGCTTATGTTCCTTATGTCGTCGGTATCTCGGCTGTGCTTAATACGCTGAAAATTGTTTGTTCTAATTTCCTCTGCTACAGAGGAGTGTCCTCCTGTCGTGGTTCTCCTGTGCTGGTGTCCTTAAATACCTCAAAGGGACAATCGTTGGAAGTCCATGATGATTCCAACGAATAACATCATACGAAGTTGCGACAAATCGGATGTTGAACATAGTGGTACTCTGTAGTTTGGTTTTGGTGTTTGGCCTGCTTTATTTCTTTCTTGATTCTATCGCCTCTGCCTGTCAGTTGATCGTGTAGTCGCTGATGTAGTCCAAGTTGCTTAAAACTTCGAATACTTGTATTTGACTTTGAACGTTTGTTTTTCCACTTCGAATACATGTTCTTCCACCTAGAATACTTGTTCCTCCACACGAACACTTGTTTTTTTCCACCCCTCTGAAAGATTCTTCATCAATATTTAAAAAGTACTAAAAGTTAAACTATTATATTTTGAAACGCATAAAATTCCTTTTGACTTTCCAATTGTAGGAAATTACTTAATTAATTTACTCAAAAAAAAGTATGTAAAACAAATCACTAACAAGTCCTGCAACTCCTAGACGCTGACTTCCCAACTGTCTTTTTATATAGGCCATCAAAATCAAGTGCTCAACTATAAATTGAGCATAAGCTCTGAATATCCTTATCAATATGTCGCACAGCCATCGTTGTTGGCTGCCTGTATTCAAATTACCGTTTATTAGGCTCTTCCGCTTGATTACTTAGTAACTGCAATTGCAAATAAATTATAATTAACCTAAAAATACTCCACAATTTATGATTGTACGCAGAGCATGACATAAAATTGCTTATTAAACTGAGCGCATTAACAGCACTCACAGAGCGTCAACCGCCGCAACGCCCACGGAATAAGCGAATTTATATTTTTCCTAATACCCTAAGCTCATGGTATTTAAACGGTGGTATATAATCAAATGTGAAAAATGTGTATTCAAAATGTCCCTAACGACGAAGAGTTGGTGGTTCCTAATAAGGGGCTTACAGCTGCCAGTGTGTTGCTTTCAGTTGTGAAAATACAAGAGAGAAGACTTTATTCTTGAAATCATAGCTCTTATATAGTATTCTACAATGAATACTTTGAGTCTAAGTAAGCACCTTTCTGGTGTTCCAGTTATGCAATTGTTGATTGGTGCCATTTATGCAATTGTTGATTGGTGTCAGTTGGTTATGCCAACTGACCTACTCGATATAAAAATGTTGAAGGTGGATTCTATTGGCCAATCCCTGTCGTCAATTCGATTGCGGAACTGTGACACCCTAAAAGTTCACATAATGATTAAAAATAAACACTATTTATTTATAGTATTTGCACCTTAAAAATATGTGCTTGCTTAATTAGTTGATAATCGTAATACTTCTAAATGCTAACTACACCAAAGTTGTGGTGTCTATTAGGAGTTGGTGCTGTGAGTCAGCTACATGCAGGTAGCTTGATTCTGACTCACAACATCTCTCCCCTCTTTCTAGAAGAAGTTGATAGAACTACCTTGTAGTAAATCGTTTACAACATTTTTCTTGCACAATAAACAATTTGTGCATTTTATTAATCCTACAAACATATATTATCTTCTTTTTTTTTAATTGCCATATTTTGGATTCTATATTGTCTATCTTTTTATATTTTGTATTCTTTTCTTTTTTATATTTTTTACTTTTTGTTTCCTTTTGTAGCTTTTCTTTTTTTATGTTTGTTCTTTTATTTCCTTCTATTTATAATTTTTTTGTTTCCCCCTTTTTTATATTTTGGTCCTTCATTGACTCTTTTCTCACTGGCATATATACAAACAAAATTACAGTCTATTAATAACAATATAATTCTATTATATATGTATAAGGTCTTACTCTACACTGCGACCTCCGTTACCTGCTGGTCCGGGTGACGGCCGCCGTTGTCGGGTGGTTTTTGTGATCCTCTCCCTCGGTGAATTCTGCATTCCGTTGTCGATCGGGCTGATACGACGTCCTGGGAAAAATTCCTGTTTCGCGTCATTTTCGTCAAGAATACCATCGTTACTATCACTACTCGGAAGAGTCTGGTTGTGCCGGCCCCTCCCCTCTTTCTAAATGTGAATTCCCTCGTAGGACTAGGTGAGGCCAAATACTTTCTGTTCGGCTTTATCCTCCTAAACCAAGTCGCTGATTGCTTCTATAGTTATTCATCGTGTTCCACAGATCCTGATGTAATAGCGAAAATATCTGCTGGCGTAGTGAGAGTGTGTTTTGAGTGCGTTTGTAGAAGATTATTCAGTAACTCCTGGAGTTTTGGGGAGACTTCACCTGTTCTGAAGAAGGAAGTTGATAAATTGTACCGTGACTCATCTCGTGCTCTGTATTCCGCGCCAATTGAATTATAGCTTGTGCTCATTAGTTCCATACGTGTTGCTTTGTCTGAGCACAACGCCGTAACCACTATTGGGTCGTCAAAACGATAGGGTCGTCTATTGATAGATTTGGTGGCTACCAGAACTCCAGCCGATGCTAGAATGGCCACGTGTGCACACCGTTCATGTTCTAAATTTTATATTATTCAGGTGAGCAACTCTCCTGGGTGATATCGTAATCTTTTTGCTAGATCCACACCCCGGCAATTTTTCTTTTTCTTTATGGATTGACGAATGTAATGTTCTTGTGATTGGGTTTCGGCTATGTATTCATACCTGGTCTTTGGTGATAAACTTCAATGTGCGTTCAATCGCTTTGGGATAGCGTACACTTTGTACATCGTCAATCATTCCAGTAGTGGTAGTGGAACTTTGATCACTACTGTTAGATTTTCTGTCTAAGTGGCTCACACTTCGGCTAGTTCGTAGAACAGCTCCGGACCCTTATTTTACTAAGAGATGCCTCTCAATGATGGCGCTACCTCGGGTAACTTGTTCAAAGTTACAAATAATGGGTGCCGTTTGCCATGCAATAAGTCGACAACCACCGTTATTTCTATGTTGATGCTTCACACTTATGCTTTAGCTCAGTACCACTGGCCGCAGATTGTTTTCAGAAAGTTCATTCTGTTTGGAAAAATTTCCCAATTCCATCCTTGGCAACTCCATCACAATCACCCACTCAACCTTCGCGGACCCTCCTTCCCTTGTAATCTCCTGTACTACATTCGTATTTGTTGAACTGCTTTCACTGCACTTCTGCAAAGGTGTTCTTACTCCCTGACAGCATCGGCCATAGACAAAAGTTGAATGCTATACCATTCCACTTGGGTTCACTCGTGTTACCCTCCTACATTATAAGATTATTTAATTCGTTACTATATACCAGAGGGGAAGAGGAATGAACCATTGATTGACTTTACCGCCGTATAGGGCTCGTGACTGATGAAACAAAATCTTTTTATATTTTTTTTATTCTGAACAAATCTATTTGCCGCTCCGACATAAGCAAGAATATTTGAGATAACCCCGTTTATGTGGAAACATTGTCAATTGACTAAATTTTTCATTGAACCTAGTGCTTTTTTAAATTAGTTATCGCCTGTTATGTATGTACCCATAAACGAGTGTATCCTCTCACACTCTGTAACTTACTCGTATATGACCACATACATACATTCCAGGCAATTTTTCTTGTTTCTAATTTAATGTTGTTTCTCTCGTCTTTCCCTTTCAAAGTAGAAAAGAATTTATTTAATATTAATATTGTAATATGCATTGGGAAGTACGTACTCGGTATTATAGGTACTATTTGTAACCATTTATTGATTTTTTTTATTACTTTATTTTTCTCTTATAGAACTTAAATTTTAGCTATTCCTACTTGTATTTAAATGTTTACACTTGAACTTCTTTCTAATCCATTAGTTTGTCCCACACTATCTCTCCTACTATATTTTACTTTGTCTTGCTTATACTAAATTCTACTTAGCTACTAATCCAATCAATTCACACAAAATCTACTCTAGTTTCGTTTTTAATTTATGTTATCATCTTTTTTCTTCAATTGTTTTTCTCAATTTTTATAGCAAATTGAAATACTGTGCTTTCAGCTGCATGCTTCTGTATGTATATAAGAGTATGCCCACATTATTGCTGACTCGTACAGAATTACACAAACTCGCTTATACCGTAATTTTTATTTTGCATTTCTGACTGATTCTGTTATTCCTAATTAGATTGATCCAATTTCTTACTTAAAGTTATATACTCCTACTTCTTAATCCTATCACGTCCTTTTTCTCTTGTCTCCTAAAGAATATTTGCGTTGAAGTATATTCGACCCAGTCAAGTTAAAAAAAAATATATATAAATACTTACTATCATACTTACTTATTAGAATACATGCCCATACATTCATTCCAATATTTCCTATTGGGATAGATTGTGTCTATCTTCGTATTATGTGCCATGGTTGTACATGTCAAATTAGGGATATATGGAAGGTACCACGCCCCCTTCATTGATCCCCCTCATTTTTTTCAGTAATGCCGAATTGATAGCACATGACTTCGTCTTAAATTCCAGAGTGAATGGTTCCAGAGATAGAAAGGAAACAAAATTAGGGTTCAATGGGAGGTGCCAAGGTGGAGGTAGGAGAGTGAAAAATACTTTACATCATATTCTCATGCCTACGAAATATACACCAAAAATTTCATAAGAATAGGTCGAGCTGTTCGAGGAGTTCGACCACAAACACTGTGGCACGAGACTTTTTTATATATATATATATATATATATATATATATATATATATATATATATATATATATATATATATATATATATATATATATATATATATATATATATATATATATATATATATATATATATATATATATATATATATATATATATATACTCGTATATATATATATATAGATACATATATATATATATATATATATATATATATATATAAATATATATATATATATATATATATATATATAGTTTGTCAATTAATTGTTTGCAGAATACAAAATGCAAAGCAATTTTCACCTTAATATTGAATTAAGACAAGAAATGCACATATTTAATCAAACAAAATTTTTTTTTTTAATATTTGCACTTAGCAGAAAACATCAAAAAAATTAAAAAATAAATACAAGAATAAAAGATTCTGTGCCAAAGCTTCTGTACCAAAAGAAAAAAAACAATAGTAATTTCAAGGTGTCAAATAATTCTTTGCAAAATTCAAGCAGTATACAAATAAATTAATAAACCAATAGTAAGAAATTTAATACTTACTGTGTCCACCATTAGAATCAATATTGGCAGAATAAGTTTTTGTATATGGTGTTATTCGGGCACCTTTTCCCATTCCTCAGCTATAACTTTTATTCGAAGCTTTTTTAGTAGTTGGAGCCCGTTTTGCAACTGTTTTTTCTAAAGTATGCCCATCAATTTTCGATCAGGGCTTTGCGCTGGTGTTTCTGTATAAATGCAATTATATATCATCTAGGTCCTGCACAAGAGCGATTTGAGTTTAGGGTCATTCTCTTGATACATTGACTTTTTAACTTTTCTGGATTTTGAGGTTCAATGAAGCGGAAATTCTGAACACATTTTTTCAATTCGTTTTGAAGAATGTTTAGGTAAAACAGTGTAAACAAATTACAAGACAAGAGATGGAGGAGGAGGCATTAAATCCGTTAATTGGAAAAAAAAACTTATCCCTCACAAGGTGCTAGCACTAGTAGAATGCAGACGCCGCAAAACTCAGCGGACAGTTTGCAATGCCAACTGAAACGCAGCAGCTTTGGCCAGCTCCGGAAACAGAATCATAGAAAACGGGTCTGACAATCGTGTCGGAACGCCAAAGTCACACTTCTGGAGCAAAAGTAATGCGACTATAATGGTATAACACTCTCACCACGACCGCAAGCAACTAGGTCTGAAGTCAACCAATGCTACAATAATTAGTAGCGCACAGTTACATACTTTGTAAAGTGCGACGGTCAGCAACACATGCAGTCAGCTGTAATACGACTCATCACATACATACACACTTACATACCTTACATTATGTAAGAAACTGTATTAGAAATAATATGTAAGCATATATTAGAGAATTATTGGAATCAGAAGGTAGTCACCTAGGAAAGTGCGCCTCCTTTTGGACAGCTCTGGACACGTGCATAACAGGTGTGCAATGGACTCTTCCTCCTCCTCGTCCATGCAACTCCTGCAGAAGTCGTTAGAGGCGATCCCCAGCCTACACCCGTGTGTGCCTAGAGTCCAGTATCTCGTTAGGACACTAATCACGGAACCTATACTTTGTATATTTAGAGCCACTAGGTCCTTAGAGCGCTTGACATTTATCTCTGGCCAGGTTTGTCTAGCTATTTTACATAGACATACAAAATTCAGACCAGCACCTGCCCGCTGTGCCTAAGGATATTGTAATTACTAAGAGCGTACATGTGGCAGTAGAAATACCGAAGTTCGACCTTTCTGGAATATCTCTGTGAACGGGAACCCAGCACAGATGCAGACGGGTCTGCTTAGCTGTAAACCCCTTCTACATGAGGGGGGATGCCATCCTTCCATTCGTCCCTGGAGGGAATGGAGATCTTGCACATACCATTGAAGGCGTACATTGGTGTGATGTAGTCGAAAGAGTCAGGAATACCCTCAAAATGTCTTAAAATAGACGCATGACCTACGTTCCTGGCAACCCATTGATGCGTAGCTTTTAGCCTTATAGCTGAGTTTGCAGCCATTTTTTCGCCAAAAAGCTTAACAGGCAGCAGATTAAGCATAACGTCCAATGATGCCGTAGAAGTCGTTCTAATGGCACTACTTATGAATACCTCTGCCGTTCTTTGTACCTTTGTTATCACCCTATTGTATGTGGACTTACTTAGGGCTGTCCACCAAGCAAGCACCCCATAAAAGAGGACTAGTCGTACCACAGCTGTGTATACCTTAGGCTGTCACCCCCATTTTTTTCCTATAACTCTTTTGCAAGAATACAGAGCTACCTGAGCCTTCCTAATGCCTTCGCTTATATTAGCCTTCCAGTTCAGCTTCCTATCTAGGATCACCCCCAGATATTTAGCCTCCTCGACAAGGTTAATATCTCCACCCATTAGTTTTGGAGCGATAAATTGGGGAATTTTATACTTCTTAGTGAAGAGCACCAGCTTAGTCTTGGTCGGATTAACCCCCAACCCAGAGTCAGTAATCCATTTAGAGAGTGTTTAACATGTGTTGCATCAAGTCCCTCAAAGTAGATATGTATTTTCCCGAGATACTAATAGCAAAATCTTCCGCATACGCAACCACCTTACACCCTTCCCTCTTCAGTCGAACAAGCAGCTCATATACCGCAAGATTCCAGAGTAGGGGTGAAAGAACTCCAACTTGAGGTGTGCCTCTGCACACGAACTTCTTGGCCGACGCCGCTCCCAGCTGTGAATTGATTATCCTGCTACTAAGCATGTTTTCAATCCACCTGCTAATGGCGGGTTCCACCTCCAAGTCTCGCATCGCATCGGTTATTACGTCTGATTTGATGTGGTTAAAAGCTCATTCAATGTCCAGGAAAGCCACTGGGGAGAACTTGTTATGCACTCTATATGGAAGTACTCAATACTAGAAACTAAAGAATGTAAAGCTGTCTGAACCGATTTACCCTTGAAGTAGGCATGCTGAGAGACTGACAGCTTCTGTCTCTCTATAGTGAGCCTCAGATGAATGTCTAACAACGTTTCCAGGATTTTCAGACAGAAGGAGGACAGACTAATGTGCCTTAAGTCTCCTTGAGATGTGTGCGAGCTTTTGCCGCCTTGGGTATAAAAATTACCCTCACATGCTTCCATTAGTGTGGAATATACGTTATTTCAAGACAACTATTGTAGATCTTTAGCAGCCACTCTATTATAAGATTCTCTGACTGCTGAATTTCAATTGGAGCTACACCATCTGGGCCAGATGCTTTAAATGGTTAAAACTATGGATAGCCCATTGCAATTTTGACTTCGTGACTATTTCTGAGTTGACTTCAACTACATTCGCATTCGCGCTGAGTTTCATTCTCCGCGGAATGGTGCTCGAGCAACCAGGGAAATGAATCTCTAGAAGAAGCTGTAGAGTCTCATTACTATTTGAAGTCTAAGATCCATCCACCCTCCTCAGAAAACTAGGTACGTTTGGAGCAGTTGATAGGATCTTCCCCCAACATGGACGTCTCAGAGATATCTTCTAGGTCACCGCTAAAGTTTCTACACGATTCTCTTTGTGCCTTCCTAAGCTTATTTTTGAAGGCTCTGAGTGCTGCCTTATATAAAACCCAGTCTGCACTCTCTCTAGACTTCTTTGCGCAGTTGAAAAGTCTCCTACAGTTTTTTCTGCGTCCCCTGATTTCCTCTCCCCACTACGTGGGTTTTTGTTTCCCCCTGGGTCTACTGAGGGGGGGCAAGAGACCAATATATTAAGAGCAACCGTTAGAACCTCCACAGACCTATCAATTTCAGCACACGTGCTTGTGCTTGTGGGTTCTGAGGTAGTAGTCTAGTTACAGTCACCTTGTAGAGGTCCCAGTTTGCCTTCCTGACACTTCTAAAACATTAGGGTAGACTATCTAGAAGATCAAACTGAATTAACCTATGATCCAAAAAGAAGTGTTCTTCTAGAACTCTCCACTTTTAAATCCGATCAAAAATTGATTCGGAGTCAAGGACTTCTTGCCTATTAGCAGTAATGAAAGTGGGTTCTGACCCCTTATTACATATAAGAAGGTTAGTCGCTACTATATATTCATAAAGTGTGTTTTTTTTAGACGTGTGGTTTTCAATCTGGCAATACTTTTTTCGGAGTTGGTGTTTTTCCCCATCCACTTTATGGAATATTTTGCGTAAGGATCTTGGTTTGCGCGCATACAAAATCCAACTCGTGCAAGAATTGAAGCCGAAAGACTATCAAGTGCGTCGCACGTTCTGTAAATGGGCCCAAAACGAGATGGCCACTGATCCCGATTTTCACAAGAAAATTTTGTTCAGCGATGAAGCTCATTTTTGGTTGAATGGGTACGTTAATAAGCAAAATTGTCGCTTTTGGAGTGAGGATAATCCACAAGTCATTGTTGAGACGCCGTTACATCCTCAAAAAGTCACTGATTGGTGTGCTCTATGGGCAGAGGGAATCATTTGTGCATATTTCCTCAAAAATGAAGCCGGCCATACTGTTACAGTCAATGGGGAATGCTATAGAGCCATGATTAATGACTTTTTCGTGCCTGATTTTGAGGATGTTGATGTGGACGACCTTTGGTTCCAACAAGACGGCGCTACATGCCATACAGCCAACGAAACAATCAATTTATTGAAGGAAACTTTTGGTGAGCGCATTATCTCGCGTCGTGGGCCTGTGGCGTGGCCTCCAAGATCGTGCGATTTAACACCGCTGGACTATTTTTATTGTGGGGTTATGTGAAATCGCTTGTCTATGCAGATCAGCCCGAGACGATTGACGCCTTCGAAGAGAATATTCGGCGCGTTATTTCTGACATACGGCCCCAATTGCTGCAAAAATGGTCGAAAATTGGGCTTCTCGGCTGGAATTTATTCGAGGCAGCCGCGGCAGCTACTTGCCCGAAATCATTTTTAAGACAATGGCAAACCCTTATCTTTATAATAAAGCTAAATTCTTGGCATTAAATTCTATGCGTTTTATTTCTGTTTGGAAACCACACGTCTAAAAAAAACACCCTATATAATGACTCACCACGTACATTGACATCCGTGCTTCCCCAGATTTCGTGGTGCGCATTGGCATCGCATCCAATCATTACAGCCACTAGTTGAGCCTTGCATCCCCAACAAGCTTCTGTAGGTTGGCTTCTAGAAGGATTTCATGGTCATGCGCCATGTAGGCCGAGACCAGCCAGTACCGTCCCTTACCAGTTTCCAGGCAGACGGCCGTTAAATCCTTGTTGCTGTAATTGGGGAGAATAAACGAGCTAACATTATTCCTAATGAACGATACAAGACCTGGGTGTTCCTTTACTTACGGTATACAGCAAGCTGTAATTATCAGTCCTGAGACCACAGCCCAAGTCCCCGTTTGTCCAGGGTTCTTGTTTCAGGACAACGTCTACTCCGCCTTTTGCAAGACGGAGTTGAAGTGCGGCAGACGCCGCCTTCGAGTGATGGAGGTTAATCTGAACTATTCGTAGCGCTGGTCACCTCCACCACCGTGACATCAGCATCAGACTCCGAGTCTGACTCCAGAAGGACTTCCTCCTCAATGAGTGTGGTTGTCCCTAGGAGACTCTCCAAACCCCCCATAGTTGAGATAGAGTCACTGCGTTTCGGCTGCATTGCGGAGTCCTCAGCAGCAGTAGGATCAGCAGTTACCCCTAAAGGATTCCCTATCACTTGATCCATGTCAGACGGTTGTCCGTCCTTTTTATAGACCTTGAGGCTTGTGGATGAGAAGCCATAGCCCACGACCCAATTGGATTCAGCTAGAGTCGCCAGAGATTCGGCGTTCACCCCTCTTGGTTCCTCTACCTTAGTCACCTTCCAATTTTTAGTCGGTAGCTGCTGGTTGCTCAACCTAAAGATCTCCAAAATAGCCTCAGGGTGGAGGGATGGTTCGGCTGGGATCTAAGCGCGCGCTCTAGGGCTATTAGGAATCAGCTCCCTAGGGATGACTTCGGGCCTTGCACCTGGCCATGCTTCACCGATCCTGGAGATCGCAATCGACTGTCCTTCGATCCGCCCAAAAGGGAAAACCACCTGGGAATTCCTTCATAAGCTGGAGGTAGAGCCTGGAAAGGCTGACTTCTACCTTTTTCCAGCACTCAGCAGAGAAACTACCATCCGGGTCATTGCGATCTATGACCGCAATGACCTGGTGTCCTTTCAGCACTTCGCTGAAGGTCTTCGTGGTGACAGTACCGCGCTTTTTAAATTTTTTTGGGTCCGGGTGGGTGGTCTCTTCTAGGGACCGTTGACGTTTTGAAGTCTGCTGTGTTGGAGCTTGAGACTCCTTCACGACTCTCGTCGCCCACTGGAGGGAAGCCTTCTGCTTCACCGTCCTCTCCTTCTCTGGAATCCGCGACAAGCGTTCCATCGTCCGGAGAGCAGACCTTTTTTCTTTGTAGAACCTCTTTGTTCCCAGGTTAGCAACACTAACGCAGCACGCGTCGCCGGCTCGTCGTCCTTCGCTGCAATAGCTGCCGCAGAGTCTGCGGGGAATTTTAGATTTTCATCCGAATTAGCGTTTAAAGACTGCACGTCAGTTTTTTTAGGACTATGCATACGGTGTTTGATTCTTCATCAGTATCCGATCGCCTTCATGAAAAACTACAGGATTTTCTACCTTATTCTAGGCTTCTCTAGCCATTTGTTGGTTTTCTCTATGCAACTCGTTCGTTAGTTGTAACTGGTATTTCTGCACCTTATTCGGGTCATCAGCAGTGTAAGCTGGCGCACATTTGGGCTACAAGTTTGCTGGCATGTTGAAGTCAAATCCGTAGAGCGTCCTAAACGGAGTTTGCTTGGTTGATACATGTACAGTATTGTTGTGTACATGCATGACCGTTCTTAGCCACTGATCCCAAATTACGTTCCTATTCTGCCAGAGGTCTAAGGCTTCGCTCCAGCCACGTACGCCATGTACTTAGATAAATCATCCTGAAACTTTAGGATGTATTTATTTCCCGAAACTGTTTCTGGCAGGATTCCTACAATGTCCATATTAACCGTATCAAAAGGTTGGTTTGGTGTGCCCGTTAACACCAGTGGCATCTTTGTCATTCTGGAGCTTTTGTTGACCTGACACTTCTGATAGTTCTTCACATAGCGTTTAATATCTTTGAGCATACCTTTCCAGCCGTATACTCTCCTAATCCTTTGTACGTTCTCCAAGATCCCTGATGGCCACCGAGAGGTTAATCGTAAAATTCTCTTAACACGTTCTGAGTGTCTTAATCGTTTTCTAGACATTCCACCCAACGTGGTTGGTCGCTTGTCGTTTTGTCATGTTCAATTTCTTTTTCTGTTACACTAGTCGTTTCTTCCCGGGGACCACACCCGGTATTTTTCGTGTCGGCATTTGGCTTTGCCCTAGTCTGCACCAATGATATCTTCTGTGCCTGCGGTACTCTGTTGAGCGCATCCGCATTTAGATTCTTTTTCCCTATTTCAAAATCATACTCAGACAACTTATGCATGAATCGTGCTAGTCGGGAAGTCTGATTCAGGTCCGCGTAACGGCTGATGATCTGTGTCAAATTTGAATGGCATAGGTACGCCCGGAAATTCTTCGTAGCCCAGACTGTTTCTTAGGCGCTTAATTGTTACGACTGTTGTAACTGGACTACGGATCTCTGGTACCGGATATGGGCCTATCCATACACGGTCTGATTCTTCATCAGTACCCGAAGCAGTCATGAAAACTACAGGATTTACTACCTCGCTGTAACTGGTATGGTTGAGTAACGCTTCTCGGTATCACTTAGTGCCCTGCTAGCGAATGCAATTGGCCTATCTTCCCAGACACTACCCTGAGACAACACTGCTTCCAGCGCTTCGTTGCTGGCATCCGTTGTTACCAAAAAAGTTTGCTCGAAATCTGGATAAGCCAAAATTGGTGGTCAGCTAATTATTTATTTTAGGTGTTCGAACGCCTTCTGTCAATTGTCTGTCCATTCCAACTTTGCTTCCTTTCGCAATTATTTGTTTATCGGCAATGCTAATCCAGTTAGTCTCGCCACGAACTTTCTATTCGTCAGTTTTTTTGGTTTTACTTTTTCCATCTGGTTCGTACGGCCACCCACTCAAAATCTAAGGCAGCCAAAAATTTCAAACGGGAAGGGGCTGGTCAACTGTAGCAGTGCCCCGTACCACAGCAAGGCCACCGTTACTACCTGAGGCGGCCTGGTGTCAGGAAGGGGAGCTCCGTTAGGATACAGCCTAATTAACCTCCTGGCTGCAAAACAACATCCAATGGGCACGATCCCAAGAACACCCTGGATTAGGAGGGAGACAGTTCTTAGTTGGATTACTCCGCAGTATCAGTCCGGCTATGATAATCCCATAATAGCCGAAGCTCCGCCATCCCAACCCATTGCGTCATTGCAATCGTTTAAGCCTTCGTACCCCGACAAGGTGACAGCTCTTCTGTTATTGATATTAACTATATTTTAGGAGAAACAGCATATGCATTATTAGTTGTTGCCGTAATAATTTTTTTCGTTTATCAGGTAAATGGATACATTAAGAGATATGTACATAAGCAAGTCAACAAAATACCGTCTTCTACTCAAACAATTGTTGTTTGTACTACATAGAATAGGTGACACTCTACAGAGAAATTACTGGAGATAAAGGTTATAAAAAAAAAACTGTTTAGAAGATTTTATAAGTCATAAACAGAATGATGATTTGTTAGCAAGCCACAAGGCATTTTAAAAAATGTTAATACATATATATTTAACACATGTATATTCATTCTTAACTGATAAATCGAAAACGAGAAAAGATAAAATGTCTGCATTTAGCATAGACACCGCCTCAAAAGCAATACCAACTTTTAGTGGGAGCTCAAAAGACTTGTAAAAATTCTGTAATAATATCTAGGCAACTTTCAACTACGGGACAGAAAGACCTTGTTGAATATACATTTCATGTAAAGTTGTCCAACAATGTTAGAACGGCAATACTTGAGGAGACAGATACCCTCGATGTATTCGTTGCTAGCCTTATGTCTAGAAATAAAGGCACGCCAACAGTGTCACAATTGGAGCAACACTTGCATCAATGACTCAGAGACAGTAACCTTAGCTTACAGAAACAAAATACTAGGCATTATAAAAAATTTAATTGATGCTACAGGATTAAACGCATTTAAAAGAGGTCTGCGCGAGGATATAAAGACTACAGTTTTCGCGGCCCAACCAGCTACGTTTGCTAAAGCAGCTGAAATATCTGAAGAGTTTGAATAATCCCAAGACTCCTAAAAGGTTCCAATACAGACGGACAGGAATGCAGCGTTCAATCCAAATACCTAGAGACCAATGTACATAAAATCCATGTACTGATCTGCATATTCCTCTGAAGATATTGCTTTAATGTGCTCACATTCCATATTAGGGAATCGTGATTTGCCCCAAAATACCTTGTGTCTACAAACCTGATCTTCATGTTAAAATCAGAAAAGTAAAGAAAGGTTAAAATTATGCACAAATAATCATTTCAAATGCAAATTACTTACGATCATTACATTGAGGTTATAATATCCTTTTCTGTTTAAATACACATGCCTCTTTATTCAGCCAAAATAACTAATAGAACTGAAAACAATTTGAATTTAAATTTTATATCTATTCCACCCCCCATATTACTTACTTAACATTTAGCAATTCCAAAGGATTGGACACATCCCTTAATCTTCTCCTTAAATGTGCCACATTTGCACAATTCTCCTCCACTGCTTCATAAAAAAATAATTCAGCACTTATTTTCATTTCATTTTACAAATATTTTCGTTTCTATACCGCTATCAACTCTCAAAATGTGCAAGTTTTAATATGGCAATACCATAAATAAAACAACTCAAATAAGTTGTGAATTGTAATGCCAAGTCAGGTTGAGCTGTCGCGCTTACAACTAAACTTTTTCAAGTTGTGAACCATAATAGGGACATAAATTATGTTACTAAAGAGCACAAATCAATGTCAATGACTTTCTTAACCAATACAGGTGCGGAATTTTCATTAAATAAAATCACAAAATAATTAGAAGACGAAAAGAACACAATTTTCGGGCATAACCCAAGAGCAAATATACTCTTAGAATTAAACGAAACTAATATTTTATTTATATATTTTATATTTTACATCCATTTCAGTCTGTAGAAAATAATTTTCCAATTGGAACATCTGGAATAATAGGAAGAAATTTCTTACTTTGATTTATGTTGAAAATAGATTATGAGTTCTTTACACTATTCGTGGGTATTTGTTTTTGGGTATTGGTTATTTTCACAATATATGTCTGTATTTGGTTTCACAATATTTGTCTGTATTTGGTTTCAAAATATTTGTCTGTATTTGGTTTCCAATATTTGGTTGGAAAGAACGGAGAGGTTGCTTCACGACGGTATATATCTCAAGTGAAAGAGCGTCCAATCGTGGGAACGCTTGTGAGCTGTAGATGTCTCCGTGGCTCTGACTGCCAGGTTCACCGCGTGAACATACCGCCCTTCAACAAGGATTGCAATTTGGTAGGGAGGTGTGGGAGGTGCGGGGGTTAGGAGTGATTGATGTCGTCGCGGCCGGGTAGGATTAGTACGGGGAGGAGTGGGTGCAAGCGAGGTTCCTGTCGTTAATACGGGAAGGGAGTTTGGGGTTGATTAGTGCGGAGATGGTTTGTAAAGGGAGCAACAGAAGTTGTGGTACGGGGAGGAGTGGGTGCTACCGTAGTAGCTGTCGTTAGTATAGCAGGGAGTGGGTGCAACCGGAGCCGCTGTCGGTAATATGGGAGGGATGTTTTGGAGAGAAGGGGTGGTGGGAGAGTAGGGCGCAGCTGACGTCGCGGTCTCTTGAGGGTGGTAATTTAGGGTTAGAATGAGGTGTGTCGGAAGCAACCGAAATCGCTGGCACTCGGGGTGTTAATATGGGGGGTGGGTTCAGGGGGCCTTCTTCGTTTGTGTTCTGGAATTACGGCATGCCAGCCGTGAACCTGATCGTGAAGGAGCCAGCGTCCTCCGGGTGGAGAAGGGTGTGGTGTTCATGATTACACACACGGCACCGGAAGTTGCGGTCGTCATATATATATATATATAGAATATCTAGGGAGTCAGCGTTGTCAGGTATTTGGGGTGGATACATAGGAAAATGTTACATAGGATATGTTTTTGGTAGGGCCGTTTTATTTTTTTGCGGCTCTTTTATTTCTCGTACGGTTGAGCCGATAAAGGCAATTATACTTAAAAGATAGGTTTATATTATAAAAATGAAGAATTAAAAGAATAAAAAATGAAAAATTAAAAGATTATAAAAAAGGTATCAAACATTAATTGCTTCCGTTAACGACCGGCGACAACTTCGTATGCGACTGTAAAACATAGAAAAACTTATTAGCGCGCGCAACGACTACAACTTTACACGACTGACTCTCTCTCTCATCTTACATGTATGTACAAAATAGAGGTATGAATTTTAAAAATTTCAGGCGAGCAGTTGGTTGAGCTGGTGCGAAGCCACGAAAGTCTTTTTGACTTACAGTTGCGTCATACAGCGTCTTTAATAAAAAAAAAATTTATTTGGAAAAAATTTTCTCTTGCAAATATATTTCACAAATACATAAAGCTGGCATTAGCATCCACATTTGAGAAGTTGGACTGGCATGTGAATGGATAATGTGAATACATTGCGTAGTAGCGTTTAAAAGATAAGTAGAGCTTAAAAAGATAAAATGTAAATATAAGGAAAAACTTCGTGAGCATCCGAACTACTTGGGTAGAAATCTACTACAAATAAGAACAAGCACAAGCTTTAGGATACTGGACTTACCAATTTATGCATCATGAAAACATTAAGTTGTGAGGTATGGGCGAGGATTATACTTCTACCAGTTATTCCTTCTAAGAAAATTTTTATATGTTTTTGGTAGGGCCGTTTCCTCTTGGAAGACTACCTCAATATAGCGATGGCCAGAGAATGAATGCTCCAATAGCACCTTCCATTGTACCACCTTTTCGAATAATACGTCAGATATCGAGCTACCCCTTACTGTATGGTGGGCATTTGCATCACCCCCTAGTATACGACACACTCCGCAAGGTTCACTGTTCGCTATTAACTTTCTTAGCAGGTCCGATGTGAATGGCCCGGGTCATCATGGGCGAGGTATATGGGGGCCAGTCGGTAGATAATTCCATTAGTTTTCAAAATGACCAGTGGGTGGTCTTCATTACTGTAATAATGAATCTTGAAAACATCAAGTCGTGGTTTAGCAAGTATACACCTCCTGATTTTACTTACACTACTGGCTGTGTAAACCACATACCCTGGAGTCCTCAGTCCACAAACTCTTCCTCCACTCACAAAGCCAGTCTATTCAGTAGTGCAGTCGAAGCTGTCTTACTGTAGTGGAGGTTTATTTGTAGAAGCTTCCTTTGGTACCAGCGCCGCGTGTGCATTTTCTTGCGAGTCGCAAAGCAGCTCATTCTCTGAGTGCGTTCTCTTCAGGGCCCTGCTTAGTTCAGTACCTGTGGATATGTACCCATCTTCGCTCCTCTGACTATCGACATTCTTAGTCTCTAGCTCGTTATCAGTCTCGTCTTTCATTTCCGATTCGGCTGTTAACACGAGACAATCAACGGCTTCGGTGTCAGCTTTATTAGCTTTCACCTTCACCTTGCCGAATCTAAATTTTATTAAGCCGTCGCAAATCGCTAACGGCTCAATTGTTTCTTTTGTTAGTAACAGCAGCACCTGCATCGTGGCACGTTTCGTTTCTACCGTTTACTTTGTTTCGCTGCAAGTTTCGATTTTGATAAATCTCCTTTCTTTTACCAAGAGTTCCGGGTTACTCGCTTTGAAGATTTTTCATAATTGTTTCGGAGTCATCGGGTGTAACCGAGTTCCAAACTCTCGCTCTCGGACGAAATAGAATTGCTTTCTTATCGACTGCAACCAGTTTGGCGCCCGAGTCCATCTCCCCTACTTCTGAGATGGCAGCCTCGGGGTTTCTTGCCAGTACTTTTACAAATACCTTAGCTAAGGGGGCTTGTATCCACTTCCATTATGTACATGGGTTTTCTGTATCTGCGTCGTCACTCTTTTCGCCAACTTAGTTTCCTCGATGGATATTGGGCTTTTCGGCGCCGGGACAAGCACGCGGTCGAGTTTGAAATCTGGCAAGACCGCCTTTGCCCACTCGATGGAATTTGTAACTTCGTTTGCGAGTTCCTCGTACGTGGGCTGCTTCTCGTGTACCGTTTTCAAAATTCTCGTCTCTTATGATAACTGGTTCGGATATATAAATTTTTGGCCATTTGCAACCAAGGCCACTTGTTATGGTGTCCTCTTTGGCCTGACCTTCACAAACCTTAGTCTCAGTCACTGTTCACTGGCTTTCGACTTTACTGGTTGTTCCGGCGGCCTCAGGGGGCACCACTTTGCTGGATATAGCTGTAGCCCCTTCTCCAGCACCAGCACTTGTTGTTGCACTACTCGGACCAGGCTGCGCCCTTCTCCTTGTAGATCGATGCTTCGAGCTCGGGAACCCCCCTGCTCTATGTACGGGCCGACTTGACCCTTCCGGTCTATTAATTGGAAGACCGGACCCCTTAGATTTCTTAATTACTTTATCATTTGGTTTATTTGTATTCATTTTCTGAACCCACGATTGTCGGAAAAAAGATATCCGCCTGCGCATAGCGCCGAACTACGCAGGTTAGTAAGCTGACGTTAGAAACTGTGCTATTTTGAGAAAAAAAGCCCCAGCCTGGCTGATCGTCGGCACGGGTCGCACAACACCTTGATCCAGCCCTTTACCCCCGACCATGACAAGAGTGCAAAGTTCAAATGCTGTACTATTAAGGAGTAACAAACACCCAACTTTACTTCCTCATCTTAGCTAGATATCTCCTAACAACGAGCAAGATCATTCTCCGATATCTACTAATACCACCAGTCAGCACCCTCAAGGAGGCTTTTTGCCGATATCGGCTTTAAAAAATTAGTTACTTTTTAATAAGAGTTGGAGCAAAATTTTGTCGCAATATGGACATAGAAAGACTATAGCCACATAAGACTATCATATCTAGAAATATTGAAATAAGAATAGATATTAGTTCTATCAAAAATATCGGCTTTGGACTTACGACAGATCTCTGGACAAACAATTACTTAACGAAAACTTATTTAGCTTTGGCAATACATTATAGTAAGGATGGACATTTAATCCGACGACTTTAAGACTATCTATGAAAGGTGAAAAGTGCACAAGTAACATTTTTTTACTAAATAAAACAAATTTTCCATATTTTTTTCACGTACAGATAACAACATATTATATTTTGACTGATAACTCACCGATAAAGCCATTATAGTAACAGATAGAGGCGCAAATATGGTAGCTGCCTTCCGCTCTCATAATCATGTTTATTGCCTTAATCATTTGATTTATAATGCATTGCAAAATAAATGCAGGAAATTGATGATGTATCACAATTATGCCGTTTATGTTCGAAGCTGGTAAAATATTCTAAAAAAGCTGGTATTAACTATATCCTAAATACGTACTGAACGCTCTTCACCAACTCGCTGGAACACAATGTATTATGTATTTACATTCATTAATAAGAATTGGATTGGAATTACAAGATTTTTACAAGAAAGGAATGGAAATTTAGAGATTTTTGGAAAGGAAAATTAGAGATTTTTAAGGAAACTTTAAATAAGCTAGAAGGTGAAAATTATGTAACTTTCCATCTTCAGGTTGTTTATGTTTATCGCTTGAAGAAAAATGCTTTAATTGAACATACAGACATACCCATTGTGAAAAAAGAGAAACTTAGCGCTTATCTGGAATCAATAGTAATGGGAAAATTTTAAATTTATCACAAAATTGCATTATATTTATTACAATTTAATGACAGTAAAAAAGAAGAAATTAAATCCCATTGCCAAAATATAATGAATGATCATGTGTTTGAAGGAGAACAATAAAATTAAATTATTCTTCCTGTTCAAAATTCTGAAATATTTTGCGACGTTTGTTGTGAAACTCAAAATACAGAAGAACGGTTGAAGAAAAAACTAGATCGTTATGATTGCTTGGATGTGACGTTTGTATCAGATTCTGATGTTCTACAGTGGTGGTATTCGCATAAAAGTTAATTTCCATTACTTTACAAGCTGCAAATTATTAGTTTCTATTGCATCTTCAGAGAGGGTATTTTCAGTATCACAAACTTTAATTTCGAAAAAAGATCACGAGATATATGTGTAAACCAAATAATGTTCTTACATTCTAACAAGGAAAGAGGCGAAATAAGTAATGTTTTAAGAAAGAAAATAATTGATTTAAACTAAAAAATTATGTAATATTCTTCTTTTCATATTTTTGCTTTTTTTCACTGTATTTTTATTTACTTCATTTTTTTTTACTAATTTTTCAGTATTTATATAAAGCAATTGATTTTGATTTATTATTTTTTTAATAAAAGAAAAGTGAATAACAATTATTCTCTTGTTTTATAATCCTTGGAGACTTTAAACGGTATAAAAACAGTACAGAAATTTCTAAAAAGTTCTCCCTAAAAAATGTTAAAACTGCTCTGCTCATGCGATTCTGTCAGTGGTCAGCCGTACAATATTTACAGCACATAGAATGTCTGTTGTACTCGGTATACTGCTGCTTCATTTCAGAGTATATGACTCCTATAATTTTGTTTCAAGAGTACGCTATTCCATTTCAGAAATCTTTACACATACCAATTCCATTCATTCGCTGAGAGTGAGAAACTTTGTCTATTTCATTTTGCATAGAATGATGCAGCCCTTTAGTACAAACCATCAGAACTTTGAAGGAATGACAGCAGTGCTCAATCAATGTATGACCCAGTTCATGACTTCAATGCAGCTTCTGATATCGCAGAAATGAACGTGCTGAAAATCTGTCAATGGAATGCCGGATAAGTTAGAAGTCAATAACATTTTACTCTAGAATGAAATCGATATACTTCTCATATCTGAAACACAGCTAACCGAAAAGCATAATTTTTGTATACCAGGTTATAAATTTTTATGACACAAAGCATCTCGCTGGTAAAGTAAATGGTGGTATTGGAATTTTGATCAAAAATAGAATAAAAAACATTTTGCTATGGAAGAAAATAACAAAGAGTATCTTTAAGCAACATCAATTTGTTTGGTCGGATGGGATGATAACGTAACAGTTTCCGCTGTGTACTGTTCTCCAAAATTCAGAATATCAACAAACCAGTTTTCAGATGTTTTTCTCTGCACTGGGAACAAGTTTTCTAGCTGCTGCGACTACAATGCTAAACACACCAACTGGGGCTGACGCCTATCAACTCCAAAAGAAAACAATTATATAATGTTATTTTTTTCTAAAAGAGAACATGTGTTGCTCAGCAGCTAATATTTGAACTCTGCACCACAATCTGATTTTAGAATTTTAAAATAACCGTAATTGAGTATAAACTATGGTGCGTGCAACAGTCGTTGCGGCATTACTTTCCATTGCAAATGCTAAAAATTACTTGGTTAGCTCGCATTGCATCGTTAGAAAGTATCTGCTCCCGATATATATTCGCAATATTCCTACAGCGTCTATTTAAATTGTTTGAAAACTCGTGTGTGGTGTGTCAGTTACTGTTAAAAGTTATTTAGTGTGTCTGGTTTGCTTACTAATTTTACTTTTCTAACATACTGTCTATCTGCTTTGGGCTTTTATAAATTAAAATATACGTTTTGGGGTATTTTATCTTTGCATAACTTAGCTTAAATTCATCCAATGTGTACAAAGTGAAGATGATATCATTATTTGTAATGGCTAGCTCTTTTATATTAATTTTATTCATTTTGGATAACAGCTTCCTTAGAATCAAATGGAGATTTACTAATTTATCGTTATATCCCGCGCGCCTAATTCCATGCCTTAATGTGCTCTTATCGCATTGCATCAGTATTCATCTATCGATGCTATTCTACAGGAGTTTTTTGTTATAAACTCTCTCTCTTACGGTGCGGTCTGGTTTCTTTTCAATCTGCTTGCAAATCTAAAAAACTTGAAAAAAAGTGTCAAAGTGCGACAGGACGTTTAATTGGCATTTTTTTGATAAATACGGTTTAGTGGTGGTTGCAGTCTGCCATTTAATAATAACAAATAGTGACAAAAAGTTAAAACAAAATTGCCACCAAACAAACAACAATAAACATACATATATATAGGTAAGTGCGCCAAAATGAGTGTTTTACGCTCGCCACAAAGCGAGCGTAGGAATACACAAAAAAATGAGACAGTTATGGAAAATCAAAGAGCCGGCTCTCCTATGAGTGCGTTCCCTATGATAGTCAATAGCGGCCCATCTATGCCGGACACTCTCAGAGAGCGATCTTCTCCACAAAAAAATCAAAAGGTTTATGGTATAAATATGCAAGGTGCCCTGTCCTCCTCAAACAAATTCTCCGATGCCCTAACGACCACTAACAAAATATTTACAACTCTAGCCTCATCAAATGCAACAACAAAACAACCGTTTCGTACACAAATTCAATATGTGCAAGCAAACTCACTACAGCTTCGGCTCCACCTCTAATTACTGAATCTTGCTCAGCAGCAATTGCCCGTTCAACACATAACAGCATTAACACACTCACAATTAAGCACCCACTAGGAAATACACAAAATGAATCACCATATAAAAGCCGTGTACTTACTCCTAAAACTCACTCAACAACAATAACCCACTCATCAGATAAATATATTGATTCACTCACAATAAAACACCCAGTAGGAAATATTCAAACCGATCCACAATCTAAATGTCGTGTAAAAATTCCTGTAGTGAAAACAAACCAAACCCCTAAACGCGCTAGATCAAGCCCAGAAAACACAACACAAAATAAACAAAAACAGTCAAAACTAGGGGACTACTGGCTTGATTTGCCAGCTAGCTCAAATAGATTCGCGATACTACCAGGAAGTTGAGAACGACGGTACTAGTCCACAAGAAAGGGACCAAAGAGTCCCGAAACCTCCTCCAATCTACGTCTCTGGAGTAAATAATGCTCAACCGTTACTAGAACTGCTAAAAAACATTGCCAAGAATGAATACCAGCTCAAATTCATCAAAGATAGCGAGGTTAAAATTCAACCAAAGTCAGGAGAAGGGTACAAAACTATTACAAAAGCTCTGGCTGAAAAGAACACAGAATTCCATACATATAAACCCAAACAGGAAAAAGACTTTAGCGTAGTATTAAAAGGGCTACACCACACAATATCAACAGAAGAAATAAAAGAGGAAATAACTAGGTTGGGATTCGATGTTACAAACGTTTCAAATATAAAACAAAGAATTACAAAGCATCCGTTGTCGATGTTTTATGTCAACTTAAAACAAAACAAAAATAATACAGACATTTATAAAGTTGAAGCAATTATGCACACAAAAATAAAATTCGAACCACCAAATAAAAAAAGGGAAATAGCTCAGTGCACAAAATGTCAGAGGTATGGCCACACTAGAAAATATTGCAACCATACTCCTCGATGCGTTAAATGCGTTGGCAATCAGCAACGTCAGACTGCCCTAGTAAAGAAAAATCACAGGATGTGAAATGTGTGCTATGCGGAGGAAACCACCCGGCTAATTACAGAGGCTGTAATGTGTACAAAGAATTACAGCAAAAAACATTCCCCACGCTAAGGCAGAAAGTGTTTGAAAACACTAATTTTAACAAGGCCCCAGATTCCGAAAGACAACCAGGTTGCACATATGCTCAAATCGCCAAAAAGAGCACGCAACAAGAGCAAACTCCAAACCAGCAAAGTGAAAATCAATTCGCCTCACATCGATCAAATGACATGACTGAATTAAAGAGTTTGCTGAAAACCCTTATGGAACAAATGGGAACAATGCTCAATTTATTAACAACAGTGATCTCTAAACTGACTTAATGGAACAAAAATTTATAATTGCAGTATGGAATGCGAACGGGCTTTCTCGTCATAGTAATGAAGTCAAAACATTTATGGAACAGAACAACATTGACATAATGCTAATATCTGAGACACACTTCACAAGCAAAAGCTTCTTAAAAATAAATCAGTACAACATACGAGTATATCACACAAATCATCCAGCCGGAACAGCACGCGGTGGTACTGCTATCATCATTAAAAACAAAATAAAACACACAGTACAAGACAATTATGAAAAATCTCACATTCAAGCAACAAGCATAACAATACAGGACCAATATGGACCGCTAACCATAACATCAGTGTATTGCCCTCCGAGGTATTCCATTAAAAAAGAGCAAAATTACAATTTTTTCAAACACTTGGTGTACGATTTTTAGCTGGTGGTGATTACAACTCTAAACACCAATTTTGGGGTTCTCTGACAATCAATCCGAAAGGAAGAGACCTACTAAAAACAATGCAAGAACACAACCTCCTTACACACGTATGAACAGGCCAGCCCACATACTGACCATCTGATAGAAACAAAATTCCAGATTTCATTGACTTCTGCGTGATGAAAGGTATTTCTCAGAAGCTGTGTTGAGATACCCCCGTCGCTGGATCTGTCATCAGACCACTCTCCTATTATTGCAACACTGAACTCGAAGGAAGAATGCACAATAAAACCACCCACACTACATACGAAACAAATAAACTGGTTGCATTTCAAGGAAATTGTAGATGACATTCTGTGCCTCAATATTTGTCTGAAGAGTGCTGAGGATATTGAGTTTGCCGTTGAAAATTTTAACAAAACTGTCCAATACGCTGCATGGAACTCTACTCCGGAGCCTAAAAATCAACCGAACAAGCATCCTTCCCATCCCGTTATTAGGGAGATGGTTGATAAAAAACGCAAACTAAGAAGGTACCAGGAATCCGAAAGACAAAAATAATTTTAATAGAGCTACAAAAAACCTTAAGCGGTACTTGGCGCAGAAGCAAAATGAAGAAATACAGCACTACTTGTCCACTTTATCAGCAAATGAGACCACAGATTACTCATTTTGGAAGGCGACAAAAAAGCTGAAGCAACCCACCACCCGTGCTCCTCCTATCAAAAGCTCAAATGGCTCCTGTGCAAAGACTGATAAGGAGAAAGCAATTACATTCGCCAAACACCTTACTGGGGTCTTTAAGCCGTTTCCACCAACTTCACAGCAAGAGGAAGACGAGGTATTTAATCTTCTCAATAGTCCAGGACAATTAGAGTTACCTATCACGCCCTTTACAAAAAAGGAAATACATAATGCTGTGCACAAAACACTGAATGTGAAAAAGGCACCGGGCTACGACCTGATAACAGGTAAACTATTAAAGGAACTACCAAATAAAGGAATAAAATACCTTACCTATCTCTTTAATGCAATAATTAGATGTGGATATTTTCCGCGTCAATGGAAAGTGGCCGAAATTATTGTCATCCCTAAACCCGGGAAGCCCTTGGAGGAAGTCACTTCTTATAGACCAATTAGCCTTTTGCAATTGTTTCCAAAATGTTTGAAAAGCTCCTGTTAAACAAACTTAAACCAATTCTGCTCAAAAAGGAGATAATACCCAATCATCAATTTGGATTTAGGGAACACCATGCCACAACAGAACAATTGCACCGAGTGTATAGCATAATAAGAAACGCTCTTGAGGAAAACCGTTATTGTACAACTGCTTTCCTAGATATAACACAGGCTTTCGATAAAGTATGGCACCCTGACTTACTATTTAAACTGAAAAAGTTACTACCTCAGACATTTTATGATATCTTAAGATCATATCTGGAATAGCGGCATTTCAGAGTAAAGACCAATGAAGAAGTCACTGAACTGTTCTCTATAAAGGCGGGTGTACCACAAGGCAGTGTTCTAGGTCCTGTGCTCTATACTATCTACACGGCTGACCTTCCACTGACGGAGAATACAAAAATCGGAATCTACGCGGATGATACAGTCATAATGGCTACAAGCAGCAACAACATAATCGCTGCAAATTATCTCCAAGAAAGCTTGGATAAGCTCCAAATCTGGCTAAATAAATGGAGGATTAAAGTGAATGCAACTAAGTCTGTGCAAGTAACCTTCAGCTTAAAACAGAAGACTTATCCATCAGTGATACCACCAGTGATACTAAATGATTGATAGTACCAGTGATACTAAATGATTGTCAACTGCCCTAATCCTAAGACGTTAAATATTTAGGGCTACATCTTGATCGACGTCTGACATGGCAGAAGCATATTATTACGAAGAAAAAACAACTTGGAATAAAGCTTACTTCCTTATAATGGCTCTTTGGATATAAATCCCAGTTATCGCTTGACAATAAATTGCTCGTTTATAACAATTCTAAAACCCATATGGACATATGGTATACAGCTATGGGGTTCAGCGGCAAAAAATAATATAAAAATCATTGAAAGATTCCAATCAAAAGTATTACGCTTGATAGTAAAGGCTCCATGGTTCGTCAGGAATGATATAATACGTCACGACCTAAACATCCCTACTGTCGATGAGGAAATAGCAAGATACAGCAATAAATACCTGGAACGACTAAGTAAGCATCTTAACGTAATAGCTTCAAATCTTCTGGAGAGGACAGGCACAACACGGCGACTGAAGCGAGCAACACCTCTAAATTTATAATAATAATTTTTTCTAACGCAATAGTTCTGAACTAACCTTATGGGAGATTAGTACTGGCTCCTCTTCCTCATGTTGATTTAAATAACTATTTTAAAAAATTACTTTGTGTATTGATTTATGTATTTGTTTAATATTGTTATTTAATTTGATTATTGCCCCAAAGGGCAGAATGCAAATAAAACTGGAGTTAAAAAAAAAATAAAGGGGTTTTTTGCTGGCGTACGATATTGGCAAATCATCCCCAATATCGCCTTGCCACAATACCTCTCCTAAGCCGTAATTTGATCAGTCGTTAAAACAAAAGGTCTATTGAAATCAGGATAGTGCAATACAGGTGGATTGATTAATTTGTCTTCAAGATTAATTAATTTGTCTTAAAATGCTGTCTGACAGTCTTCTGTCCAATTAACATCGTGCAATATCTGCTAAATCTGGAATGAAACATCGATAATATTTACAAAACACAACAAACCCTCGTACCTAATCGACATTTGTGGGGACTGGATAGTCTCTCAAAACTTTGTGCTTAGCTAGATCTGTTTTTACACCGTAGTTAAATGAACTAGATACATTAATTTTTTTAAACCAAAAGGTAACCGTTGAAATTGATAATGACCACAATTTGTCGAAAAAGCTGGGCGTGAATTTTTGTTCAATTCAATCTGATGGAAATAACTCGTCATATCTAGTGTAGAAACCCATTTCATTCTACCGAACTTGTCTACAACGTATTCCATGCTAGTGAGAGGAAATTTTTCATTCACTATTTTATCGTTAAGTCGTCTAAAGTCTACAACTACTATCCATTTTCTTTTGTCTTCTGTACACTTCTTTGGTACAAGCAACAACGGTGCATTGTACGAACTGACCGAAAGTTCAATTATGTCATCAGCAAGCAATTTGTTCACTTGCTGCTTAATAGTCAGTATGAGATTCTGGAATTCTGTAGTTATACCCTTTACCTTTGAAAAAGGTAAAAAGGGTATACTAATTTTATGTTTTTGAGAGGTGTTGCAATTTCAAGAAGGAGGCGTGGTAGGTAAGGGCATATATATACAGATATGTTCAGAATCACTTTCTAAGCAATTTTTATTTTGTCCGTCTGTGACCCCTTTTTCTACACCGGGGCTTAGTTACAATGATCCGACTTGGCCATGCTGACGGGCATGATCACATTCATAGTCCTACTATGTCCTGTGGGTTCAACCGTGTTAAACGGGCTGTCGGGGAGTACAATCTAAGAACTACCAACCTACCCTCACCCCATTCTCTCCCTCTCTCCAATCCTAAATTTCCTTTTCACTCCAATCCAAATTTCAATCCAGTTTAGGGGCGTCTGCTACATAGTAAGTGGCCTCTCATCCCTTACCCTCAAATCCACGGGGCGTCTGTTCGTCTGTTCCATAGTGGGCGGCCCCTGGTCTGCGTCTGACTCCAGTGGGGCGGCAGTCATTCACACTTGGCCGATAAGTATAAAATGCAAAAAATCAAGGTGACACCTACTCCAGGTTTATCTGCACGAGGTATCCAGCTAACTGGTAATCCTCTCGCCGATGCGTCGGCGGCTTGGGCATCGGATGTGTAGGCCCAAAGCTCACCATCCCAAATGACCGAGACTGACACTCAGGGTCTCGGAAGAATCAAATTACTGAGTGTAATTGGTGGCCCATTGACTAGGTCAAAGGAAAGCCTTCAGTTGGAGGAAAGGGGAGGCGATCTGGCATCGAACCAGTCGGAAGCAATAAATGCTAGCTCTGTGAAGAAGCTAGAGTTCCCCTAACTCCTACAGGAGACTGGTGCCGAGTACGTCAACGGACAAACCTGGTGGCGGTTATCGGTAAGAAGATGGAGGGTATTGGTGGTCCAGAGACAGGCGGCATACTGTCTGCAAGGCAGCGAAAAAGGAGACTACAGAGGGAGAGGAAAGCCGCAGCAACAGCTGGGGTATTTACTCGAATTCCGTCGACTTCGGCGCTTGTAACGGTAATGAGGAAGCGCGACAGAACAGAAGATAACTCGTCTGCCATGGTACAATCTTCTGGTGTCAATCGGGAGTCTGTGCAGGAAGATGTGAATAGCAGAGGGGCAAAGAGGAGGAAGGTCGCAAGACCGGAATCTGATCTGCCCGAATGCTCGACACAGGTGCCTGTATGTCATCCTCCTCCTGTAAAGGAGGTGGCAGAAGGACTCTTAAACAAGTCGGATGATACTCGTCCGTCTACCTCTGGTGACTGATTCGCAGGAGCTATGACGGTAGAGATACGTACCGACAAACGGGACAGGTAGACTATTGCTATGTTCCCACCTCCAAGCTCTACCGTGGTTAACTATTTTTTCATAGAGCGAAACTCCTGACTATCAATCGTTCCCACCGAAAAAAAGGTTTAACTATGGTTAAGTTTCCCACCAAAATCTTTCCTGTCGAAAAATTACAAGATACAGAATGTTGAATAAAATCGGAAAAATTTTATTTATTATTAATCAATATTTAGTTTTGAGAGAAAATTTTATGAAAATTAAGCAGATCAATAAAATAAGTGTGGAATTGATGCGGAGGAAGACATTTTTATTAAATTAAATTGCGTATTTTCTGCGCATAACAGGAAGATGTGGCATTTTCTCCTCCCATAAATCTAAGAATAGTACTTCCTTTCCTTCGGTCCACACTTTTCTTTTTTTCTAATTGGAGTACCATAATTAGAATTTTTAATTTTGATTTATTTTTTAAACGTTCCGCAGAATGTAAATAATTTTAAAAATGTAAACGGATGAGCAGTGTTGGCACACCAAGAATTCCCTCACAAAAAAAATTAAGACAACCATTAAAAAGTGCAATAAGTTTGTGCAAATTACACTAAAGAACCTACAATTTTATTCTTTAATTATAATATTTTATTTATTTTGCATACATTTTATTAAAAGCGGTTTGAATATCAAAATCTTAAAATGTTAAAATTTCCAAATATAGTTTATTAAAAATTTATCGACCTGGCAACGACAAAAATGTAAACAAAAAAAAGCTCTCTCATCAAATAGTAAAAGAGCTTTCTTAACCACAAGTAAACTCGCTCTCAACTTCGGGTTTAACTGTGGTGTATTTTCAGCTGAGAGCAGGAAAATCCATATAAAAAAATGGCATTACCATGGTTTACATACGGTTAACTCTCTAACTCGGTTAAACCCAAAAATGAGAGCAAACCCTGTTGGTGGGAACTTAGCATATGTCGACAACTACCTTTGGAATGACAAACCGAAGTTCGAGGGTATGCGTGTGGAGTGTGGCGTTATAAACGTGCAATGTTCCTCTATGTCTTCCCGAAAATGGCTGACCAAAGTAGGGGCTAAAATACCAAAATAATCATGTTATGACTGAAATTATATTTATGCAAATTAACTTGCAACATAGCATATCGTCTACTGCTTTACTATGCAGTAGGCATGCGAAGATGCATACATGCATTAGGCATAATATAGTAATCCAAGAACCATGGGTGTCTTATAAACGCTGGGAGGAATAAAATTTTGGAATATCCTTCATTGCGAACGGAATGATAGGCCACGTACAAGTATTATCATGCCACGGTTTTCAGGTGTCGTTGCAGCAAAAATAATTGTATCAAATGCAACCATGCGTTTGAGTTTCGAATAGCAAAAATAGGTTTAGCGATTGATTTTAGGAGTTAGTTCGTTTCTGACGATGGAGCTGTGCGGTTGTGCCAATGGGGCAGTGCGTGAGAGCACAAGGAGCAGTGCGGTGCAATCTATGTGCAGGGGCTGAGCCAGGAGAGAGTGCAATCTATGTGCAGGGAGCTGAGCCAGGAGAGACTGCAAACTATGTGCAGGGAGCAGAGCCAGGAGAGAGTGCAATCTATGTGCAGGGAGCTGAGTCAAGAGAGCGGTGCAGAGCAGGAGCTTATACAGAGCCTATACACAAGAGCAAGTATGAGCGGTGCCACAGGTATTCCTAGAGCCAATTTATGTAGACATATATTCGCTGAATATATGTCTTTCTATATATTTATATACATGTATATCTGTATGTGCTAGTAATGTTTTGTATTGTGCGTCCAATTATATTTTGTACACATGCATCGCATAATTCCCAGTAATCTGTTGCGCTCAGTTAAGTAGAAATAAAAAGTGGTTTTTTCATAAGCTTTTTCCACTTAAACAGATTGGGTGTTATTTCCATCGAATTGCTGTAAGTATTGTGATAGCTTCATGTCGATTCGAAACATTGGTCCTTCGAACCGGTTCGTACTAGTGATCTATACAATACAGCATCGATGGTGCGATGCATGTATGTATGTTTGTAGTATTAAGCAGGTATATACTCGTACATGGATTAAGTGCAAAACTTAATTTCGCCTTTATTTTAAGCGTTCCTATGAAATCACGCCAGACTATGTAAACGCAGATCGCATATGCGTATGTATTTGCGATTGTGTACTGGGAGGGTAGGTAATATATATTTATTTCCTTTAAATTCCTTTGTTCCGTTGTGCCTGCGGGAAGAAAAAAGAGAGCAAGTGCAACGCGCTAGAGGAGCATCAATTGCTGAATGCGCAATACGCATTCGGAACATACATATAATATGTATGTGAGCAGAGCGAAGAGCGAACAGAGGAAACAGAACGGAGTGCGAAGGATAGCATCAATTATGAGATGCTCAAAATTTTCATTTTCAGTTGTTATTTGACTATAAGTGAAAGTAGCAGCAAAAACAAGTTTATACAATATAAAATATAAAAACCAAAAAATTAAGGTAAGATACAGTCCACGGAGGTACAGGAGCAGATCCAACACTGCAATGCTTAAAAATAATAAACCAAGGGCGTATGTGCTCAAAGCACTGGGCTTCAAGAAAGCTAAAATAATTTAGGGGTGGGTACAATATTCGCAGGCAAGCACTAGGCGACGCAGCCATAGAGATGCGCAGTATGCTGCGCTATGGCTGCCGCCTTGCTGGCGGCCGACAGTGAGGCGGCATGTCTGCGTTGGCGCGTGCTTGGTGCTGAGTATTATGTGCAAATGATCGAATAAACCAGTGCGACTCAAAATTTAATATGAGCGAGTGAAAAATTATGTGCATTTGAACCAGTGCGGTTATTCGACTCAAAATTTAATATGAGCGAGTGAAAAATTATGTGCAAATGAGCGAATGAACCAGTGCGGTTATTCGTCTCAAAATATAATATGAGCGAGTGAAAAATTATGTGCAAATGACCGAATGAACCAGTGCGGTTATTCGTCTCAAAATTTAAATATGAGCGTGCGAAAATTATGTGCAAATGAGCGAATGAACCAGTGAGGTTATTCGTCTCAAAATTTAAATATGAGCGAGCGAAAATTATGTGCAAATGTGCGAATAAACCAATGCGGCTATTCGTCTCACAATTTAAATATGAGCGAGCGAAAATTCTGTGCAAATGAGCGAATAATCTAATGCGGTTATTCGACTCAAATTTAAAAATTGAGCGAGCATAGGTGCTAGAATTCCGTGCTAGTGAGCGAATAAACCAATGCGGTTATTCGACTCAAAGTGCATAGATAATAAGTAAAGTTATATAGAGCAAATATGCAGTGTTGGCAGTCTGGGCGAGGGCTAGGAGGAAATAGTCATTTCCTCGCAAGACATTAATTGAATTTTTTTTTCTTTCTTCCATTCCTTTCTCGAGCAGCAAGAAAATGAGTTACGGAAAGCATCAGTCGGCCTACAATGGCATCAAGAGGGCAGCAGAGCATGCGAAGACAAGCGAGTTCTCGCATTTGGGGCTTGAGGAAGCCAAGGTGCGGCTGACTCGTTTAGAGCAACAGTGGGAGCGCTTCAATGCCCTCCATGACGAGATAGCATCTCGGACCAAGCGCGATGAGAGTGCTGATTTGGAGAGATCAATGGAGCGGGCGGAGCGACGGTACTTCGGAGCGAGTGGTGCCCTGAACGCCAAGATCGAGCAATTGTGCCCAGAAAGGTGCGTTGAGCAAGGCGCAAAGGAGCCAATTTCGGTGCAGGTGACAATGCCGTTCCAGCAGCACGACCTCCAAAATACTTGGGGAGAATTTGATGGAAGCATCACCAAATGGCATGGTTTTCGCGACAGATTTGTCGCTGCAGTGCACAGCAACGAGCAGATAGCGCCATCGTACAAGTTCTCGTACTTGAGAAAGTTGCTCACCTATAAAGCAGCGCGCACTTTGGGTGAGTGGGAGCTGACCGACAACAGTTACCATGAGGCATGGGAGCGGCTCAAGCAAATTTATGACCGGAAGTATGCGGTATGCCGAGAGTACTTGCGGATATTTATTAAGTTGCCAGTGCTAGAGGGACCACCCACTGCGGAGAGCCTACAGCGTATGGCGAATGTGACCCATGAATCCATGCGCCAACTAAAGGCACAGGGGGTACCAGTGGAACATTGGGACATGTTCGTTGTGCATATGCTCCACGAGCGACTGGAAAGCGACACAGCCAAGCAATGGGAGCTACAGAGGAGCTCTGACTCTCCAAAGGTGAATGAGATGTTGGCTTTCCTGGAGAAGCAGGCTGCTCTACCAGCACGGGAAGTCAAGCGAGCGCATCAATTGGAGCACGGGCGCGATCGAGCAACGGGCGCAGTACCCAAGAGCGGGGAGAGAATGGGCCACGGTGTGAGTGCAACAGGAGCAGCACCGATACGAGCAAGCCAAGGCAAGCTGTGCGAGATATGCAGCGCAGATCACGCATTGTTTCGATGCCCAGACTTCCTGTCACTCAATTTGAGAGCTAGGCAAGAGCAAGTTGGCAAACGCAACCTGTGCCACAACTGCCTGAAGAAGGGGCATAAGGCGTCGGAGTGCTTTGCGGGGCCATGTTTGCGGTGCCCAGGGGCGCAGAAGCACAATAGCGTGCTATGTGCAAAAAAAGAGCCACAGCAGCAGGTGTTGGTGGCACAGCAGCCAAAGCGGGAAGCCGCCGGGACAACAATGCCGAAGGTCAAAAGCGATTGACGGCACAGCAACCTTGCAAACCTCGCAAGGGTAACAGAGCCTGGGCGAAGTGATAGATTTAAGAGCCTAAAATTTCTAAAACATAATAGAGCATTAAAGAAAGAGCGAGATATTCCTAATTGTGCAACTTACTATAAGTCTTTTCATTGTAATTTAGAGATGTAAGAGGCCTTGTTACCAACAGTTATGGTGCGTGTCGAGATTGCAGGAATGCTATATGGGCCAGTGCGAGCACTTATGGACACTGGAGCGCAGCCAAATTTAATGAGTGCCGAATTCCGGCGAAAGTACCAGTTGCCAATACGATCACAGAGCAGCAAAATGATAGGAATAGAAGGTAAATCATTTGACATAAAGCACTGTTTGAGTGCCAAGGTGTTTTCTTGTTACCCTATGAAGAGCGAGAATGATTATTTAGAGACTGAGTTTTGGGTGCTGCCAAAAGAATGTAACTGGTGCCCAGTTTTGCCAGCAACAAATTTAGTGGAGATACCAATGCATTTTAAGAATGAGGGTTTATGGGCGGATCCTGAGTTTTGGAAGGCGAGACCAGTCGAGCTACTGTTAGGAGCAAATATGGTGGCTAGAGCCATTACGGCGATAATGCCAAATGAGGTGCAAGGCATTGCCATCTATGAGAGCATGTTTCGGCAAGTCATTTTCGGGGCACAACCCTGTGAGAGAGATAGAGGGGCCGATGCTATATTTGCTTCGATAGAATGTATCGATAACAAAAGGTTAGACGAGTTACTTCAGCGCCTGTGGCAGATAGATCAGGTGGTGACGATAACTCGCTGGATACCAGATGAGGAGCAGGAAGTGGAGCAAAATTTTATGGAGACTTATACTAGAGATGAAACAGGGCGTTTTATTGTGACAATTCCAGTGAAAGAGACGGTGCAATGTGTAGGCACTTCAAGAGCAATAGCATTGTGCAAGTTTATGTACTTGGAGCGGAAATTAGAGAAAGTCTCAGAGCTGAGAAAACAATACGCAGAATTCATGAGAGAGTATGAGAGATTAGGGCATATGCAGTGCGCTACACAACCACCAAGAGTGGACGAGCCAGTTTATTATATCCCACATCACTGTGTCACCAAAAAATTTCGGATGGTTTTTGATGCTAGCTGCCCAACGAATCGTGGCATCGCTCTGAATTAAGTGCAATCTTTAGGCGAGAAGTTACAAAAGGATCTTTACGAAACTGTCATGAGACTTAGGCGTCATAAGAATGCGATATGTGCCGACATCAAGAAGATGTTCCGACAGGTGTGTGTTGCCGAAAGGCAATGGAATTTGCAAATAATCTTTTGCCGAGAGCATAGTGGTGAGCCATTACGAGAATACTGGTTAACGGTTGTAACGTATGGAATGACTTCCTCCGCTTATAATGCTGTTCGAGCTTTAATACAATGTGCTAGGAAGGCGAAAGGTGAATACCCAAGAGCAGGAGATACAATAGAGAACGACTTCTATATGGATGATTGTGCGACAGGTGCCCGATCCTAGCGAGAAGCGATATCTCGCGAAGGAGATAGACTCTGTCTTAAGAGGCGGTGGTTTCGAGCTGTGCAAATGGAAGTCAAACTCAAAGAGACTACTTAGAGCAATGAGAGCGGAGAGGAAAAAAGAGATATTATTCCCAAGAGAAGAAGAGACGTCAGTGCTAGGTCTGAAATGGCTCGTAGAGGAAGACAAATTCACTTTTGTGGTGAAGACTCCTGGATTCGTCGGTGAGATGACTAAAAGAAAGATAGTCAGTTGTGTGGCACAACTATACGATCCTGACGGGTTTATAACTCCAGTCACTATCAAGGGGAAAATTATTATACAATATTTATGGAGATTGAGCTTAGACAGGGATACAATAGTACCATAAGAGATACTGAAAAGATGGGAAGACTCTTGGGAAGAGATAGGGCATTTAGAGCAATTTAAAATTAGCAGGTGGATTGGTACTACAACAGATGCTAAGGTCCAGATTCATTGATTTGCGGACGCATCGTTGAGCGCGTATGGTGCAGTAATTTATGTGCGAATTGATTATGGCAACCAGCAAGTAGAGACAAATTTACTGACGTCTAAGGCGCGCGTAGGTCCTTTGAAGACGATTACAGTACCAAAGCTTGAACTGTTAGCAACCAAATTACTGGCACAGCTGCTATGCATCGTGCGCAAAGAAATGGAGTGGACAAATTGTGAGTACAGCTTGTGGACAGATTCACAGGTTGTTCTGAACTGGATCAGAAAACTACCATGTGAGCGGAAGATGTATGAAGTAAATATAATTTCAGAGATACAGACTCACACAGAGATTGGGCGTTGGCGCTATGTAAACACAAAACAAAATCCAGTAGATTTAACTAGAGGCTTAACAGCGAGAGAGCTAGTTTGTAATAAACTCTGGTTATATGGACCGGAGTGGTTATATAAATCAGAAATCAACATATTGAGCTACATCATCAGGTTTGTGCGAAGAGCAAGGCAGAGAAAGAGGAGGCGCAGAACTCGGCACAACAACCGAGTAGTGCAAGCGCCAACAGTGGAAGAGAAATGTGAAGCAACGGAATTCCTGCTGAAGCTGGCGCAGCAGAGCGATTTCAGACAATAGATAGACAAACCAAGAGAGATTGGGCAGGTGCAAGAAGGGAGCCAAATTAGTGCATTGAATCCAATAATGGACAGCTAGGGTCTTTTGAGAGGGGGCGGACGATTGGGGAGATCAGAAGAAGCCTATAAGATGATGCATCCGGTGATACTGAAGGATGGTTCTCGAACAGCATGGCTGATAATGGACCACGCTCATCGTACGACTAGGCATGGTGCTGTGCAAATGATGATGCAATTCATCAGACAAAAGTTTTGGATTCCAAAACTATGGAGCCAATTAAGAGCTTTTCTCCACAAGTGCGTGGTGTGCGTACGCTATAATGACAGAATGGGCTTCGGGCAGAATTTGTGAGCTAATAAGGAGCCGAAATGGGCTAATACGTTCAGGTGCAGACGGCCACAAACCGTCTGACAAGGCCTGTTCAGAAGATATGTATGCGTCCAATTGCGCCGAGCGAATAGAGGGCGGCTCTATGAAAGCAAAGCCAGGAGGTCCTTCTCTTTAGCGGGGACTGTATCAAATGCAACCATGCGTTTGAGATTCGCACATAGCGAAAATAGGTTCTGCGAGTATTTGAAAGTTTAGTTCGTTTCTGGCAATGGACCTAGTGCTAATGGAGCAGTGCGAGAGTGTCAAGGAACAGTGCGGTAGTGATGTGCTTTGAAAAAGGAAATACGAGACGTGATCTGGGAATGGAAGATCAGTGCTGAGACGAGGTGCAAAGAAGGTGCAATAAGGGCAACGCCCGAATAACAGCAAGTATGAGCAGTGCCACAGGTATTCTTAGAGCATATTTATGTAGACATATATTCGCAGAATATATGTGTGTGTATATATATATTTATAAATATGTATGCCTATATGTGCTAATAATGTATTGTATTGTGCGCCAAATATATTTTGTATACATGCATCGCATAATTCCCAGTAATCTCTTGAGCTCAATTAAGTAAAATAAAAAGTGGGTTTTTCATAAGCTTTTTCCACTTAAACAGATTGGGTTTTATTTCCATTGAATTGCTGTAAGTATTGTGATAGTTTCATTGTCGATTCGAAACAATAATAATAGCGATACACAATGTGGGTAACAAACCGACCTTTGTGACGTAAAGAAGGCAGGAAGTGATTGATCTAACACTAACTAATAGGTTTCTGGCAGATCAAATAAAACAGTGGAAAGTTCTGACAGAGGTATCTCTCTCGGATCACTGTTCGATAGAATTTCGACTTGACGACAAGATAATAATGCCGGAAGATCGAAATCCACAAAAGGCGGACTGGGACAAGCTTGGGGCTCTTGTTGACGAGAGAACTCCCAGATTCACTAAACTCAGAATCATAGCGAAAATCGAAGAGGCGATCCAACGGGTAACGAGTACGTTGATAGAATGTTATGAGGAAGTGTGTCCGTTCAGAATGAACAGGCTGGGTAGAGTAGATCCATGGTGGAATGCTGAAATTTCAAAGCTCCGAAAAAAGTCCAGAAAATTTCTGAATAGGGCTTTAAAAACCCGAAAAGAATAAGACTGGACTGAATATCAAATAGCTCAGAGAATCTTTAAGAAGAACATTAGGTCAGCCAAAGTGGACTCTTATAGAAATTTCTGTAGTGAAATTGACAACATGAATGAGTCTGCTAGGCTGTGCAGGATGCTTAAGCGGGACCGTGCAGTTAGACTGGACTCTCTTCGCAGGTATCTTCTCTATTACCAATGCAATGGTTTAAACCTGCAATACCCTTCTGAAAACCCACTTCCCGGGTAGCAGAATCATTACACAGGAACGATGATGGAGGGATGACAGCTCGAATGGTGGAATCACGAGACGAAACTAGTATACGACATCAAAAATTGTGTGTTTGATCTTTTTACAACTTTAAGTCACCTGGCCCTGATAATGTATACTCAATAATGTTAAAGAGAGGGGATAAGATCAATAGGGCCTGGAAAAATATCTTAGGGTAGTCTTCATTCCCAAAGGAAAGGATGACTACGCTTTAGCGAAAAGCTTCAGGCCGATCAGTTTGACATTGTGCATGTTGAAAGGTCTGGAGCGTATGGTGGAGAAGTACATTAGGGCTTGTTTAATGTTGAATACCCCCTTAGTATCCATCGAACATCGTAACAGGGCAGGAAACTGGTGAATACACAATGGGGCTTTCGATAATGCTACCTTTGACTCTATGTGCACGCCTGTTAGACGAAATGGGGTGGACGAAACTATTGTCAAGTGGATCCATTTCATATTTTCAAAATGGCTGTTAACTGCTGGAGAGACAAACGACAATTTTACCGTGGCAGAATTTGCTCGAGGATCTCCTCAGGGCGGCATACTCTCTCCTCTTCTGTAGTATTTTGTGGTGGACTCTCTTCTGAATAAGTTACAGAACCATGAAGTAAACATCCAAGAATATGCGGATGATGTATGTGCACTGGCAATGACAACGCCATTAATGACTCGGGTGTCTACGCTCAGGCATATACGGATGATGTTGGCTGTCTTGTGACAGGTCCATCCCTTATGATTGTCTGCAGAAGGGTGCAGAGAACTCTGGATATGATTGACACGTGGTAGAGTGCGAATGGGCTATCGGCTAATCCTGTCAAGACTCTTTACCAGAATGAGAAAGCTTGATGGACTTATTCTGCTTACACTAAAAGGAGTCACTATCCAGCTATCCAAGGAAATCAAATATCTTAGAGTCATCCTTGACAACAAACTTCTTTGGAAAACACATGTCGAACTGAAGACATCCAAAGCACTGTCAGTTTTCTGGCAGTGTAAGAGTATTTTTGGTAAGACATGGGGTCTTTCCCCTAGTAAGGTCCTATGGATCTAAGATCTATTATCACCTATGCATCGATGGTTTGGATGAGCGAGAGTCTGCTGTAGGGGTCAAAAAAGCTCTATCAAAACTACAACGTGCTGTGGCCATATGCTGTACCGGAGCATTTCCGACTACTCCAGGCCCGGTACTTGATGCTTTGGTGAATCTCCCGCACTAGATGTTTTCATCCGCGGAGAGGCCATTAAGGCCATCTGCAGAGTGAAACATGGTGGCCACTGGTATGGGGTGTACTCGATATTGGACGACAGCGCAGGCACTGACATCGATTCTGCAATCCTGTCTATGCCCCCGGACTCCATGTCGTCAACCGTCATACTAGAAAAGCGGTACAATGTGTTGCTGCTAGAGGCTCATTCATGGTTAGATCCCGAGAACGAGCCCGGCAAACACTGCTGCCGTATTTTCACTGATAGCTCCAGGACTGAAGACGGTTCAGGTTCTGGTGTCTTCGTGGAATCTTGTGGGACCCGTCGGTTCTTTGCCCTTGGTCTGCATGCGTCTGTGTTTCAGGCGGAGGTGTATGCGATACTTGAGGCGATGGACTTTGTTGTGGAAAACAGGTGGAAAGGCAAATCTATTTGTGTCTGCAGTGACAGCCAAGCTGCGCTCATGGCCTTGGATAGCCCTACCACCACTTCCACGATAGTCAGGTCCTGTAAATCCAGGCTAAATTGTGTTGGAAAACATAATAGTCTGACGCTGACTTGGGTACTGGGACACGCTGGCATTGCGGGTAACGAGACCTCTGACTTTGGCCAGGATGGGCTCTGAGGCTGTTTTCATTGGCCCTGAGCCTGTTCTGCCACTCCCTTCTGCTGTCATCAAAGCCACTGCAAACAAGTGGGTTGATTCGACCCACAAGCGAGCATGGCGGGCTGAGAGGGGCTGCGGATGGACGAAAATTATGCTACCTGCTATCTCTGACCGATGGTCACGGTTCCTTCTATCTTTAGGTAGGAGGGACTGCAGGCTGTTGGTTGGCGTGATGACAGGGCACTTTCTGTGGGCTAGGTACATGGAAAGGATTGGCATACCAGACAGTGCGCTGTGCCCAGCCTGTGGTGAAGAAGGCGAGACGGCGGACCATTTTCTTTGCGTCTGCAATGGATATATACTCTGTCTGAGTGCTGCACTTACTAAACTGTTCCGACAAAACAGAAAAAAAATGTGCACTGGCATCAGCATTGCCCCATAGGACTGTATGTGCAAACGTACAGAAAACTCTGTACAAAATGGCTGAGTGGTGCACTTCCCAGGGACTTACAATTAATCCAAGCAAGACAACTGTGGTATTGTTTACACGAAAAAGAAAATTGGTAGGACTTAAACTACCAGTACCAAAATGTGTAAATATCAGTCTTTCCATGCATTAAAGGCGTCGTTCTTGATAGGAAACTCACTTGGAAGACGCGTGTTGAACTGAAGGTTAGTCGGGCACAAAAAATATTTGGCGAAGACGGACAAGACTCAAACACTGACTGAGGTCAATAGGCGGGTGGATGCCCTTGGTATTAAATGGCGGGATGCTTTAGGGGGCCCAGCAGCTCAAAGACGGTTGCTGGAGTAGGCCGGGAGGGACCGACAAAACATGTTCGTCCTTCTAAGCAGGCCTACTATAGTAGGCCATGAGGGTCATGGCCAAACATGAGGCTCTGCCCACGGACCAGCTCACTTAAGAGCAACCCAAATCGGTAGAGTGGGCAAAAGGGGTGCTAACCCGACGGGTACTGCTCAAAGAGGCAACGATCGGGGAAACAGACAAGTGGTGTCGCCAAAACGCAAAAACTGGCCTTCCAGAAATACCTGCCGTAGAGCGACGCTGTCAAAGGTGGGGGCGATATGCTAGTCATCATATACAGGAAGGAGGAGGAAGAGGTTATACGTAACGATAAGTCGAGGTTGGTGGAGCTAGCGATTGCTGAAGTCCACCTCCAGGTATTGGAGGAAACCTCTAGACACCCTCCTTTCTGTCACGATGCGGGCTATTTTCCGGGCAAGGACAAGCTCATCGTATGTGATGATGCAGATCAGCCATGCTCTACAAGCCTGCGGTAAGCAAGGTTAGCGGGATTTGACCGGGAGGCAGGGTAGATAGCGACAGCAGAGAAGAAGTTCCCAGCAGACCCAGAGCTCTGGTTTGGATCCCGGCTAAGCCAGCTGAGCAGGCAATGATAAGAGATTTTTGGATCTTGTAATAGGGACCTGTCAACTCATAACTGGAGGTTGGGCAAACTACAGGAACCAGTGGAGGGAAGAAGACAGTTGTTGCTGATCCTCCACGACGAATCCCTTACCTTACTGTCAGATAAAAAAGGGATGGTAGGGTTGGCGTTCGTTGACGCAATCATTCGGAACTACCGCAGCGACGTTTAAGGTTTGGAACCGGAGGGGATAGAGGGTGACGAATTATAACTGCCAATTATAACTGCGCAACGAGAGTTATGGGAAAATTATTGCAGGGACGTGGAAGGAACATCGGAAGCAACCAGACTAAGAAGACTCCTAATGATGACACCGTTCAACTTGGGCTACCTAAAAGGTCCGGCGGATGTGTGTAGTGCATCGATCGAGGGATTTGTAGCTCTTCTCTTAGATATGCATTCATAGGCATTAGCACGGTGGAGTGTAATAACTCGAAACCTATGGGCAGGCTGTTAGAGATAGATAATGTGATAGTTACAGTTCAAAAAGTTGAGTAGGTTATTAACAGCTTTGGCTGTCACAAATCGCCGGGTCCAATTGGAATCTACCTCAGAATTACAGCAATCTCGGAATATAATTGTACCCTGGGTTGTGGCGGCAATTATAAGTTGTTAACCTGGGCTATATTATGATGAAGGGAAACGAAGGTTTCCTTCATACCCAAAGCAGGCACGTCCTCGCATGTTAATCCTAAAGACTTCAAACCAATCAGTCTCACGTCTTCTTCCTAAAAACATTGGAGAGGCTGATGGATGTACACTTAACGGAAGTTATACATGCTGGTGGAATCTCCTCGGCACAGGTTGCATATATGAATTGCAAATCTACAGAGACGGCGATACACTTACTCATTGGTATTGGCACAAGCCATTCAGGAGAAGGATTTTGGACTGGTGGCTTTCATTGAAGGCGCATTTAATAATATAACTTCGAATACTATTACGGGAGCGTTAGGGCGTTGATCCTAATGTGCTTGCACTGGTTGACACTATACTCGTCGGAGCTTAGGGACCTGCACTTTAAGCAGACAGGTCTGAAGAGGTACTCTTCATGGAGCAGTTTTCTCCCCCCTAATCTGGAATTTGGCGGTAAATTCCTTACTGCTAGCCCTAGAGAGGGCGGTTGCCACGTTATCGCCTATGATGACGATTTGGCAATTGTGATTAGAGGGAAATATCCAAACACTCTAATGGATATTTTGCGCTCTTACATGCCATGCCTACTTGTTGAACGGAAAAAAGGGGACTAGGGCTCTAACATGGTCACGCTTACTTGTTGAACTAAAGGAAGGGGATTAGGAATAAACCCCGATAATATGGAATTAATCCTCTTCTCTAAGAAAAATATATCTCCTACGGTCTCCGCGTTAAAATACAAACGTGTGGAAATTCCGATGAAGGAGGTGGTCTAATATTTGAGATTAAGACCAGACAAGAAACTTACCTGGAAAATTAATATTGAGGAAAGACTTAGGAAGGCCATTATTGCCTTGTACACTTCTAAAAAAGCGGTCTGAATTAGGTGGGGACTATACCCACGAATTATGCACTGGCTGCCAATCTCTGTGGTCAGGCCTATTTTGTTATACGGAATACTGGTATGGTACCCAGCCACTCAGAAACAAAGCTATTTTTAGCTTCTGAGCAAGGTCCAAACATATGTTTTCTTTAAGGACCACCCCAACTAAAGCATTAGAAGTGATACTCAACCTACCTACACTAGATCTAGGAAAAAAAGTCCTGCGGCGGAAGTAACGCTCTATAGATAAGGCTACATTTTGAGCAATTTCAGTGTACGCCAATATCGCTTCTTTTAAAACCAATTTTCATCTTCTATAAACCTTGTCGACTTCTTTTACAGCTTCGAAAAATTTAACTTTAATTTTTTCTTGAGACTCTTAAGTAATAAGGTTTGATAGACTTCTGCTCATCTAAATATTTATCAAATGCAAATTCCACAGTTTGAAGAAAGAAATGAACATTGTGATTATATATCAGTGTTATAATTCTGAATTTCCGACTCTTCTCTGTAACCTAAATTATTAGTACAGATGGCTGAATTTTGTAAAGCATTTTTGGCTTTGGTATCTTGATTCTCATTTAATTGCACACAAACCATTAGATCAACATAACTACCACCCAAAAATACTTCATTATCAATTATAAAACTGTCTCTGCACTTCATTGCTCTTACAATCGTTATATGGTTTATAGTTTTTTTTTATTCTGGTACACAAAGAAATAATTTCTTAAGCAACTTTAAAATGCTGGGTCACACAGAAGATATTCTTTTAATTTATAATTAACAATAAAGAAGAAATGTATAAAAGCTTATTGGACAGGTTTTTTTAAATGTACATATTATATACATAAATACTAATTTAAATGTTGAAAAATCACAGAAATTTAATTATATATAGTTTAGTTCAAAAATATAATTTACTCTATTATACTGTCCAAAGTTTTTATATTTTACATCTTTTAAATATTATCAGATTTTACAGCCTATAATTTTATTGCATATTTTTAAGGAAATATGAAGATATTTATGAAAAGGCGGCGGAGTCGTTTTACTCAGACTCCTACCCAAAAACTAAAATCTTCTCGACTCAGACTCCTCAGCCCTAAATAATTCTTCTGGAGTAGTCGTGTCTTTAGTTCAAATGAGAGTCGATAGTAAAATTCCTAACTGACGTTCTAACTTGTAAGACCTGGTTCTGCATTTCAATAAAAGTCGATTGGAAAACCCAACTTCCATTAAACGCACAGAATACTTAGAATCTGAAGGTTGGTGTGCGAAAGAGGAAGAAAAGATTCCGAGTATAGGATTTAACCTCTTTATATTGCAGTTTTATAAAACTCTCCTCTGAAAGTGTTGTTGGGTGTACCCCGTTGTTTGGCTCATCTGCTACCAACGTACAATTCAAACTATTGCTATGGCAGTGAAAGCTAGTTACTTGTCACTTTCCTGACCCTTGGCCACTAATAAACCGTACCCGGAATTTACCTGTTGTTTACTGTTGTCAATCGCATGAAAATGTTGTTGTAGTATTGACGATGTTGTAATTTGAGGCTGTGTTGTTGAAATATCGTTTGAGACTGTTGAAGAGCAACTTCGTATTGTCTACTGTGGTTTTCACCAGCAACATTTATTATTCTTGCAATTGTTTAGTGTAGACTTTTTTGTTATTGTAATAATTCTCCTGCTATTGTATTATGATTTATATATCTGTGTTGGTCAACCGGCTCCATATTAGTCCCGTTTGTGGATGCTATGCATTCACGCAATTGGCTTAGCATAGTTCTTTTTATAATACTGTCCGATCTAATGTTCTCGCATTGTACTGTGAATTTTGGAATTATATTTATTTTATGCGGCTATTTTGATTGCGCTTAAGCTTGTTAAAGTGAAACGCCTCGTTTAGTGTAGTGCGTTAACAACAGCCAATCGCAGTATCTTGCATAATTGTTGACCTTATTTTAGGCGATACCAACAAGCTTCAACTCACACTAGTTTAGTGCACTTTTGTTTCTTTTTCAACAGTATAATATGTAAATATTATGGTTCATTGCTGAGTACGGCGTATTAAGGTACTTAAATACTATTGTTTTTAATTGTTTGAATCGGAGTACCCTAACAGCAACAAAAACTGCAGAACCCGTTAAAATAGACACAACTGCAGAATCCGCAGCAACAATTCAATTTGCCTCCTCCATCCATAGCAAAAAAAAAAAATTGTAATAAACCAGCAAAGCAGACAGGAATTTACTGGTACATCGCACAGTGTGAGATTTAGTCAATCTAGCATCTCAAAATTAATTTTTATATGAAGTTTTAGAGATATCAACTTGAAATTTGGCACGATCGTTAAGGAGATTATAAGCTTCAATATGGTGAAAGATAACTAATTCCAACTAGTGTCAAAGGGGACTATTTCCGAACTATCCTCAAAAACACTAGTTGGGGACAATTTTTTTTTACACATTTATATTCAAAATTTCTTCTTTTTTTCTCTTCTAACTAAAACTTGTCGATATATTGATATAAATACCCACATACAACCATTTCTATAAAATGCTTCAAGTTTCGAACTTTAGTTTTCGATGATTCTTTGCAAATGAGAAAAATAAAAAGTTAATGTTGTTTCAATGTTAAATTTATTGATATCTAAAACATAATAAAGAGGAAAAATTAAAAAATTCAACGAAACTTATTAAAAGAATGGAAAATATTCAAAATAAGATATTAATCAAAAACCAAAATAAAGAAATTATATACAAATTATACAAAAGTAAAAAGCGAAAAGTAGAAATAAAAAAAAAATAAGAAATTTATACAAAAATAAAAATTCCAGAGAGCTGCAAGCAAAGTTTTTTATGCTAAATCATCAAATTCATCATTTAGTTGGGTGTCAGACAAAAGTGCAATGACCTCAGAAGGTAAAGTAGAACGCTTGGTTTTTGGGGGCAAACGTAAACTTGCAATCAAAGGGTCTGACGTGATAAGCAACCTATGCAATAAATCTATGTTAGTGTCAACTCGGGACGTTTTTCTTGTGAACAGTTCGCGATACTGTCTCGACTCTTTATTGCGTGCTTCTTGCGCTTCTTCAGAAAAGTTTCCTATGGGAAGAATGCATGAAGAAATGATAGCTCCTCCATGAAACAATATTTTGTGGAGAGTTACTGGCATATAGTACCAAGGATATAAACTCAAATAAAGCTCTCTTGTTTCTGACGTAAAATTTTGGAACGCATCTATATTGATAAAATCCACGGTATTGCTCAGTTGATAAATTTTCGTCTACGATCATGGCCAGTGCTTGATCTGGTGTAAGACTTTTCTTTTCAGTAATGCTTACCCTTGCTCTTTTTATAGCTGTACCTCTCGAAGGGGATGCAGCCGACAACTCTTTGACAATGTTTGCTGAGTCTCTTTTTCCACAGGATCTCAGATGCATTGCGGTAGCCATAGTTAATTTTTCCGAAGCTACATTTGACATTAACTCTTTGCATTTCCGTTTTTGTGTACTCGAAGCACTTTCAGCAAACTCTTTTTCTCGCCTTCCGCGTTGCGGTATTTGTTTTGAAGTTGATGGTGCGTGATCAAGATCAAAATCAGCATCATAAATTTTTGAACTTAGCCAAATAGCATTGTCAAGCATAAATCTTGCTTTATCACGGTGAGATTTGCTCCATCGCGATTGAAATTGGAAGCAAAGCTTTTTTATACGATCTTTAATTTTGGTATCGTCAACATCTGGTCCAAAAATTGATATAACGTGCTTTTCGACCGCTTCTGTTTTTTCGCTTTTCACCTTGCTCAACCAAATCCAAAATAGCTCCTCTCGCGATATTTCACTCATACTAAAAAAAGGCAAAAAATGGGCAGGATTTTATTTTTTTAATTTGTTTTGAGCACATTAACAAAGATTCTGCTGGCATTCCCATCACGAAACTCCGTGAGACTTGGAAGTTCTAGTCTATCAAAGATTTGAAAGCTTTAAAATTTGTCTTATCTTTTAGGTGGTTATAAAACAATTTTTTCAAAATACTTGAGTGCAAAAATAAATTAAATAAAAATTTTAAGTTTAAGTAATAACCTTCAATACAAAAAATATTTTAGGCCAAAAAAAAAACCACTCACAACTTCGGCCTGATCACTCAAACTTTTGTGATCAATGCAAGCTTGCAAATCAATTGTTGCATGCTATGCAATTGCACGTGTTTGATAGCTCTTATCACGCCAATAACATTTTTTTATTCTCTTTTGTGTTTGTTTTCGTAACAATTGGGGTCTCTTCTCACGTAAAAAAAAAATATGAGCGAGTTACGAAAACATTTTTTTTTGAATTTCGAGATGCTAGATTGACTAAATCTCACACTGTGCATCGTAGTGAAGCATAAACTAAGCCCTAAAAACTAAACAGGTAGGCAAACAAAAAAAGGAACAAAATTTAATGTTTGTACTAAAGACACTTCTAACAAAAATGGAAACCCGCTTTGAAATATTATCAACAATAGAGTATTCTTCTTCTAAAATTGATAATATATCTTATAATAGCAAATCACATAAGCCTCTACCCATTTACCTTCGAGAAAATAGCTCAAACGCACTTGTACAAAGCATAAGTCAGCTCATTGGGAAACTAACGTTCATGTAGTTCCATTATAAAAATTGAAATATACGACAAAACCAACTATCGTTTATTGGCAGAGAATTTTCACCGTAATAAAAAAACTACTGCACCTATCAATTGAAGAGTAGTAAGGGCATTGGAGTAGTAATAAAATACATTGAACCAGATGTGGTTACAGTGAGAATAAAAAATGAGCTCGAAGATACTGGAGTTGACGCCAAATCTGTGCATAACATAAAAAATGAACCTTGTTTCGAGTTGTGTTGGAACCGATATAAATGAACTTACAAAATTTGAAACGCATCCGATTTATGACTTGCGTTACTTGCTCTATCGTAGGATCAATGTTGAAGAGCCACTCAAACGTAAAGGGCCGGAACAGTGCATTAACTGCCAAGAATATGGTCACACAAAAACATACTGCACACTACGTAATGTATGTGCTGCTTGTGGTGACCTACACTAAACTAGCACAGATACTAAAAAATGTAGTAATTATGACGGCAACCACACAGTGAACTATAGACGGTGACCAGTGATTATTGAGCTTAAAAACAAAATCAATCAACGTCATCAAGTCATTAAAATCAACAAAGTTACCACTGTACAAGTCACTCATAATTTATAGCAAATGTCTCATAGTACTATTGTCCCACTAGCAATCTCTTATGCTAATATAGTAAAATCCAAACCAAATAATAACAGCAGTAATACGACAACACAATCGCTAAAGCAATGTTAATGAGCTTAATTCAATGCATGACACAGTTTATGACTTCAATGCAAAATATCGTGCAAGATATAATAAAATCCAGAATCGAATAATGCAGATATTCATCGCACAAAAATTAATTATGTGAAGATTTGTCTCTGGAACGCTAACGGCATTCGCCAATACAAGCTGGATTTCGAAAACTTCTTGCATTCACACAGCATTGGTTTTCCTTGACAAACCACCCAGATGGTAAAGTTCATGGAGGCAGAGCAATACTGATTAAAAACCGTTGAAAGCACTACGCTATTGAAGACCATGCAAAATAATATTTAGAACACACCTCAACAAGCTTAGAACTGTTAGATCTAAATACAACGCAAAGTGCGGTTTATGGGTCTCCAAGACTCTCCATTAGCGACTTGCAATTCACTAAATAGTTCAAAACACAAGGAAATAAATTTATATTAGCAGGAAACTTTAACGATAACATATTCTGGTGATTCGGCTCTGTCCTTATGAATCGACACCTCAACTTGGTTTTTGTGTCTTCTGGAAAACCGACATAATGGCTTTCAGATCCCAAAAAATTCTAGATCTGATTAAGTTTGGTATAACCAAACTTAATTCCTGATCGGAACTCGATATCGTCGTAGCGGTGTCTAGATCTTTCTTCAGATCACTTTTCACTAATAATAAAATTATTCAATTATTCAATTATCCAAAGTTACTAAAAAATTAGGCAATTAACCACCTCAATATAGTGTCCTTAGGGCGGTATTATATTTATTATTTGCATCAGATCTACCCGCGGATGCTCGACTACTGATCTCAACTTTCGCTGATGATACTGCAATCCTAGGTTCGGTGACCTAATCGTGCATTTGAAATTAATAGAGACTTGGGTAGCAAATTAGAGATTGAGGGTGACATTTATTTTATTCAAAGATACTGGGCCACAGTATTCCTCAAGCTATCACAGTGACCTATCTGGGTATACATCTCGATCGCAGACTAACTTAAAAGAAGCATCTTAAGGCAAAAAGAAATTACATCAACTGAAGGCTCAAAAAACAAAGTGGCTTTAAAATTACATTTCCCGACTGCGTTTGGAGCACAAAGTTCTTCTTTAAGCCCAATACACACTATTCGTGCCGGTCACAGTCATACAAGCATCAGTAAAATATTCTTTAATGCCTTTTAATAGGAAGTATTCACATTACCGGTCACGTGCCAGTCACAGTCCAAGCAAGACCGCCGTGGTTTTTTCAAAAAGAATACTTGACCGAAGGTTGTACGGCAGTGTGGAATGCATCGCTTGCTTGTGGATTTTGTTCAGATTAAATTTTACGCGTTCTAGCGTAGGTATCGACTTGCCAGCATGTGTGAGTGTGGAAAAAATACGATCGACGCCATCCACTTCGGTTAACTTTTATTTGTTTTTGTTGTTTTCTCTCCTATTAGTTCAACTTCGAGTATTTATTAAAAGAATAATTAGCTTCATGGGCATTGTATAGCATACGTACATTCTTATTATTACTTCATATTAATTTTATATATGTATGTGAGCCGATAAAGGCAATTATATTTAAAGATAGGTTTATATTATAAAAATTAAAAATTCAAAGATTATAAAAATGAAAAATTAAAAGATTATAAAAAAGGTATCAAACATTAATTGCTTCCGTTAACGACCAGCGACAACTTCGTATGCGACTGTAAAAAATAGAAAAACTTATTAGCGCGCGCAACGACTACAACTTTACGTGACTACTTACGGATTGCGACTGACTCTCTCTCTCATCTTACATTCGGCCATTCGACTCCTCATCTTCCGTCCCGGACAGATCTTGCTCTTCCTGCTTCCATGGCTTCATGAAGTCGCAGCTGGTTGACGTGTTGTTTGGTCCTTCAAAATGCGCCGCTTTTTTGACGTCATATCGTCCGTTACGTTTGCACTTGATTACCTCGTATGGTCCCATGCTTTCGCTGATGAGTTTTTTCCCGGAAACAAATTGAGTCCTCTTTATAGCAACAAGGTCCCCTATTTTGTATGTAATCTCTTTCTTTCGCTTCTTGTTATATTGCAGTTTGTACTCAGCTTGAGCCTTAGCGATGTCTTCCTTAGCTTTAATTTCCGATCACGCCGCGTTAATTTGCAAAAATCGCCGCTGTTTCTGCATCAATCATCTCGTTCATATTAACGTCTACTGTTGTTCTCATCTTCGTTCCAAACATTAGTTCGAATGGCGTATATTTTGTTGATTTGCTGACTGTGTTGTTAATTACGTTTTGCACTTTATGGACATATTTGTACCAAGACTGGCCGATCAGATGACAATTTCGAGATTACATTAATTATAACTCTATTAAGCCGTTCAACTTGGCCCTTTCCTCTTGCCACGCCTGTTGTGATTAAAACGTGCTCAATTGATTCGGCTTCACACCACTCTTTGAATGCCGTAGACGTAAATGTTGGCCCTCTGTCGCTGATTATTCGAAGTGGTGTTCCAAAAACATTAGTCTAATCCGATAGTTTTTTGATTGCTTCTTCATATTGTGTGACCTCCAAAATTTTTCTGATCGCCACGAAATGTTCGTCTGTCGCTTGTGCTTTACGTAAGCGAGCACTTATTTCTTTGTTAGTTAACGCTATACTTACTGGCGCTCTGCTCAGAGCGTCCACATGTCTCATAAAGGTACCTTTTCTGTGTTCAATCGTATATTGGAAGTCGTGTAGATAAATTATCCATCTTGTTATTGCTGGTGATACGTCGCTTTTACTTGTAGCGCTTTTAAATCCTTGACAATCAGTTATTAATTTAAATTTCCTTCCGAGCAAATAATGCCTTAGTTTTCGTACCGCTAAATACGCTACTTTATTTTCCAGATAGAAACTAAACTATGAAGCTTGCTCTCTTCTGGCGTACACTTCTTACTCTAAAAAAAATCGGGTGTAACTTGTCGTCGAACTTCTGGAGTAAAATTGCTCCAAAACCATCTCTGCAGGCGTCAGCATGTAATTCTATTGGTGCTGTCTCTTCAATCGCGTTTACTTCAGGTAGTCCTATTTTGAGTTTTTCTGTCAACGGTTTCTTTATTATTGCGTAGTTTTCTACAAATTTACGGAAGTATCCTGTGAGTCCGAGTAGTGATTGCAGTTTCTTAATGTTGTTTGGCACGGGAAAATTCTTTATAGCCAAACATTTTTCAGCATCCGGAGATATACTGCCATTTTTAATCCTTAGTCCTAAGTAAACGACTTCCGTTGGTAAAAACTTACATTTCTTCCATTTTATTCGTAATCCATGTTGCGCCGCTACCTGCAAGACCACACATAGCTTCCGTATACTTTCTTCGTCATCCTTTGAATAAATAATGACGTCATCCATATACATCTGCATGATCACGAACTAATTTCCAAAAAACGTGATTTATGTAGCTGGAGAATTACAGAAACCAAAGGGTGCTCTGTTAAATTCAAAAACCCCGTCTCAGGTAATGAACGCTGTATAGTTTTTGGACTCTTCGCTTATAAGGACGTGGAAGAATGCGTTTACGAGGTCCAATGTGGTAAATATTCTTGCGCTCTCCAACGATTCAACCACTTCCTCCATCAATTGTACTGGAAATACGTCCTTCTGTACCTGCTTGTTAAGATCGCGATAATCGACACAAACGCGCTTGCTTCCATCTTTTTTATTCGCGACAACTACCCGACTGCAAAATTCTGAGTTTGATGGCCTTATTATTCCATTTTTTAGCCAATCTTCCACCTGGTCACTTACCGCCATCTGCTCCAGCAACGGCAATCTTCTCGGTGTATGTCTTATAATTCGTTCATCGATCAATATAATTTTCATGTCTATCGGGCTTATTGCATCCTGTTCGACAATTTCTTCTATTTGTTTCTGATGTTTTATTGGCGCTTCAAATTTCTCTTTGTTGATCATAATATTCATTATTGAATGTTCATAGCTGTCATCGAGAAAACTTTTGAACGTATACCCCTTTTCACTATAATCGTAACTGCATTTGCCTATGTAATCGAAGCCTAAGGTTACTTCATATTTCGATACATTGTTCGGAACAACAACAAAATTGTGCATACACTTCAAATTGTCGACAGTAATTTCCGCTTCAAAAATGCCGATTGCTTTTACCTTAACATTTCCTATGCCTGTCACACCGTTTTCGTATTCCCTTAATTCCGCGTTTATGCTTTTCGCATTCATAACCGATATTTCTGCGCCGCTGTCAACTAAACAAAATAAATTTTCATCGTTTATTTCGATCTGTTTTAACATTTTTTCGCGACGTTCGTGTACATTGACGATATTGACTTCGTTTGCTATATTTTCTTTTATTTCAGTTGCTTTGATATTCTGAGGTCAGTTTTTCGAAATGTGGTTTGATCCGTTACTGCGAAAACATTTTGTTGGTGCTTTACACTCGCTCTTTTCAAGTTTCGTAGAGCCGCAGTTAAGGCAATGGGCACGCTTTGTGCTTTTGTTGTTATTTTAATGTTCCTTTTTAACTAGTTGTTCTTTTTATTTCGTAACTCGTTCTAATTGTTTCCTAAGTTCTGTAAAGTTTCCGCGGTGTAAAACAAAAATTGGTTTCCGTTCTTTCATTTATTCCATCTACTATGTAGCGTATTACCAATTTTTTGTCCAATTTCCCGTACGCGCCGTCGCATATGAAATATGTACTCATGCATACTTTCTTCGTTTTGCTTTTTCCTCTCTTACATCTGCTTGTGAATATCCGCGCTTATAAATTTGCGTTGAAACTCTTTTGTAACTTCTTCTTTCAGTGATTTATAATCGTGGACATATACTGCTTCGATAAAAACTTTTGCTGTTTTTGTCATTTTGGGTCTGGAAAAAACGTATTTTTGACTTTCGCTTCACTTATACGCTACAGCACATTTTTCGAAATTGTTGAACTATTCCTCTATGCGTGTAGGTGATCTGCCATCGAATTCGGATATAACGTCGTCGATGCTTTCTGTTGACATAGCCGCTTGCTCTTCCTCTTCCTTTGCAAATTTTAGTATGAGATGTCTAATCAATTCGCCCATCTCTGCCATTTCGCTGCTGCTTGTATCTCTTATATTCGTTGTTGCCGTTGTTTCTGTGTTATTCTCCCTTGCGCTTTCGCTATCGTATTTGTACTTGCTATAGTTATACCTTCCTTTGTGTTTTCGTTTTGAGCATTAAAAAAACGTCACCATCGTCGTCCTCTACTCGCGTTGACTTTGTCTTTGACCTTAAAAAGTACGCTTTTTGTTGTTCTATACTCATTAAACCGAGTTCCGCGTTTGACCTTTAAAGCCCCGATTTCTCGAACACAGCACAACTTCTGCTGATCACGAAAAAATTTTACTTTTTTTGGAGCACGGTTTTATTTCCACGTTTTACTTTTTTCTGGTTCTGTTATTTCTCGGACGGTTTAGCCCCCATGAGAACCGATAACGGCAATTATATTTCACACGATAAGTTTATATATTAAATTATAAAATGAAAAATTAATAGATTATAAGAAAGTATCAAAAGTTAATTGCTTCAATTATTTTTTTGTTAACGACCGGCGACAGCTTCGTATGCGATGTTTTCGACTGTAAAAAATATAAAAACTTATTAGCGTGCGCAACGACTTAATGTTTGCGACTGACTCTCTATACGAGTATATACTCTCTCTCTCTCTCTCTATATATATATATATATATATATATATATATATATATATATATACTCGTATATATAAATATATAATATATATATATATATATATATATATATATATATATATATACTCGTATATATAAATATATAATATATATATATATATATATATATATATATATATATATATATATATATATTTATATATATATATATATATATATATATATATATATATATATATATATATATATATATATATATATATATATATATATATATATATATATATATATATATATATATGGCGACGACAGTTACACATGTTAACTGGTAGAAATACAAGAAATACCTCAGTGCCCATTGCACGGATAGCATGCTGTTAACAACGCTTGCAGACATAGATGGCTGTATTAGAAAGCTAGATGCAATCCTCAAGCAAGCTGTTGAACATGCTACTTCTACCAGTCGACAGGTCAGATACCATAGAATCCAGTCTGTAAATGTAGAACGGCTATTGTCAGAAAAAAGAAGAGTTCGAAGAGAATGGCAACGATACAGATCCCCGCAGTTACAAATTAGGCTCAAAGAATGTACCAAACAGCTTAGAAAATTATTAGAATATAAAAAATCAGCATCTCTGCAGAAATTTCTCCAAGATCTCGACGCAACGCCACAAACAGACTATTCGCTATGGCGAGCAACCAGAGGACTTAAAAAACCTGAGATTAGTAAGCCTCCCTTACGAACTTTGGGCGGAGCTTGGGCAAAAACTGATACTGAAAAAGGGAATCTTTTTGTAAACCGTTTTCACTCCAAACATATCTGCTGATATGGTTGAGCTGCCAACAGTGGTCGCGGAAGCAGCGATTCCTCTGAGATTTAATATTGGGGATATTGAAACCGATATTGCTGGCTTAATCTCGAGGAAAGCCCCAGGTGATGACAAAATCAGTAATAAGATGCTTTTAGAACTGCCCCGTGTGGTAAGAAAAATAATTATTTTCATTTTTAATGCTATTTTACGCCTCCAACAGGATCCTACTGAATGGAAGGTTTCGTTGATTACCATGATACCTAAGCCCGCAAAAGACTATACGAAAGCAGAATCTAATAGACCTATTAGCCTATTATCTAATATGTCAAAACTATTCGAAAAATTACTTATGAGCAAGCTGACCCCCATACTAAATGAGAATGGATGCATTCCAGATCATCAATTTGGATTTAGAAGAAAACATAGCACTATTGAACAAACACATACGAGTAGACTTGTAAACGTAGTTAGAAAAACGTTCGAAGAAAAGAAATATTGTTCTGCCCTCTTCATTGACGTTTCCCAGGCTTTTAATAAAGAATGGCATGAAGGTTTAATTTTGAAATTAAACAAAACTTACCCGCAAACACTCATAAGCTATTTAAAAACGATTTAACTGGACGAAAATTTATCATCAAAGAAGGTAATTTTCTACCGGTTCAAGCCGGAGTTCCCCAAGGTATCATTTTGGGTCCTATCTTATATTTGATATACGCCTCTTATATGCCAATAAGCAATAATATCCACGTATCAACATTCGCTGATGATACAGCTTTCCTAAGCATCCACGAAAACTCTCAAGAAGCATCCCGCAAATTACAAGAATATATATCTTAGTTGGAAAAATGTCTACAACAATGGAGGATAAAGGAGAACGAAGAAAAATGTGTACATATTACATTTACATTGCGCAGGGAAACATGCCCGCCTATCCATATCAACACCCAGTCTATACAGCAGCACAGTGAGCTAATCAAATCTTAACTCTAAAAATGTTTATTATTAAATCCAGCCAATGCTAGACAAAAAAATATAGTTTCTACGATTGCTTCTGTGGATATCTTTCACGTCTCACCTAATCGGCTGAGGGTGTCCTTCCTTGTCAGCCGAGTGAGACCTGTATAATTTAGAATATTGCGGGCCTGTGGATTTGGGTGGAACTCAAGCTTCTTTATATACGTTGTCACATGTTTTGAAAACACATTTTTAACCATCGGGACGTTTAGATCTTTGTGATGCACGAATGTTTGACATACCACGGAGCGGCTGTAATAATTCGGAGGATATTCTTTTGTCGCCTTTCAATTTTCTCTATTTATGACGGCAGTATCCCATAGCTGAATCCCGTGGCACCATATTGGTTTTAAAGTCGAGTTGTATAGTAGAAGTTTACAGTCTAGGCTTAGTGTAGAATTGTTAGTCCAATTTATATTGAAGATACAATAAACAATAAATGAGAAAAAAAAATAATATACTCGTATATATATATATATATATATATATAGAGTGTTGCTCGGCAAGACGACATTGAGCAATAACTAACTGTGAGCCGAAGAAAGGCTGATTGCAAGAAAAATGCAGTGGGTTTGAGTTGCCAGTTGGAAACTGATTAGTTTAATTCCCGAGCAGGGTTTTTATATGGTTTATTTGAGTTACAAACTCGATAACAAATCTCGATTAATTTCATTGTATATTTCTAATCCCTTTCGCTTAAGTCTAACTCAAATTCCACTCAATTGTAAAACAAACCAATTCACCAATGACCGCACGCCAGGATTCTAATTACACTGCACATGTCAAGTGTCATAGTGTTGCAGTGCAGCGGATGGGTGTGTCTTATGTATTGGTATGGTTTGGATGTGTAGTTTGCGTAGGTAGTCTTTCTGCTACACTACGTTTGTGCACAATAGTGCACATGCACTACAGTAGTGTATTTCCTGCAACTCAATATATTTCCAGTGAGCATACTATGTACATGCTATTTATAATTGTTCGCACATTTGGTTTCACCTTCGAATAACTTAGGTATACTCATTTAGTATAACTGCTGGTTCTGTACCGTTTGGACCCGTGTCGTATAAAGTACAATGAATATGATTACGTTCAGTTCCAAATTTTTTTCTTTCTTTATATCTGCGGTATCTGCTAGCTGGTTATGGGCTATAACTGCGGTCGTCACGGTCCTTTCCCTGCTAAGTGCAGAGAGCCGAGAATAGGGCAGAAAAGCAATGCACAATCATCGTTTGCTATTCTCTCGGCTTGTTCGTCTCAGAATTTGGCTCGTGATACTTGGTGGCTTGATTGTGCAGCGACAGCCCTTTTATGCTGTAAATTAAGAATCATCACAGGCATTTTAAGCGGACATTGTAGACTCAACTACCATATGAACAAATTGAGTATATCTTCATATGCCATCTGTCGATTCTGTGGAGAAAGTAACGGAACCTCACTGCACCTGATCACAGACTGCGGACCATTGGTACATAAAAGACTCAAGTTTTTGGAGAATATGAGCAAGATCCCTCAACTTGATTCCTCCAAAATATATGAATTACTGTCGAAAATTAACCTGACAGAAGATTTATAGATGAGACTATCCTCATCTTTCAAATAAATAGAGGCATCACAATAGATCTTTCAAGTCGCAGCGTATAACACCTTAAATATATATATATATATATATATATATATATATATATATATATATATATATATATATATATATATATATATATATATATATATATATATATATATATATATATATATATATATATATATATATATATATATATATATATATATATATATATATATATATATATATATATATATATATATATATATATATATATATATATATATATATATATATATATATATATATATATATATATATATATATATATATATATATATATATATATATATATATATATATATATATATATATATATATATATATATATATATATATATATATATATATATATATATATATATATATATATATATATATATATATATATATATATATATATATATATATATATATATATATATATATATATATATATATATATATATATATATATATATATATATATATATATATATATATATATATATATATATATATATATATATATATATATATATATATATATATATATATATATATATATATATATATATATATATATATATATATATATATATATATATATATATATATATATATATTATATATATATATATATATAATATATATATATATATATATATATATATATATATATATATATATATATATTATATATATATATATATATATATTATATATATATATATATATATATATATATATATATATATATATATATATATATATATATATATATATATATATATATATATATATATATATATATATATATTATATATATATATATATATATATATATATATATATATATATATAT